>OY282642.1:2850000-3332500 GCA_958299015.1 Tetanocera ferruginea
ACATTACATAAGAATAACTCTGAGCTGAGTGATTTTTTTTTTTTTGTTAATCAATTTGGCCACCGAAACAATATGATTTTTCCGTCAATTACGTTAATTGAAATATTATCAAAAGTAGCAAAGGCAGGCTTAAAAAAGCATTAAATGGAGAGAAATACAAAAGGGGATTTACATTAAAATTAAACATTTGGCAACAGTCAATATTGTAGGATTAAAGCTATTAAATGGTCTTCGAATGAGGTGAACAGTATATAAAAATTTGAAAGCAAATGAAAAGTATAGCAAACAATTTTAATTCAATACAACTCAAAAAATCGTCAAAATGTTCATAATATAATTTTACAAAATTTTTATACAAAAACTTGTTCGGTATTTGATTTAAAAATTGATATTTGAATAAAGATGATGTTGCATGGTTAATTATTTGGTAGAAATTGTTTGCACAGAAAGAAATATACACAATTTATGTGGACTTATGGAAGGACTTTTCTTGAAAACAATAAAAATCAATATGATTAAATTCAACATTGCCAGCGAGTTCATTAACTAAATAACAGTATTTAGATTTTATTAGAAATAATATGAAATATAATCAAAAAATTCCATTAAAACAGCGAAAGTTAACAAAAGCTAAAAAAAATGGTTTCTTAAACCTTTAATATTACTTTCCTTAACTCAGTTTTCGACGATTATGAAATTTGTTTCCACTAAATTCCTGCATAACTTAATACTTCTCAAAACAAAAAAAAAAAAAAAAAACAAAAAATCAATATCATTTACTTTTGGTTTCATTTACAAATTCTGTATTTGAAATATCACAGGAATGGCATTGATAGGCGTTTCATGTTGATATACCACGTAATCCTTTTTACATGTTCCGCATGTCAAAAATGTTCAAAGAGCACTTGTTCGCATCGCATGTTGGATTTCCCGCATGAAACCCTTTAAGTACTAAATAACTGCAATTTTTTTTTTTTATGTAGTTTTTCCCCTGTCACGTTTTCTTTACCTACTTTTTTAACTTTGCCGCATGCCGTTGTATTATTTACCGAAGTAAAGGCAACCAGCATATCACAAACAAACAAACAAACAAACAACAATAAAGACGATAAAAAACTTCTCTCTGGAAGAAAATAAACTGGGTTCTAATTTAACCCTTTTTCCGTTTGAAAGAATTTTTATAAAAATCAGATTTCGATGTGCAGCCATGTGTTGCTTTTCCACTTGTTTTTGCCAATATCAACTTCGGAATGTGAAGCTACTCCATGTTGTGCAACAAGTCAAAAAGGTTTAAAATAAAAATAAAAAAAAAGAATCTCTACAGCAGCTAAGCAACAAAAATTAAAAATCTTGAAATGGGTAGAACGAAAGTCAAAGAAATCAATGCTTATCACAAAACTGCTTAAAAACTCACTCAAAGGAATAACAGGAAAAACAAAACAAAAATAAAGTGCAAAAAAAAAACAATTTAAAAAAAAAAACAACAACGATTTACACATCAACAATTTCGGGATTTCAAATAATCAGATACATCAGCCAACCAACATAGCTATGATTGTTTTTCTTTTGTGCTTATTGTTAGAAGTTTTTCGAAATGCACACGATATAATCATGCTTTGAAAATAACTGAAACCCACAAAAAAAAAAATGGCAAAAAACAACATCCATTTCCGTCTTCTTTCACCTGAAAATTTGAAACGTAATTCGTGCGAATTGTTTCGTGTATAAATGCTGGCGGCTATGCCGTGCTCAGTGTACCACTTAATGTATGAGGGCTTCCTTCTTGCAATTTTAGTTCGGACTGACAGTTGGTAGAACATCATCTGCACGTATTTTGGTGTCTTGTTATGAAACCATATCACAAGTAAATTAATTTTTTGGTATTGATTATTATTGTTTCTCTTTTGTATATAAACATGAGGCCATGATATGATGCTTGACTCTTTGAACTGACTATTGGATGTGTCAAAAACTTGCCGGTTTGCAGAAAGTCAGCAGAAAAGTATTATGTTATTGTCTATTTTGTGACTTATTTTAGGCGCCTAATGATTGTTGGTCACAGCACAGCTTTTATATAAATGTAAAATAGGTATTTATTTTAGTATTAGATATAAGTAGATTTTAAGTTACAAACAATTTTAGTATTTAGATATAAGTAGATTTTAATTCACAAACAAATCAATCAAAATATTCAAAACCATTAAATAAAATAATTCAACGCGACGAATGATGACGACGACTTTCGACTCTGATGGCAACTGAACAACAACTTGCAACTGGTGAGAACAACTGATGAGCGCGATGAGAACAACTGATAAGAGCTACTGATGAGAACTGATGAGAGCAACTGATGAGAACAACTGATGAGCGCGCTACCCATGTTACATTCGGCCACCCTGATCTATTCATCTGCCTCAGATGACCAAGCGTCTTCATTTTCTATGACATACCTCCACAGCTTCATGTTGTCGCAGCTTGTTGAGGTGTTAACAGGTCCTTCTCCTTCTGCAGCTGCATTTATTGTTCATTTTCACTCCAAACATTAACTCGAATGGCGATCTTTTTGTTGAAGCATGTACAAATGAGTTGATTGCTTTTTGTACATTTTGCACAAACTTAAACCATTTAGCTGGTTCTTCCGATGACATTTTTGCTACAATCGCCACAACAGAACGATTGACTCGCTCAATCTGCCCATTTCCTCTTGGGACCCCAGTTGTACTCCGAATATGTGTGATACCATTATTTTTTATATATTCCACAAACAAGTTTGATGTGAATGCTGCACCTCGATCGGAGATGATGCGTTCTGGATTACCAAAAATGGAAGACCACTCTTCCAGCTTCTTGAGTACCTCTTCGCAGTTTGTTGTTTTTGTGGGGGACAGCCACACAAATTTAGAAAATCCATCCACCATACTAAAGATGTATTTGTATTGTTTGGAAGTGGCGTCCATGGGTCCAAGGTGGTCAACATGCAGAGTACTTAATGATTTGTCTCCTTTGTCTATGTAGTGCAAATATCCCTCTTTTTTTCCCAGCTTCTTGTTGTGTATAATGCATTTTACACAATTTTCAATAACCTGCATAGTTTTTTTCTCCAGATGAGGTATCCAATAATTTTGTTGAATTGCGTGCATCGTTTTTTGTACCGCGAAATGACCAGTGTTATGTGCGGAAACAATAACCTCCTTTTCCATGAGCTTCGGCACCACCAACATATCATTCCCATTTATCGTTTTATACATTAAACCACCTTTTATTTTAAATCCTTCATACGGCCGATTTACAAGGATTTCTGTTATAGCTTTAATCATCGTGTCTTTTTCTTGAGCATTTTTAATTCTTGCTGAGATTTCTGTAGATACCAACATTACTTGCAGTGGATAACGACTAAGGCAGTCGACATGCTTGAGTCTATCTCCAGCCCGATGTTCAACTTCAAATTCAAATTCTTGCAAATAAACCACCCATTGTGTTACTTCACGAGGGATATCTTTTTTTCTCAACGTTTGTTTAAATGCAGCACAATCCGTTATCAATTTGAATGGTACGCCCAATAAATAATGGCGAAACTTTTTTGCTGCTAAGTATACGGCTTTTGCCTCTAGGATGTAGCTGTGTTGTCGAGCTTCAGCTTCCGTTGATTTTTTACTCCAGAAAAAAACTGGGTAAAGCTGTCCATCAAACCATTGCAATAATGTCGCACCAAATCCTTCTTTAGAAGCATCTGTATGCAGCTCCGTTTTGGCGCTTCTGCTATATATTCTCAGCACAGGCTCTTTAATTAAAGTTTCTTTCAACTGTTGAAATGCGTTAAGCTCTGGTGTGTTCATCTGAAATACTGTATCCTTACGTAGCAAATTTGTTAGTGGTCTTGCGATATATGCGTAATTCTTTATAAATTTCCGAAAGAAACCTGTTAATCCCAAGAACGACTGTACGCCTCTCACATTTCGTGGAACTGCAAACTTGCTGACTGCATTTGTTTTTTCCTTGGAAGGCCATATTTTGCCTCCTTCAACAGTATGTCCCAAAAAATGAATTGTCGTTTGTAAGAAATAGCACTTTTTCCATTTTATTTTTAAACCATATGCTGATGCCGTGTTGAAAATCTTTTTCATTTTTTCTAGACACTCCTCAGCACTTTCCGAGTGTATGATGATATCATCCATATATAAGTCTAATACATCTTCGTTGATTAGATTTTCGAATACGTAATTTATAAAACGTATAAAGACCGCGGGCGAGTTACAAAACCCGAAAGGCGCTCGATTAAATTCGAACAGGCCATCCCTGGTGGCAAACGCGGTGTATTTCCGGCTGCTCTCTTCGACTTCAACGTGAAAGAATCCATTTTCAAGGTCCATCACTGTGAAGAACCTTGCTTTTTGCAGCTTTTCCAGCACATCGTCAATTAAAGGAACAGGAAAGCAATCCTTTAAAACCATCGTGTTCAATTTGCGAAAATCTATGCAAATCCGCCGAGTTCCATCCTTTTTCTTTGCAACTACAATGCGGCTGGCGATGTTTGATGTAGAATGTCGTATAATGCCGGCATTGAGCCATTCTTCAATCTGTTGCTTTACGATTTCAGCTTCAACTTCAGGAAGACGGCTTGGCGAATGTCGAAACGGTATAACCTCACCATCAGGTACAATTTTCAATTTTACTGGACAATCGCAAACTGTTTCGGCCGGCTGGTAGTTTTTGATCATACAGCGCACCTCTTCTTCATACTGCGAAGGTACATTGATATTAGCACAAGTCTCTGTTATTTTATAAATACTTATCTGGTTTATGTCCTGATAAGTTTCCTCGCTCAAAAGAGGAGAAAACTTATATCCATCTGCTGTTGCCTCAAAATTGAATTTGCTAATAAAATCATAGCCCAGCAGTGCATCGCATTCTATGTCATTGTCTGCAACAACCAAAATTTTATGGAATATCTGCATGCCATCAACTTCAATTTCTGCCATGAAATAGCCAATAGGGTGTGTTATTTTGTTGCCCAAACCACGCAAATTGGAAACGCACTTTTGCAGATTTGCATTGTTTATTTTTCTGAATATTTGGTGTCTTAAAATCGTGACATCTGCCCCTGTATCAACCAAGCACTTCGCATCGATATTGTTTACCTTCACTGTTTTTAATCGCCTTGCCTCGTAAACAATGTTAACAGATGCTGCCGCATTAGGGCAATTTTTAGATATATGGCCCTCGCCGTTACATTTGAAGCATTTCGCTTGAGCTTTGCAGTCTTTCCGCATGTGACTTGTGGATCCGCAATTAAAACAATGTTGTTGTCTTGTGTCGAACTCATTTTTCTTGCCACCACTGCACTGCTTCTTCGGTTTCTCGTTATCGTTCATTCGTTCATATACGTCGTATTGCTAATAAAGTTCGTGGTATGATTTGCAACTGTACATATTATATTTGTATTCATTTTTTATATACAAGCCGTCTACTATATAACGAATGACAGATTGTGTTTCTATGTTTCCCAACACTGCAATTTTTTTCATGTGCAACACATATTCATGAAAACCTTCGTTTTTTGATTTCTTTCTGTCGCATAGCTTCTTATGTACTTCTGCACTTTCGTATGTACGCTTGAATTCCGTTATTAACGCTGTCTTTAGTTCTTGGTATGTGGTAACCAGCATCGACTCAAGGAACAGTTGTGCTGTTTTTACAATTTTTCCGCGTGCTTGCACATATTTTTGCTTGTCTGTTAATTCATAAGCGTCTGCGTTTTGTTCAAAATTAGCAAACCAATGCTCAACTGAAACACTTTCACCATCAAAACACGGCACAATTTTTGCAAAATTTTCCGCTGTAATTTTTGGTTCATTTTGCCTTATTTCGTCAGCTTGTATTTTTAATGTCAACAGTTGAATTATTGCTTGTAAGCTTTGAGCGTTTTCACTTAATTGTGTTTCCATTTTCTCGGCTATCGCTTGAGCAACCGCTTGCTTCGGAATATTTCTGTCGACTGAATTTTCTGTATTGTTTTGCAGCTTGCGATCTTGTGTAGTATTGTTGTCCCTCTTGCTCCTCTGATGTATCGGTAGCACTTTCCTTCATTCTTTGTTTAATTATAAATCTTTCATGTACGATTGGACCGGTTGAGCCCCCAAATGTAAAATAGGTATTTATTTTAGTATTAGATATAAGTAGATTTTAAGTTACAAACAATTTTAGTATTTAGATATAAGTAGATTTTAATTCACAAACAAATCAATCAAAATATTCAAAACCATTAAATAAAATAATTCAACGCGACGAATGATGACGACGACTTTCGACTCTGATGGCAACTGAACAACAACTTGCAACTGGTGAGAACAACTGAAGAGCGCGATGAGAACAACTGATAAGAGCTACTGATGAGAACTGATGAGAGCAACTGATGAGAACAACTGATGAGCGCGCTACCCATGTTACATAAATGTATGTTTTAATTGACGAAATTTTATTGATGAACAATAAACATATGTGGATAAATAAAAAGATGTGTCTCTTTTGAAAAAAAAAATTCGAAGTATTTATTTTTACCGAAAATATTTTGTTGATAAAATCACAGTGAACCAATAACATACACAATAATTATGAATTCCTTCATGAGCTCCATGAATCGCGTTCATAAATTTTGGTGCAGTAACCAATTCTATGAGACACATGAACTATTCATGATATGAGTTCATGAGTGAACAAAATTCACAAAAGAAAAATACGAGAACATGAATATTTCCTAAACCTAGTGTTCAACGTTCATAAAGTATGTGTACAATGTACTTGAACCAATAAAAAATTTCGTATTAATTATTCATTCATAACTTTTGTAACCAAAATGCATGTACAAATACGAGGATTATAAGAATAGTGCATGAGACAAGTGACAAAAATGCATAAATATCATGTATAAGGAATTTATATATGTATAAATCCTTATGTATAATATTATTTATACATAAGGGAAACGTTAACTACTTTATGAGTTCAGTAACTGAAATTTATTTCAATTCACGTACAAATTCATGGACAGCAAGAATAGTTCATAAGATAAGAGTCAAACCTGTATGAAAGTCAGGTACTCATACAATGAAACAGTGAATAACTTTATGCATTTAGTGACCCAAATGCATACATTCAATGTACATTAAGACGAGATCGATCTCCACACAAAAAAAAAAAATTGATAAAAAATTGATTCCAAGGCTCAATTTTAGTAGGCATTATATTTATGGCATTTACTCCTTGGGTCAGGAGTTTTCTGAAAGAAGTGCTTTCATAATTTTTTAACTTTATGTTCGCACCGTTATCGTTCAGAAATTTTGTGTAAGACAGATTTGTGAAAGTTTTTATACGTTAACATAACTTATTCTTGTATTTTACATGGGTTGGTGTATGATTGCATCAAAATCATGTATTATTTCTTGGATCTTATGTACACGTATACATGAGCAGTGAACGCAAAATGCATTTAGGTTTCGTATGAATTTGTAGGTTGAAATATTACTATTAATTTTATTTTTATTCTTTTTGAACAATTTATTTTTTTTTAATGATTTATTTTTTATGTCTTATGCCGTTGAACAATTTCTATTTTCTGATAAAATATTTTGAATTATTTTTGATATACAATTTTTGATAACTTATTTAATAATAAATATTTTAAAACAAGTGTATAAAATGTAAGTGTATTCCTATATATGCATGATTGTGTGTCTTGTGAGAGCACCACATTATCCCCCCCCCCTCCCCATAGAATTTAATCGAGTTGGCCAAGAGATTAAAATGCACCTTTTGTTTTGTCGATCTGTGTGAGGAGGATAGTGTCTCTGTAGTGTCTCTGTCCATGAATGTAGGTTTGACTCTGTCGATGTGAACTGTAACTGTCTTATTATTTTTAAGAATTGTAAAATTTTTTTCTGTTCTGTCGATTACTTTGAACGGTCCTTCGTATGGATTCGGTAGTGGACGTCTTATTGTGTCGTTTCGTACGAATACGTATTTACAACTCTTCAAGACTTGTGGTAAGTATAGACCAGTATTTGTATTATGATGTGAAATGTTTGAATCGTCATGTTGAACGTTTTGTTTGAGTTTCGCTAATGTTTCCGATGCATTAAGAGATTGGTAATTCTGAACTACTAGTTGTCTAGGTAGCTTTAAGGTTTGACCGAAAAACATTTCAGCCGGGGACGCTTTGATGTCTTCTTTGACTGTAAATCTAATACCCAAAAGGATATGAGGAATCTCTGTGTACCAATTAGTTTGGTTATTACTAGTCATTATTGACGCTTTTCGTTGAAATCTTTCAATCATCCCGTTTGATTGTGAATGGTACGACGAAGTAAAAATGTGATGAGAACCAATATCTTTAACAAATTGTTTAAATGTGTTATACGTGAACTGTGGTCCTCGGTCAAAAATGATTTCTATTGGTACGCCAAATCGTGAAACGACTTCTCTATAGAATGTGTCGATTATTGTTGTGGTCTCTATGTTCTTGAGTGGGAAGGCTTGAGTGGGAAGGCTTAAGTGGGAAGGCTCATATTTATACACGTTCGATATTGGTAAGGGACCAACCATGTCAACGTGGATGTGTTCGAAACGGCCGTGTGGAATGTGTATCTCGTGTGGTAATGTCTTTGTATGTCTGTGTACTTTAGCTTTCTGACAACTAATAATGAATTATTCTTTATGTTTTATGCCGTTGAACAATTCTTATTTTCTGATAAAATATTTTGAACTATTTTTGATATAAAATTTTTGGCTTTTTGATTGCCATTTTTAATTTTAGGGTCTTTAAAAAAATAAATCACAAAAAATCAAACTTAATAGTAACTTTTGATATGCTTTTCATTTCCTTATTTATTCAGCATTTATATTTTTCTGTTCACATGTGTATGTATGAAAAATTTACTTTGGCTTAAATGCTCACTCAACGACGAATTGGTGCTTAGTATGCAACTTGAGCTACTTTTTATTTTCCCTACACATATACATACGTCTGCCAACTTAAATCCTATTTAATATCCTGGCCATGAATTTGTGAAGCTCACTTTTATTGAAAGGCGGAATTTATTTTTAAGTTGTTTTGTGAGTGTGTGTGATGGGTTAGAAGCACATTAAAATATCACCATGGAAATGTGCTATACACGAAATTCCAAAGAAGAAGAACAAGACGAAGAAGCACAGTTAAAATGTGAATTGTTCGCAGTGCTTGTTGTTTACAACAATTCATTGGGGAGTATTTTAAGAAAGGTATTTTTAGTGTTTTCAAAACATATTTCTCGCTGAGTACGTACTTGCATTAATTCGTAAAAATTTTTTGGATTAGAATTTCAACTCCCAGAAGTTTCTCGTTATCAATCGTTTGCAATATATCTTATTCTGCTGAAATTTTACCAAATAACGCTTTGTATGATGCATAGCTTTCAACATATGTAGCATCGAATGCATGATGATGTTATGGGAACAAAAATTATAAAAACAATCTAAGTGCTTGTGCTCTTTAGGGAAAGCTTGTTGTCAGTTCTGAGCGTGGTACACACACACACACAAATATGAGAGTGGTGGAGTTAAGAAGTTATGAAATTTTGTGCCCGAAATGGGATGAAGTCAGGATTTAACATTAGAGGTTGTGATGACAACAAACAATGACTGCAATATAATATTTTATTTATTAATTTTGTACTTATTCACACAAAAGTATTTATATTGCAAAATATTTATTCTTTTATATATCAGAGCAAGAGTGGTTAACGCGATAAGGAATATTAATTCTTAGAAATTTTGAGAATGGAAATATTATTTCCATTTCGAATCTGCTTACAGTTTTTATTTTCTCATTCTTATAATTATATCAATAAAAGTTAGCTTAAGTTAACTTATTTGTGAAAATAAAATTAAAAACTTATGTAAATGTCCTTAAAAATCCATAAGTTTTTAAAGAAATATTTTCATTTTTAATTAAATACATCTCATAAAACATTGATAATTAGATCTAAATATTCGAAAACAGATTACATAGCAAACATAGTTACAAAACTGATTTAAATTTACTTAAAGTTAATAGCTACAAAATTAGTTGAAAAATTTAAGACCAACTATTTTTCAATAAATTTTCATATATTATTTTAAATAATTTTCAATCAAATAAAATGTACCTTAAGTTACCTTATTTGTGAAAATTAAATTAAAAACTAATGTAAATGTCCTTAAAAATCCATTGTTTCTAAAGAAATATTTTCATTTTTAATCAAATACATCTCATAAAACGTTGATAAATAGATCTAAACATTCAAAAACAGTTCACATAGCAAACACAGTAAAAAAACTGGTTTAAATTTACTTTAAATTAAAAGCTACAAAATTAGTTGAAAAATTTAAGACCAAATATCCAAATTTTATATATTTGGTTTTTAATTTTATATCAAACTAGCGGACCCGGCGAACTTCGACTCGCCACAATTTAACGCCTTCAGATAAACTCCCGAGTAATAATAAAACACAGATAGTTCAAATTTCAATGCGATTTATTTGAGTGGAATCGAAATCAGTAGAGAGCGATATGATGAACGATGTTTTTGATTTGTTTTCCGGCGCAAAAACAAACAACGAAGACGGTTTCCCAACACGCGAACAGGCAACGTACAGATGACCGTGCGAAAAACAGGGAAATTCGAGATTAATCCCAAAGACTTCCAACGATTGGCCTTGCGATTTATTGATTGTCATCGCAGAAGCCAATCGAATGGGGAACTGAATCCGCTTGAATTGGAATGGAAGATCCGTTGGAATTATCGGAAATCGTGGGATAAGGACTTCCTCTCCTTCGAATTTGTGGATGATTCAGATTCCGCAACATGATTATAATCGATTCTACTTTCAGCTGTAAATTATGCGGCGGAGTTCCTGGCACATCAAGCGAGTTCAAAAATTCCGTCGGATAGTTTGTCGCTTCATCCTCGTCGGTCACGCTGTCAACGGATTTGTATGAATGCAGTTCTCCAGCGATTTGACTTTGAATAATTAAATTCAAGCTATCGACGTCCTTATTCTTCGCTGCTAGTATTGCCCGTTCACTAATCCAATCGAGATTTTTAAAATTTTGTGCAATGCCGGGGAACACTTTGGCGATGAGTTCGTCCTTGGACGATGTGAACTAGCAAAAATTTTCCGGGAACGATATCAATCCAGTGGAAACATCAACAGGAATTGGGCCATTGCCAAGCGCCAGCAGTTGTCTCGAAAATTGAAGAGCCGATGAGTCGTTCTGCAACGCGACTCTCATGTTGGTGGTCAATTTCAACTTCTTTACATGTATTTTGTGATTATCGCGGACATTCTGACTAATTATAGCACGACGTGTACGACGTCTTGATCATCTAATAGGTGGCATTAGTCAAGCAAATAACCCTCCCTAAAATGAAACAAAGTCGTTTTTGACTTATCCTATTAAAAAGAAAATTCTTTTTAAAAAAAAACTTACGGAATGAATGTGCCGCAATAAATGCCCGCAATCCAATAAGATAACCTCACTTTTTACACGCAAACTTATTTTCTGAAAAAACGATCGAATTGATAAATGTTGCACTGAACTTCAATTGATCGTACTGCTTGTACCGTTTACGGATGTGATACACGATATATGAGTATCCAAAATCAGTGAAATAAAACGCAAAACTCGAATCAATTGCAGCAAGAAAAGTAGTACATTTGTTTAATAGAAAATGACAATGCGAAAAGTGCACCTGTCAAATTGCGCTCAGCCTAAGTCAACGTATAACGCCATCTACGGGGTTGTGGCATTGAACGCAACACAGCGCCATCTGTTATTTGTCTAGTCCAAAATCTTCAAATCATGCGATAAAATACAAAATTTCGTCGAAATAAGAGTTTTATATTTTTCCATTTGGAAAGCCATTCCGGAACAATTGCACACAAATTTCCATACAAAAAATGAAATTTCGATTTTCCCAATTTTCCGACTTTTCCGGAGGGTTTTCCCAAAATTTTCTTTCGTAAAAACCTTCTCCAGGCAAATACGAACAACTGAATTACTATACATTTTTTACACCATTTTTATATATATAGATTTTCCAGCTACTTAAAGATATGGTTCCTTTCTAGCTAGTCAATAAATAGCTTGTTGCTGAAAATTTTTTTGCGTATAAGATTATTCGAGGAAAGACATCGTCTAACTCATAAGTTACTAACTCAGCTGAAATTTCTACCCGATAACCTTGAAATAAATGTCACGCACAACAAAAATTTTTGATTTTCGCATGAAAGCAAAAGCTTCTCATTAAAAATTAATTAATTCCAGAGATATTTAATTCAGATTCTGCGCTTCGCATTACCACCAACATTGTTGGTTGACATCAACTTTTTTTTTAACTTTCAAATTGAAAAGTACCAAGCAAACAGAAATAACACACACACACACACACACACGTACTTAAATCTGAAACAGCCTTTTTGCTTGTTCTCTTTAGCAGTGTGACATTTGTCTGCACTTAAAGCAGAAAGACAAATAAAAATAAATAATGCATCAAGCCAAACCACAAACAACATCATCTCGTCACATTAACATTAAACCAGCAGTTATCAAAGCAACCTGCGTTAGATCGGCACCTTTTATGGTTAGTTGCCAACCCCCAATGCTCTTTATTATCACAACGCGTTACTCTTGTTACAGCAGCCATCTTTAGGCAAACATTGTTTCCTGTTATTCCACATTACATTTGGATCCTTTCTCACGCTCTCTGGCATATAAAAACAGTTTGTCTTAAAGTTTGTGTTTTTTTTATACAGTTGCTTGGCTCTTTGTATGTCTCTAAAACTTGAAGCTTTGATGTTTTGAGTTTATTTTTTTTTTTTTTGTGTATTCCAGCTCATTTCTTTCAAGCTCTTTTTGTGACTTGGAGTGCTTTTTGCCGCATCCTGTTCCAATTGTTATGCTGTTGTCTTGCGTTTGATTTTTTTTTTTTGGGTTTTTTTAGTTTGTTTTTTTTTTTTTTCTTTTCATCGTTGTAATCATCGCATTCTTTTGTGGTTACTTCATCACCCGGTGGCATGTTTTCATGAATTTTACGTTATTTTTCTGCTTCCGTTTCCGTTCGTTTTCGCAAATTACATCTGATAACCTTAAAATGTATGTAAACGAGTCCATGCTAAGAGTGTGTGTAGGTATGTTTTCAAATTTATTAGTATGAATCGGTGTGTGTGTGTATGAATCAAGCATACATATAGTATACATATATCTATGAGAAAACCTGTACACAAGCTTAGGTTTAGTATAATATATGTTTAATCCTTGAAGAAAAGTACTCGCAAGTTGAAGCAACTCATTGGCTTGATTTTACCATAAATTTAGTCCTTAATTCCTTGACAAATTTATGTTAATATATGCATTTCTGCTGTGGCTTTTGCCCATTAGGAAAAATTTGCTCTTAACAGCTTAAGTCTAATTTAGCTTGAAATATCTTAATATGCTTCTAAGAAAACCATTTCAAACCTTTTATGCCACTATTAAAAGCGGCAAGAATCGCTTAAGAATTTTTATACCTTTTTATAACTGTTGCCAAAAATTACTGAGAAAACTTAAAATGCAGAATTAATACGGCACGAAAATAGCACTGCAGTAAAGGACTTAAAAGATTAACACAAAGGACTTAAAAGATAAAGTCATAAGAGCTAGAAAATTTCAAGAAATATTATATTAATAAGTTTTTAATTCATGTCTTAAGCATATAGCAGTTCCTTCACATTCAATATTTTCAACCGAAAAATATGTTATTCAATAGTTTTTGCTTTAAAAAACTCCTATTTTCTTCTTAAATAAAAACAACCGCTCCTCAATTAACATAATTTCGCAAAAGAAGTTGACGAACTCCTGGCCTTAGTAGTCGAATGGTAAATGTGCTTGACTGCCAACCCAGAGTTACCAGGTTCGACTCCCAAACTTTCTATGTTCTTTACGTATGGAACATGGTCCGTTTATATGATATTATATTAATAAAAAAACTTTCTCAAAATCACTGATAGAGTATCTTCGGGAAATGATAAAGGTATTTTTAAATTTATGTTTAATTACTTGTAACTTTCATACCTTAGCTTATACCGCATTAGGCTGTGATTATAGTGAACGCGGTTCAGACAGGCAGACAGGCTGGCAAGCTGAAATCTGTGTGAAAAAACGAGATGCAGATAGCTAACTATCTCGCTTGTTCACATTGCCTGCCTGCCTGTCTGACTCGGCGTTCACTATAACCGCAACCTTACACAGGATATTTTTTGATGCATTTTGCAGTGTTTTACAACTTTGGAGCTCTATAGCGTAACCCAATTTATAGCTTCTTCATTGTGTTGAAATTGAATCATGTAACTCCCTTTAATGATATTGGCGCGTAAAGTGATATACCATGTTCGGATAATGTGATATACCATATTTACCATCACCCGAATAGTGTTCAACGGCAGTATCTATTGTTTTTTCAACCAAAATTAAAACAAACTATGTCATTGAAAAGGAAAAATGTTGTTTTAGTGTTAATAAGTTGTTATTGATACAATTTTATTATTTCAGTGGAATTAAAAGAAAACAAAAATATAAACAAAATCAACTGAATACAAGTAACACAAAGTATAAAATTAATAGATATGGTATGAATAGATGGTATATCACATTACCCAACTTTGACTATATCACATTAGCCGAATTCTGGTTTCAAAATAATAAGTTTAATTTTGTAAGAATACGCTGTAAAAAATCAAAATCTCACCTCATTTGTGGCTAACTAAATTCAAATTCTAACAAATTTATCTATTTCAGCTTACAATTCTGCTCTTTTTATTGTAATTCACTCGCAAAGCGCACTCAAAAAAAAAAAAACGAAGATCGACAAGACCGATAAAACAATTTCACAACAATTAGAGCGAAGAGCACGTGTCTTTTTCTGTTGCCGTTATTTTCATATGTTTCTTCTTGTCGAAAATTGTGTATTTAACAAAATATGTATGTATATCACATTACCCGACTATAACACCATACCCGAAGTTACAAAGTATACCATAACTTTGCACATGTTTCGGCTAAAAATGTCTCTTTGTTCTGTTTCATGCATTTTTTCTTAAAATTTAAACATTCACTAACTGAAGTTACTCTGCATATTTATGTTTCAATACGAAAAATGAGCCCACATTGTAGATTTTCCTACGACTTCATAGTGTGTAGCTTAAATTCATGAATGCATTAATTCACATTTACGAACGGCACATAAAGTTAACCGAGGTTTTTCTTTCTACGAGGTATTCCATCATCAGCATTTAGGTAGAGCGTTATAAATGTTGCAAAGATTAACAATGATAAACATAGAAGCATTCTCTTGATATATGACCTAACTCAGATGATACATGAACCAGTGTAGCTAAGGCTAAGATTTAACACACTTAAGTACTCAGCTATGGCCACCACCACTCACATTCTTACCTGCATCATGTGTGTAGTCAGCTATGATAAGTTGACGTAAAACCGCAAACTTAAGTTGAAGTTATGGCACAAGTGAGTTCTTTTAATTTGACATCGTTTTATAGCATTTTGTCAGGGTGATATTTTGAACAGGTGATGAAATACTGCTATATTTGTACTGAGTCAGTCAACTTATGTTATAGTAATAATTATAATAAGAATATAAAAGGATCTAGCTTATATTAACTAATTTCATTAATAAATAATGTTGTATTTAAAACAATGTAGTACCAACAATACTTAACAAAACTTTTGTTAATCTTATATATTCATAAGATATATTCAGATATTACATATATTACAAATTCACTTTGTCTTTATGGTATGCTCTTAATGTTAATTTGGTTTTTTGGATAGTAATTTTATGGCTTTTGTTTTGAAAACTCTTATTGAACATTGCCTTTCTACAATAAAAGCTGTAAAATATGTATCAATTTTGCTAATCTTAGTATTCACTTATAAATGCTATAACATTCCTTTACAGAAAAAAATGCCATTTTCTTATAAAAAATGAGCCACATTTAATGCATTAATTCATTAAAATTCATAGAGTCCTGGTAAGGCAATCAGCTATCTATTTTTATAAAACGATTTTTTTTTGTTTGTTGTTTTTTTTTTCTTTTCCTCCACTAAGTATGTGACATTATTTTTTTTTTTTTTTTTGTATTTGCGGTCTGTTGTGCACATGATGAATAGGTACATTTCTCTTCTGACTTCTTAAGACATAATAACAAAAAATACACCATCGATTTAATTTAATAACATTATCATTTCAGTTTTGTTTTTTTTTTAGATTTCTCGATTGTTTCCATGCCTGTTCGCCACCCACAACTAAGCATTCTCATTCTCATCATAGTAACGATGCTGTAACGAGCAGAATGTTGTTGTTGTGTTATACATATATATATATATATAAACATAGTATGGAGAACCACTAGCTTCCAAAAAAACAAAAGCACTAAATCCGATAATAACAATAACAACAAAGCAGTAAACAACATATCCACATTTTAGGTGGTAACTTAGTGTCATGTCAATGCATTGTTGTTGTTGTTGTTGTTGTTATTGTTGTTGTTGTTATCATCATCTATGTAGGGTGTCCTTGTTTGTGTCTGTATACTAGGCGGCGACTTACAAACTTTTATTGTGGTAAAATATATCATGGATGGGGCACATATTTTTTATATGTTTTGATATTTATTCTTCTTATTTCATATTATTTTTGTTTTGCTTTGCTTTGGCTGTTTTATTGCTTAAATTAAATCGAAATATTTTATTTTTTTGTTTTTTTTTTTTTTTGATTTTTTGCCCTGTTATTTCTTAACATAACGGACAGAAATATTATCACATAAGCATAATACTCAATATTATGCCATCTATTCAAAGATTTTTGTTTTTTTTCTGTTGTGTATCTGTAACTGATTCAAGATTTTGTTGTATTAACAACAAATATTGAATACTTAGATACATCTATGGCAAAATGAGTTGGACTGGGATGGCTGGATTATGCAAAGCCTTAATATTCTTTTAAATTTCATATTTTTGTTACAACCTACACTTGGTAGTAACTCCAAAGCAGGCTTTTTATAATTTTGCCCTCGTAATGATATTTTATACATTCCGGTGATTTCTAATCAAATTAAAATGGATTTTCTTTCCTTCTTTCTTTTGAAAAAAATTATGAAATCACATTTTGAAATTGTCTAAGAGTTCATTTTTATCAAGCATTCTGTTTGTATTCTGTTTGTATTCGTTAAACATTGAAATAAGGTAACTCCCACATGATAAGTTGTGTTGTTCAAATATAATTCATAAATATTTTGAAATATTTAGAATTTTAAATATTAAGGATATTTCTGAGATACCCATCCTTACACAGTAGAAATTTATAATTTTATTATTGTCTTGAATTCCCGCGATGGTTAACAATTTCCTAATACGTATAGACCGTGCAGTATGCATGCACCATTAACACTCTAGATCCTGCCCCGAAAAATATTTATATTTCTATGTACTGAAAATATAAATTATGTTAACGTACACAAAAGAAATACATGAATTTTGCGTTCACAGATCATTTGTGATTCAATCAACATTCATTAGGATATTGAAGTTATTGTTATGAGTGTCTAAAACTGGTTTTGTGTTTCTGTTCATCAGCTGAGTGCACTCATAAATGAGTCTGTGTATAAAGCCTTGGCGTCTTCATGCGAATGTAAACGAACTCAGTCCGCTCATACGTGAGATCATGAATGAACATACTATGTATATGTAATTATTCACTGATTTTGAAACTGTTAGTTGTTAAATAATTTCTTTGATAAGTTTGTATTCACGCTGACTCTAGTGAAGTCATTTACTTTTTTCAAAAAACTCTAGGAAGTCTAAAGAATTAATTCTTAAGTACTAATGCATCGTGAAATTGTTTTGTGAAGGTTATTATAATAAGCCAATGAATATTAGTGCATCAGTTATTTTTTATTTGAAGACCGACCCATCCTATTTCACATAGGATGTATGAAAATTAAATCACTTAATGCACAAAATAGTTCACACTTCCATTGTATAACTTCATGAGTTTCATGCATTTTCGACTCTTATCTTATGAACTTTTCTTGCTGACCTTATATTTGTACTTGAATTATATGAATTTGTTTATAACGTATAAGTTTATCACGTATCGCTTGCTTATGAGCATGATACTCATGCATTTTTGTCATTTATGTCATGAACTTTTCTTGTTCTCCTCGTATTTGTACATATATTTTATGAATTCTATAATTCTATACAAAAATTATAAATGCTTCATCTCCTCTTTGTATTTTTTCATGGCATTTATGAAATTTTTTTTGGTTCATGTATCTTGTACACATACTTTATAAACTTTAAGCACTTGTCTGTTGATATAATCATGTTCTTATGTTTTTCTTTTGTTTTTAATGAACATTGATATCATGAATAGTTCACGTGACTCAAGTAAATGGTTACTGGACACAAATTTGTAAATGCGATTCATGGAGAATATGTATAAATTCATAAATATTGTGTAATTTTTTGCTCCAGTTAACATAATCTCTGTTTAGCTCAATTCACTTTTTTCTGCGCTTTTCAACCGAAAAAATAGTCATCATCCGCAGACTTCACCTCTTCAAGGTTTGCAAATCTTTTACCAAACAATCCAAAGAGACTCAATTTAAGGAAGCTCTTGCTTCGGCCCAGTTTTAGAGTAATGGACCCGTTCCGTTCGTTTTGATTTCAGATCTGGAACTGAACACTTATTCAGAATTTTAAGAACAGAAATCTATACGTGAATATTCAAAATATGCAATAGCAAATTTAAGGAAAGAAATGGTGAAGAACTCTATGATAACTTCGGGGTTGGTTGGAAGGATCTGCTTTTCAAACCTAAATTATACTCTTGCAGACTCGATAGTCAAGTTGTAAGCGTGCTTAACTGCACTCAGAAAAAAGTGTCTTGGAATATGATAAAAAAGGCATCATATTTAGAGAAAAATGGTATAGACTTTGCTCCAGAGAATGCTATTCTCTAATTGCGATACTAAAAATTCTCTAAAAATGATAAAAAGCTTCCATGAAATAGAAAAATATATCGTTTTTGGAGAAAAATACTCTTTTTTTTTTTGAGAAAATATTTGTTTTTATTGAAGAAAATACTTCTCATAGTGCATTTTTTATCAAAACGTAAGAAAAGTTTTTCATTTTCAATAAAATTTCTCTATAAATGAGAAATTTTTTGTGCGAGAAAAATACTTATCATTATTAGAGACATTGAATTATTTCCATTTCTTAGAAGTAAAGTAATATTTCTTCGAAAATGTGAAAATTTATTCTAATTGAAGAAAATTTTATTTGAAAAAGAGAAAATTGCTATTATCAAAAATAGAGAAATTTTTTACCGGAGCAAGGTATGTGTTTTTTTCTCAGTGTGCCAAGCAAGAAGTCCTAGGTTGAAATCCTGGCTAGACCGTGGTCCTACGCTTTAACCTTTCAATCTTTCCTTATGTCTCATCGACTGAAATTAAACATTTAAAAATTTGTATGGCTTTAGAGTTGCAGTTGGTGGTAGAGATGTTTTTGGAATGAGATGGCTTAATAACTCTACGTAGGTTAAGGCATAATACTGACATTCGTATGTTGATATAGCGAGCCGCCACACATAGAACACTCTTAACTTGCTGCACTTGATTTCCCACCCTCCTACTTAGCTATCACCCCATTTCCGAAAACAAACTTGAAAGAATATGTCAAGACACCTGCCATCCTTGGTTCAAAACTGAAAAAAGTGCATAGCCTTTAGAAGCTGGTCAGTAAAAAATTAATATAATAGTTTTGTACTCAGATATGTATTGAAATTTTAAAACAAAGTTGACTTTACTAAAAATTTCACATTTTTCACTTATCATATTTTTGAACTTAGCCAGCAATATTAAAGTAGAATTTCCAGAATACGTTTTTTTTTGTTTAATTTTTTTTTTTTTTTTTTTTTTTTTGTAATCTTGACTATGCTTCAATGCGCTTAGACTGTAATTTTTTATTACAAAGAAGCTTCTTCGAGTCTTTTGTCTACCATTTTCTCAGCACTTCACTCTCATTATAATGCCTGAATGTAGCAACGGAAAATACTTCAACATTCTGTCTGAACAATATTAATCCGCTGCATACGACTTATTACAGCGCCTGGAGGCCCCACCTTCGAAGCAAAACGCTCTAAATTAATAACGAAGACGGGTTACAGCAAATGATGATGATGATGATGAAAATAAATACAGCAGATTTTGCATTGTTTACGGCGTGTTATTAATTTTTACTCGAGCGCTATTTTCTCACAGCTATTTCTCTTATATTGTGATTTTTCAGTTGTTTTTCATTTGGCTCTTACTTAATATTGCATTTTCAGTTACTATGAACAATAACAACAAGAACAACAACAACTGCTACAACAAATAGCAGTGTTGCTATGCATATAAATATTCCCAGTGTTCTGGCACAACGTTGCGAAAAAGCATGAAAAAGCAAGACTTTTGTTGGCAATAGTTAAGTATTATAAGACTGACACAATGTATTTTGGTTTCTTGTTCGTTTTTGTTTTTAGTTTTTTTCTTCTTTTTTTCATCTTGACTTTGCTCACAAAACGATAGAAGCTCTAAATTTTGCCGGAAAATTGAATAGTTTTCTTCCTTTTTCACCCCCCCCTCTTATTTTGGCATCATTTAATATTCTCTCATTTGCATTTTTATTCATTTTCCACACGCTGAGGCGTCCGTCTAGCATGCTTTCATTCCACTATTTTTTAATAACTAAAGTCAACAACGTTTATAATTTGTCCCGAGTTGTCATCCTGCCCAACTCAACAACAACAAGCTTTTAAAGCATTATTTTTTTTTTCTACTTCTTCTACTGTGTTATAGTTTATCGCATGGTCTGTGTATTTAGAGTAAGGTTAAAGCAAATGCAAATTTTGTTGATACATTCGTTAAAGGTCAAGGATTAAATTTGGTTTAATTTTGGTTTATTTTTTTTTTTTTTTTTTGCTATACATTTTTAATTTTGTTTTCTTCGCTTTTGGTCAAACGTCAACGGAGAAACTTTTTTTTTTTTGATGGAAGAGGGTAAAGATATAAATTATGCAGTCCACTAGTTGAATTAGTCTTATATTGATAAGCCAAATAAAAAGAAAATAACGGTAAAATATGTCATGAATACTGACAGCACAGCATGGTTTATATTTTCTTCTGTGAAAAATAAAATTTTAAATTGAAAAATAATGTAAGTTGGGATGAGGTCATGATAATAGAGTGATGATTTAATACTGTATATATTGTTGACTTTGACATTGCATCTCAAAGACCAGGTTGGCATTCTTGTTCTGGAAAAAAGCCTAACAAATATTTTATTTAAATATTTTATAAACATTATAAATTCGGTAGAAAATAAGAATTAAATAAACATTTTGATTGATGAGGAGAGCTTGTTACTCCACAGATTCTATGTATTTATATAAATTTGATCCCACTTAAAATTGCCGCCAAAAAACCCGCGCACAAATTATGGGGTTCTAATTCTAGAATTTCAAAGAAATAAAGTAAGTCAAGTTTGAAGAATGTGTTGTTCAAATCGGTTCGAACATGCTAGACTAATTAACAAATCATTTCAGAATATCACCGAACATATAATGACAGAACAGTTCAAAGGCGAGTCTCAGAGTACAATCCTTTATTATTATACTTATAGAGCCAAAAACTCTTCTTATTTCTGGAATGAAAAAAAAAAAAAACAGTTTCGATAGTATCGTAAGTGTAGACGCAAAATTCCGTTTAAATAGTAACCTTTTCTGGTTTGTCTCTTTAGTCCGATTGTTTTGTCTATTTTGCACATATTTTTTATATATCTTCCGAAAATTAATAAATAAAAAAACTTTTTAACAAAAAAAAAAACCTACTTCAAAATCACTAGAAAGTAAAAAATAATTTTAAATTACTTTTACTATTTATTTCTTGGTCAAATTTGTATTTTTATAATAAATATATTTATTTTTTTATGATAATAAAAGCTTCTAGTCAGCGCTAATCATTGACGTAAAATCATGATTTTTTCGCCATCCCTACTCTATTTAAGACTTTTTTATTTGTAAATATCCTGCTTGGGTGACGCTGTATTAATTTGTAATCTTAATTTTTCTCAAATCTTAATTAAAATGCTATATGTGTGTTGCAGCTGCACAAAAAAATCTGATTATATTAGCGCCGACTTCGAAGCTCTTATTATCATAAAAAAATAAATATATTTATTATAAAAATACAAATTTGACCAAGAAATAAATAGTAAAAGTAATTTAAAATTATTTTTTACTTTCTAGTGATTTTGAAGTAGGTTTTTTTTTTTGTTAAAAAGTTTTTATTTCTTTCTTTTTAGAGAAAATGATGTATATTAAAAAAGTGTATAAATTAATTAAACACCAATTATTTATGCTCATAATATGGAAAATGCTTTTCTGTCGTTTCTTATTCTGCTCTTTGTCAGTATGTTTATCAGTACCTGCTCTTGTATTTTTATCACTACCCCATTGTCAATATTGACTGAAATATAGTGTGTTTATAATATTGACACGCCTCTTTGTCGAGAATATCACACTCTTTGTCATAGTGTTTTCAATAGTTCTACCCATTCTAACAATGAATTTTACCACCTTTAAGTCAATATGATACAGTTTTTTACACACTGCCACACCCCTTAGTCGAATAACGCCCAATTCTTCGGTAGTAATTTGTAATAATTGTGCCTACGTCTGTACTTTTCAGTTAGTAGTGTCAGTATTCGATTTAGTGTTTTCTAATATTGCCACACCCCTTTGTCGAATGACGCCCACTTTATTCACAATAACTTGTTATATGTGTGCCTACCTCTATACTAAATATCAGTACTCTAGTGTCAATATTATTCGCGATACAGTGTGTTTTATATATTGCCACACCCCTTTATCAAACAAGGTCCACTGTATTGAAATTAATTGTTTTATAACTGTGCCTACCCCTGTAGTTAACTTTAGTACTCTAGTGTCAATATTATTCGAGATACAGAGTTTTTCTAATATTGCCACACCTCTTTGTCGACTAACGCCCACTCAATTGACTGTTATTTTTTACCTACCCTTGCATTTTTTCTGTGAATTTTATTAACTCTAGTACTCTAGTGTCAATATTTACTGAAATACAGTGTTTTTCTTACAGTGACACGCCCCTTTATCGAATACCGCCCACATTACTGACAGTAATTTGTTATATTTGTACCTACCTTTGTACTAAATTTTAGTATCGTAGTGTCAATAGTAATCGAGATACAGTGTTTTTTTTAATATTGCCACTCCCCTTCTCGATTAGCGCCCATTTTTTTTTTACAAAAATTTGTAGTAATTTTTCCTTCCTTTGTAATAAATTTCTGTACCCTAGTATCAATATTATTCGAGACACAGTAATTCTCTTATATTGCCACACCCCTTTGTCGAATTACGCCCACTTTTGTTATAGTCATTTCCAATAATTGTACCTACCTCTGTACTTAATTTCAGTACTCTAGTGTCAATTTTCTTTGAGATACAGAGTTTTTACAATATTGCCACACCCTTTTTTAGAATTACGCCCACTTAAGTGATCGTCATTTTTAATACTTGTGCTTGCCCTTGTAATTTTACTGTGAATTTTATTACCGTAGTGTCAATATTTACTGAGATACAGTGTTTTTCGTATAGAGACACGCCCCTTTTCCGAATACCGCCCCCTTTCATAAACGGGCACCTCCGCGTTGATAATATCTATATGTTGACAAAAAATTACGGCAATCGGGCAAGTACTTTAGGAGTAATCGATGTACATACATTCACAAAAAAAAAAAAAAAAAAAAAAAAAAAAAAAAAAAAAAAAACAGAGAAACCAACCAACTTGAGAACCTCCTCCTTTTTGAAGTCGGTTAATTAATAACATTCAAGTGATGGTCTTCTCTTCGAGACCAAAACACAGAAAAAGTTCAAAGTAAGCAAGATAAATGAAGCAAGCAAAAGAAACAAGCAAAATGTCAAACTCTTTCAATCATTTTGATAAGTTTGACAGGTTGAGTTCATTGACTTAGTTGAAAAGAAGGCTAGCGAATGTCCTTTTCATTGGTGCCACTGTCGTCTCTGTCTGATGTTTAGTTTGCGAGCTAAACTCAATTTTACTTCAATTGAATTTTAAATAAAGTGAATGCCACGGTTTTTCAAGAAATCGGGTGGTGGCTATGCCTCAAGCTGAGCAAATGGCCTTTCTACGAGACCCACTTTCGTCTCTGTCCGATGTATAGTTTACGAGCTATACTAAAATGAGAAGTGGAATATATATGTTTGATCATCGAAATTAATTTGCATTTAAAATAAAAACAAAAATTTATCCAGAACGAAACCTGCACTGAGGGAAATATGTGTTAAAATTAAATGAAATTGTGTTCATTTTAAACGAATTTGTTTTTGAAATAGAGCTTGAAACAAATTCATTTAAATTAAACACAACTGTTCTTAAAGTTAAATTTAAAACAAGGGTTTTTGTTTTTAAAACAATGTGTTTAAATAAGAAAACAAATTTAAAACAAAAATTTTTAAATTTAAAAAAAAATTTTTTAAAGCATAATTTTTTTGATGCCATTTTTTAATTTTTTCCGAGTTTTTGATGACAGATTCGTAATCAGCGACCCTTGGGACCCTCCGAATACCGCATCTCAACTCTTTTCAATGAAGTTTGCATTTTAAATATTTCAATATTGAAAAACTGAATTAGTTTTTATTTTGATTTATGTTCGATATTTTTCAAACCAAGGAAAATTCAAAATTCAAAAAATGTCAAAGAAAGTTTCAAAGAAATAATGAATGAAACAAAATTGAAAGGAGTGTATAGTTGAAATTTAAACACAATTGTTTTCAATTTTGTTTTGTAGAAACGCAAAGGCGTTAAATTTATATTTTAAAAATTTTTGTTTAATTTTAAAGTATGTTTTTTTTCTCAGTGTGGTTAATTTATTAAATTATCAATAGATTTTTCATTTCACATATTTAATTCTGCTACTTTCTACTAGACGCAATAACCAACGATCCTTAGATGCATACATCATGTCAGTCAAACAGATAGCGCCATCTATTGGATAATAGCACGAAACGAAATATGAAACATGTAATTTTTTCGTAAGAGTTAAATCTAATCGGATCACCCTGTTAACGTGAAGTAGAGAAGCAATGCTGCCAATGCCGTGTAGTAGAGAACCAAGTTCGCACAAAACAAAACCAACACAAGCAAAAACAAAGAAAGCATCAGGCGCAGCATAAGCGGCTGAAGATTGATTTTATTATATAAACACAAACATTTTTCTTCTTTTATTTTACTATTTTGTGACTTTATTATAATAGTGACAAAAACCAAATTTAAATATAAATTCAGCGCAGGATATATCTAATATTTTAGTTTATATATTATCTTTGAACGATGAGTATTAAAGGCTGTAGGTATACTCTAAAGTATTAGTCAAAAAAGTTTCATGACCTTGAAAAAAATCTGTAAAACCGACCCCATACAATCCGCGCTGTCATTCTACGTAAAAAAAAAATTCGCAATGGGCAAAATTGTATAAGGGTCGGTCTAAAATGGATTGGGCATAAGTTTTATTCTTAAAAGAGCCCAAATTTAATCCTTTTGGAGCAGACGGAAATGCCATATTGTGCCGCAGAAGGAGAGAACAATTTGCTGAGAAATGTGTTTTGCCTACAGTATACCAGTGTTCATATATAATGGTCTGAGAAGCGATCACCAAATGCGGTATATGAGAAATAATCATGCTGAAAGATTCCTGATAAATGCTGCAAAATATTTCGACATCATCAGCTTTTTCCTATCGGAGAGCAATTTCTGGAACTTCAATCTCATGTTCATTTCCAACACGATTTGGCCCCATGGTACAAGGCGAAAACTGTTAGCGTTTTATTATCTTTTAGACGCATTTTTTTAAATTTTATGTGTTATTATAAATGTTGGGTGTTGAATCATAAAACTTCATAATGAAATACTGATCTATGTTAATTTTGGCTTCATTTTGTATGGAATACAAAAGTTTATTTATCTTAATTTTATATAAATAAATGTAATTTTTAAATAAAACGCAAAGTTTTTAAAAATATAAAACAGTTAAAAAATCTGGTCCAAATGGTTTGTACCATTTTTCAAATATTTTTTCAATTAAAAAAAAAATTTTTTTGCTGACATAGCTAATTTATTTAAATTATGTTAATAAGTACATAATGGCTTGTTGACATCAATATTTATTATTATTTTTTCATTCTACATTTTTTCTATTTTTTATTCAGTTGCAGTACTTATCTTCGACCATACCCCAGTAAGGTTGCGGTTATAGTGAACGCCGAGTCAGGCAGGCAGGCAGACAGGCAATGTGAACAAGCGAGATAGATAGCTATCTGCATCTTGTTTTTCACACAAATTTCAGCCTGCCTGCCTGTCTGAATCGCGTTCACTATAATCGCGGCCTAACAACCGCTCAGATCAGTTAAAATTAAGGTCATACGACTCTAAATAATTTATATTTTGTATACCCTAAACTTGAAAGGTGAGGGTTTATTAACTTTGTGCAAACGTTTGTAACGCATAGAACGAAGCGAGTGCGATATAGAAAAGTATATATATTCTTGATCAGCGCCACCTCATGAGTCGAGCTATTCATGTCCGTCCGTCCGTCCGTCTGTGTGTTGTCCGTCAACACAGGATAAGAAGAAGGAGTTGAGATAATTGGATGAAACTTGAATATTTTTGGAATCCGCCCACGGACAGACCTACCTACCATACAACGCAAAAATTGAAAACTGGATATATATAAGCTCATAATTAACCTACAACAATAAAATTTGGTGGGTATGTGTTTTATATCAACACAAAGATGTCTTCGAAAATTGTGCGTCATCCGCTCACGGACACGCCCACCTCCCATACAACGCCAACATTGAAAACGGAATAAATAAGCCTCTGTTCAACCTTCAGAGATGAAATTTGGCAGGTATGTTTTTTATGACAAACCATATATGGTTTTGAAAAATGGACGTCATCCGCCCACGGACTCGCCTACCTACGCAAAAAGCTTAAAACTCAATAATTAAGGTTATGTTTTTGTTATGTGAAATTTGGTATGTATGTATTTTATTTCAAAACTAAGCTGTGTTCAAAAATTAGGAGTTATCAGTCTATTAACACGCCCACCTCCCATAGCGAAAGCACAATAAAACCATTAACTGTGAGCTAAAGGAATACAATTTGGTATGTGTAAATTTTTCATCAACATTTAAATGTATATAAAATATAGGCTTCATCCGCCCACGGACACACTCATTTTCAAATTTTTTTTTTTTTTTTTTTTGAAAAAGTAGGTTTAGGGTGTTTCATAGTCGGTCTAGACCGACTTTAGACTTTCTTTACTTGTTCACATTATGTTAGGGCTCATTATCTTACAGTAAAAGTATTTTGCCTGGCTCACATCCGAATTTTTAAAGGCTAGGAGGCAGGAGTCAAAGCAGCACTATAGCTTTCTGTTTTTATTGTTTCTTTTACTTTTGAAATAATTTCCATTTTATTTCCTTGACCCACCAACCCATATTACTAATGTTCCTCCTAGAAATTATAATATATCCTTAAAATTGCGGGAGGTATTACCGTCTACTTGATCCTAAACCCTATATTTTTCAGGTATCTGACTACTTTACAAGCTTCCACTGTTCGGTATTTCAACATATATTTTTAAAGACTTTGGACATATGTATTTCTTGATGTTCAGCTATTAAGAAGGGCTTCTTTCTATATTTTGGTTATTTTGGTGAACCTTGATAGTGTTCTCTTATAGATATAAATCTTAGGTTTCATTGGCAATACCGAAAGGTAAAATTTCTGATTTAATTTTCTTGGCCCGTTCAGCATTGGCAACCACAAATGTCAACTGTGAATTCGGATATAATTTGCAGACATAACTTGTAATTAACCACAAAACAGGATTAAGATAAGGTATAAATTGTTTAGATTGGCAGTCACAGTAGCCAAACCTTAATACGATCGAGAACTTGGGTCACATTCGTGGTTTTTTGAAATTTCAGTGCGAAGATGAGCAAAATCTAATACTGTGCAGCTGGAGAGATACGTACCCGACCGTAAAATTAAACTCCTTCTACTAAACTCTGTTTCAGCGCTTAGAATGAACAGACATTTTTATATTGTTTGGAATAAACTTAAATTTAACAGACAATTTTTAAATGATACCAAGAATTGCGGCAACTTTGATCTCTGCATAATGAACTGTCACGTTTTCGTTAATATCTGAAAGTAAACATAGCCAAGTGACCCTTTTTTAAAAATAAAAAATAAATAATCCTTGCTTTCAAGTAAATTTACTTTGGTATAAAAAATTTTGTTCAATATTCAAGAAAATGTTGTTGCCTTTGGCATCTTATTTAAATTTCTTCTTTATTCTACTGTATCTGACATGAGATGAGTTGAAATTGTATGTGAGGAATTTTTTTAAAATTATCCTCAATATTGCGCTGTGCTTGCCTATGCCTTGTAGGGATGTGATCCAAGCATTTTTTCTTTATGACATTTTTTTCTGGACAAAATTAATAAATTGAGAAGACACAACAACAAAGAAACAATGCAGCTTTTGACTTGTAACAGTAGGCATGCAAAATATATGGCAACGCTTATCATGACTCATTTAAAATATTTCATATAATAAAAATTTTAAATAAATTGAAAAAGAATAAAATTTACCTACTATTTTTAAGATATTTTGGTTACTTGGCATATTAAACAGCTTAAATTATTGTCTTTGTGTTACAAATATTTCTACGCGAAACGTGAAAAAACATGAAAATTTTAAACCACGTTAATCTTCAAAGCAAATATAACTGTTGGTCCATTTAATTTGCATTTCATATTTTTGTTTTCTTTCTCTTTCTCTACATTTTATCCAAGTTGTGGGTTTTTTGTTAGTGTGCATGTATTTGTTGTCACATACACAGATAAGGATGGTTTATATATTTCGCTGCAGGACCTTTTTTTGCTACAATACCAGTTAAGCGTAAAACCAAGCAAATTTGTTTGCCAAAAATTGCATTTTTCGAGTAAGTTGAAATAAAATGTTATAAATTTCAACCACATTTAAGGCCAACAACAATGCAAAATATTCAATACCAGCAACAAGCTAGCTGTAGATTTTTTTTAAAAGTGTTGTTTTGGTATTGTTAGTATTGGTGAAAACAAAATACCATCAGCAACAAAAACTCAATTAATTTGCATTTGTAATACGCTTCGTTTTTGCTTTGCGTCAAAAAAATTTGTTGATATAACTTTTTCAACTGTTGTGTTTTTGAAAATGTTGAAATGTTACAACCAGATCACAAAGCAAATAAAAGAAATCTAACAAAAATATTCTTCAAAACTCAATAGACAGAGAATATCACGTTTTCATCATGTCAGGTAATTGATTGCGAGTATTAAATATGAAGCAAAGCAGCTTCATAAAAATTTCAATAAATAATGGTATTCATAGCCTCATTTTATTAAACATATTCATTGTATATTGAAATATATTACCAAACATCTTACTACATCCGAAACTCATGCTTTTATGTTAAGCTTATGTGTTTGATTGATGAATTTTTGGTTCATATTTGTTTAGCAACGGCAACTATGTATGTATGTATGTGTGTATGTTTGCTAGGGGCAATAAGAAAATATGCAGTAAACTACGCCATTTTCTTCCAAAGAATGCTGGTTGGCATATCTGCACATGCTTTGGAGTAATCTATGGAATCGTTGTTTTAGGATTTTAGCAAGAAATGTTTGCTTGTTTCCTTCAAGCAGTGTTGTCCGTTTCATATGCACGAGCGCACAAATTTCTTCATAGTTCGTATACATATATTTGTGTGGGTATTTCGAGCTAATACAAACTTTAAGACTATTAAAACTTCTTAAGAAGATATGCTAACATATATATATATTAACATTTTCGGAATATACCTGCAGTGATTAATGTAAGGTTTTTATTAAGGCATATTTTTCAGGCGCCCAGGGACACGCCTACCTTCCATACAACGCAAAAATTTACCTACTTTCATTAACACAACTAACCTACAATAATAAAGTTTGGTACGCTTGTGTTTTAGATCAACACAAAGATGTCTTCGAAAAATGAATGTAATCCGCCCACGGACACGACCACCTCCAATATAGCCCTTAAATTGAAAACTCAATAAATAAGCTTATGTTACCCCTACGGCAATAGAATTTGGTACGAACGTTTTTTATAACAATCCAAAGAAAAAGAAAAGTGTTCTAAAAATGGACGTCATCCGCTCACGGACACGCTTACCTGCCATACAACGCAAAATTTAAAACTGCATAAGAAAGCTTGTGTTTGTCTTACAAAGATAAAATTTGGTACGTATGCATATTTTATTAGAACGAACATGTTTTTTAAAAATGGGCGCTATCCACCCATGGACACGCCTACTTACCATACAACCCATACAATTGAAAACTCCATAAATAAGCTTATATTTGTTCTACAGAGAGAAAATTTTGGTATGTATCTTTTTTATATCAGAACTAAGATGTAAAAACTGATTTTAGAAAATATTTTTTTTCAAAACCTTATTTAAGAAAAAAAAACAGAACGAAAAAAAAAGCAAAATTTAAAAAAAAAATAAAATAATTTTGCTAACGCCACGTAGAATTCGAACCCAGAATCTGAGTCCCAGACACATTTTGAAAATAAAACAAAAGTTGAAAGCCTGGATAATGACAACACATGTAGTGGAACGGGGGTCTAGTTGTAACAGTGGTAAGTTGTAACACGCTATTTTTGCCTAGAATATGAAAGTTTTTTTTACAAGTCTCTCTTTTTTTTCATCCTATATTACGCGCTCTTTCAAACGAATAAATCGGACTTAACATCGAGTGGGCGCAAACATAGGCTTTATTTCTAGTAGTTACTATAATATATATATCTTTTTATTTTTTGCTTTTTGAAAGCGTTTTAAGGATTATTAAAACTTAATTTATTTTAATTTTATAACAGTTTACTGATATATATTTTTTTTTCTTCAAACTAAGTTGATTTTTATATATTAAAATGTTTGTCAAAAATTATACTACGGGGCAAGTTGTAACAATTTTGTGGGATAAGTTGTAATATGTAACAAGTTTCTCCACACATTTGAGCTGGATATTCGGTATTTGCTGATTTTATTATTATGTCTTAATAATTTTTTTGCAGAATGAGAAATTATAAACGAAAGTCTAATCAATTGCCCGATTAGAAAGTAAAGAAATTTGCAAGTTGGCTGTTATTGCAGTTAAAGAACAGAAGACAAGTGTGAGAAAATCTTGTTCAATTTGTGCCAGTTTCTTTACAAAGATATATAAAAAAATAACATTCAATTGCCATATGTTGGCTACAATAACCCAGAATGGTGTTTAAAGATAAAGATGAAGATATAATATCTTCATACCTACAGACGTGTGCAAACATCTCTTTTGGACTGCTTCTAATAGAGGTGAAAGAGTTGGCATACCTACCAATGTGCTGTTCACTAAATATATCAGCCTCATGGCACTAAAATAATATGGCTAGACCTGATTGGTTAAAAAAATTCATTATAAAACAAAACTCACAACTTTCTCTAAGGACACCTGAAACCACTTCTCTAAGCCGGGCCAGGTTCAACGATTAAGAATTTTTTAAAAAAATATGAAACTAGTAGTTGGTGAAACTAGGCCTTAATGTTGTTAAATACTTGAATATTTTTAGATGTATCAATTGAAAATAAATAAGTAAAGCTGTTGCAACTAGCCCCATGCACGGAGTAAGATGTAACACTTGTAATTTTTTTTTTTTTAAATGTCCCTCAGTTAAAAAATGCTTCCAGTTCCAAAACTTTTTTTAACGCAAGGATAGTCAAATATTTAACCTTTCAACTCATGTTTTTAAAACTAGTATATCGTGTAGTTTTGTTTTGCCATCATATTTTCCAAAAAGTGTTACAACTAGCGCCCCGCTCCCCTACAGCTGTGGTCAAAATAAAAGTAGTGCCCACAACGTTTCTACAAAAAATTAATATAAAACTCGCACATTCTTCGATTTTATAATTTTTGTAAAGAATTAATATTCTCCACATCTTATGTTTTATTTAACCAAAAACTCTGAACAAAAACAAAACATATTACAGCGGTCAAAAAAAATAGTAGTGATAATATTGAACTTTTTATAATCACAAAAATAGAAAAATAAGTATACTAAGTATACTTAGTTGTATGACCTTTCTTAGCCAATTCTGCTTTACTACGACGAAGCATCGAGCTCACAAGATCCTGACATGTCTTGATAGGTATGGAGTACAAATTGGCACAAACGCTTCTCAAAGCTGATGTTTGGCTGAAAGTTTAGAGTCAGCAATACCCTGTTTAACATCACACCACAAATTTCCAATCGGATTTAGATCCGGCGATTGAGCAGGCCACTCAAAGAGCGCGATTCGATTGTCCAAGAACTACTTCTTCTCAAATTTGCTCGTATGTTTCGTTTCGTTATTTTATTGATAAACCAATATTAGTAGCAACTCCTTTTGAGCATACGTAAGCATAGTTTCCTGTAACATTGTAACGTAAAGATGTTAATCTATTAATACTTCTACACAATAAATTGGACCAATAACATTGAAAGAAAAGCATGTCCAAGCTATGATTTTGTAACCACCGTGTTTACTGGTTTTTGTGGTATACTTTGGGTTGAATTTAGTTTTTTTTTTGGACGTTGAACAGAGACCCTTTACCACCTTTACCACCTCACATTACAATTTTGAACTCGCCCGACCATCAAATGTTCTTTCATTTTTAATTTGGCTACGAAGAATGATCTCTTGCGAACTGTATCCTTTTTTGAACATGCTTCTTGGTTAAAAGTGGCCCTTTACGAGGACCATGTGTACTCACAACTTGTTCCTTAAGAAGTCTAGGTAAAGTAAGAATACTTGTACTGCAGAGGCAAACTCGTTTAATCAAATTCGCCCTCATAACTGTCTTGTGTCCAAGTGTCTCTGGTTTTTTATTCTATTTTATGGCATTGCAAATCGTCGTTGGTTAACATTTGAGCAGATTTTCAACTTCTTTGTATATTTTTCTCTCATAAATTAATTTTTTATCAATTCCCGTTTTTTAACGGAACAATCTTTTCCTCGTCCCATTTCTGGAAAAATACGGCACAATTAAATTTTGAATGTTACAACTGGTGTGACCATTCTATACCTCACTTCTCTTAAAGTTCTATGGCCTATTCGGGAAGGGTTGTAATTTGAACTTTGCAGTTCTGTCCTTCGTCTAGCCTCGCAACCATATAAATCGTCATATAAACCATATAAATGCCTGAACCTCGCTTTTCTTAAGCTATTCAGCAGCTTTCCCAACAGAAATGTACTCATAGTTATTTTTTTTTATTTTGTTTTACGAATGTCCTGCTATGTAGTCTAAACTTCAACTGCGCTCGCAGAACCAACGCTTCTTTTAAAAAAAATCTCCACCAACTTAACCAATATTACCGAATACCGCCATTTCCGAGTAATGTTACTGCATACCTGTAGCTCACAGTTAATGCCTTTATTGTGCTTTCGCTATGGGAGATGGGCGTGTTCATGGACGGAATACTTCCAATTTTTGAACACACCTTAGTTTTGGTATAAAATACATGCATACCAAATTTAATTTCTCTATGACAAACATAACCTTATTTATTGAGTTTTAAACTTTTTGGGTTGTATGGGAGGTAGGCGTGTCCGTAGGCGGATGAAGTCCATTTTTCAAAAGCGTCTTTGTCTTGTCATAAAAAACATATGTGCCAAATTTTAGCTTTGTTGGTTAAACAGAGGCTTATTTATTCCGTTTTCAATTTTTGGGTTGTATGGGAGGTGGGCGTGTCCGTAAGCGGATGTCGTCTATTTTTCAAAGACATCTTTGTGTTGATATAAAACACACACATACCAAATTTTGTTGTTGTAGACTTATTATGAGCTGAGTTATGCAGTTTTAAATGTTTGCGTTGTATGGGAGGTAGGCGTGTCCGTAGGCGGATTCCAAAAATATTCAATAGTGTAGATCCTTGAGTTCATGTGACCATGTGTACCAAGTTTCATTCAATTATCTCAACTCCTTCTTCTTATCCTGTGTATACGGACAACACACAGACGGACGGACGGACGGACGGACGGACATGGATAGCTCGACTCACGTGGTGACGCTGATCAAGAACATATATACTTTTCTATACCGGACTCGCTTCGTTCTATGCGTTACAAACGTTTGCACAAAGTTAATATACCCTGACCTTCCAGGTTTAGGGTATAAAAAGATAAATAAAATAAAGCCATTGTGTGTAACACGACAACTGTGTAACACCACAACCCTGTCCCATTATATCCGAATAAGATCACTGAATACCGTCATTTTTTAATTATCACACCGAATACCAATACAATTTTTACTACCAATATTACATGCAAACTTTACCAAATACCAAGATAACCAAATTCTTCATAACTAAAAAATGCCATTTAAGCAAACAGAATCTTATACAAATATTATAAAATACCATTAATCCGAGTAGCAGCGTTCAATATGATCATCAACATACACTATTAGTATTGAAAACTGACTTGATATACGCTTTATATACCGACTTGAATTACTTCGTACGCTGCAGTCCTTATTTTGTAATATGTTATCATAAGGATTATAAAAAGGTATTGGATTTGTACAATAAAGATTGAAAATATTAAACCATATTCAATTGTGTACTTGATTGCTTAAAGTTGAGTGGATCGTTCATGGAGAACCTTGAGAAGCTTTACCTGCTCTTTTAACCCTCACTTTGGCACCAATCTTTTACTACGTAATCTGGCACTATTTACATTTGTCAATATTTTTTTGGCATTCTTAAAGACAAACAGAAACTAAAAATTTGCATTATTTTTTAGGCGGAATATATGTATTAACACCTTCTAAGTCCAATTCCGGAAAAATTTCACGCCGCTCTCAAGTGGTTTAGAAGTTATATGGTTCGCATGTTGAGAATATGGGCCTGGAAAAGTCGTGTTTTTTTTTTAATTTTCCAACAAAATCTAGCATTATGGGTATCAAAAGAAAGGTTATTCTGTATCCTATTCACAAAATTACTAACCATTGAAATCCATGCATTACTTCTTTCGATATTGCGTTTTACATATTATGAACACTTGACGATCAAGCCCTTTACGAAATAACCAAAATATAATTATGAAAATCAAATTAAAAAAAATGTATAGTGCCAATGAATAAACAAAACAAATTTCAACAAAAAATTAAATTTTTTTCATTAAATTAGCACTTCCAGCATAAATATCAACACATGACATATTGTCATAAAACTGGTGCTGTTTCCACACATCTTCAATTGTTCCTTTTTTTCATATATTCTATAAGGGGGTTTTTGAACTTTGCATATTTTTTGCATTTGAAAAACACACTGCGTTGACAACTATTTTTTCACGATTTCATTTCTGCGTACCTTTATTTTTCTCCCGAAAAGCAGAATTAAAATGAAGCGAGTGTTTCACTTAGTTGAAAAGAGTTGAAGTGTTATAGTAAGAAAAGAGTTTTTATTGATCAGTTGTGAAACATCGTAGTTTAAACTTAATAAAGAAAAGAATTTGTTTTGATTAACAAAGTAATAATGACAAATAAAAACCGTAAATTTAAAATATTGATTTGTGCATCGGTGTCCCGGTAAGCAATTCTATTCATTAATATTTTTCCAATAAAAGCTATCAAATATGAAATTTGTATATATAATTAATATGTGAAGAGTTTTTCCTTATCATTTTTTTCTATAAATAAGACAAAAAATGCGTTAAAACACCAGAAAAGCCTTTCAAATACAAAATATTTACATATGTAAATATGTACCAAACTACGTTATAGGAATGAAAAATTTTCAAAAAGTATCAACAAATTCTAAAATTAAAAACAACTTTTGAATTTTCAGAAAGAAAACCAAAAAATAGCCACAGAGTCCAAGCCATATTCAAATCGAATAAAAAAGAAAGGAGTTATAGCAAATTTAAAATTGGGATATTTACATATGTAAATAGTGCCAAAGTGAGGGTTAACAAAACCACGTCAAAGTGATTTTTTATTTTTTTTTGGGAAATTTTAAGCCAGCTTTTGTTATAATGAGTTGGCAACATGGAGATCAGCGCCACCTTTTATATTTTTCAAAAAAATAAAACAAGATTGTGTGTCTCATACAACAAAGATCGTTTCCTTTCAGACAATCTTTAATGTTCATTTGATTTTAATTTGTGGATGGTTGAAAACCTATAAATATACTAGAATGTTGACCTATACTAGAAAAGAGTTTATCCGAAGTTTAATTAAGTTCATCGTAATATTGCTGGTAACAATGACGGTGGTGACCGTGGCATGCAGGTTAAGTGTGTGGCCTGGCATGCTCGGAGCCCGGGTTCGATCCCCAGCCGCGGCGAAAAGTTTTTTTCAATAAAAAATTTTTCTGATCGGTCACCACCTCTCTGCAGACAATGGCAAACCTAAGAGAGTAAACAATGCCATGTAAAGCTTCTTGAGAACATAAACTTTCGCCGTTCGGAGTCGGTATAAAACATGTAGGTCCAGTTCTCGGTCAATTGTGTGCAAACATTTAATAACACACACAACACAATTGATCATAAGAAGCTCGGTCAAAGTCCTTTCAAGGGCTGAAATGGCCAATTTGTTTTTGTTTTGTTTTTTAACAATGACTTCCTCTGCTACATGACTGTGGTTTTACAGCTACTAAATTGATTATTTTGAAGCTGAAATTACATGCTCCTAACATGTTAACTATTTAAAAGACATTTTTATTTTAATAAAAACAGAATTTTAAAAAAACTCACTCCAAACATCATCCAAATAATAAAAACTTGCAAAAATTAAAAAAAAAAATCAATGTATTGAATTGAAATTTTTCATATAAGTATAAGTATTGATATTTTTACATACTCTGAGTTAAAAATTTGAAATATTTGATGAAAACCATGCATATTTCCGACATAATGCGACGTCATCAAAACAATAAAAACTTCATAACTATCCTAACGTTGATGGATTTTCAACAGTCTTGCTAATTTCTTGATATTTGTATAAAAAAAAAACTAGTTCGCAATTCATTCATTTAATTTTTTGATTTTTTTTATCTTTCAATTATTTGCATTTTTCAATTGTTTTTTTTTTTGCTTTTGTGTTATCTAGGCAAAAACAGTATTATCCAAAATAATGTTTGAACCCAATTAAATTAGCAAAAACAAAGTTCAAAAGAATTACATAAAAATCTAAAATCTGCATTACATGAACCGGACAAAATTATAAATATTGAATAAATCGGCTTAAAAGTGAACATTAATATTCAAAATAAACATAAATAATGCAAACATGATACTGAATTTTAACAATAGAAAAAATATATAAAAACATAGATTTCAGCTACTATCATAATTTATGAATTCCACAAAGTAACACCACAAGCACCAAATTATTACACATTGACAAAAGTTAGTTGTTCGTTTGTGCACTCGGCTGCAACTCAACACAATTTAGCTATAAAAAAAAAACACACCAAACTATAAATAAACAATCAAATCGGAAAACATGCTGTTTATTCTGCAACTGCATAACATTCTGCAACATGAACACGATAGCGACAACAACGGAAATGATTGCCAAGTGTCGATTAGGGTTACGCGGTACACGACAACTAAATAATTTATGCAATATTTTGTCAAATACACACACACGACTACAGACTAGCTTACATGCAGTTAAAAAAAACATAAACAACTGCGGTGTAGGTTACAGCTTTAAAATGTATAAAAATATGAACATGTAAGTGAACAAATATATGTATATTTAACTAAAATATATTTATACTCTATGATATAAACATATAAACAGCACACACATACACACAAATATGTTGTTGACATGAAGCTATGACAATAAAAACGTCAAAAAATTTAAAATTTCACGCCTTTAAAACTCAGTGAGCAGCCATTTAAGAGTTGGAAATACTTTTTGCACAAAAAGATTTATTTATATTTTTAATTATTTTTTTATTCTTGTTAACAATTTAGAATAACAACATTTTAAAACAAAAGTAGGTAGTATTTTAAAAATGCAAAATTTAAAAAAAAAAAAAATATTTTAATAAAATTTTAAAGCAATACATTGTGTACAGCTCATAAATAGTGAGTGACACTTGAGTGTGCATTTTATGCAAAATTCTTAATCATTCAGCATTCAATACAAACTCTGTGTTAATAATATTAAAAGTTTCAATGTGACAACAATTTCATTTGTGACAAACTCAATTATCCGACAACTCAGAGTATAACTTTGATGAGTTAAAATAATATTTTTGTTTATGAAACTGACGTGACTGTGACAGCTGTCATGCAAACGTTTGCAATGTTTTTTAACACGTTGTATTGTGAAAAAAAAGTAGCAAAAATCTCTGTGACACAACAATAGAGCTTTGGTGAAGAGAAAAAAATACTTAATCACACACTGATTAAAAATTTTCTAATTAAAAGCAAGCAACTCATTTTAAGCAGTGATCCATGCTTTGACACATTTCCATTCCTCTACTCAAATTAACTTTTTGAGCGATCCTTTTAAAAAAGTGTTCGTTTGATAGGTTTTAAGAAAAAAAATAATTTTACAGTGCTTCTTTAAAAATTTAAAAAAACCAAAACTTCACAAATAATGCTGTGATAGTCTCTACAAACAAAATTTTTGGATAGGATAGTTTCGCCTTATTATGAATGGGTATTTGAACTGCAACATTAGTTTTTTAAGTTATAAACATGCGTCTTCACACAAAATTTTTTAGAAATTTTTTCGGTAAGGACGCCTTCTTCAGGTTTTATCCCCTAATTAGGATTTGTAACTTGAACCAGATTCATTTTTTCGACAAGATTTTTTTGAAAAAGTTGTTAAAACTGACTCAGGCTTTTACTTTCATGAACATTCTAGGCACCAAAAAATGGGTCAGGTGCATTACAGCTGAAATATTGTATTTTTTCTGACTTTTTGTTAGTTCTTGAACAACAAGTCGCGAAAATTTATCATACTTTTACGAAAATGTAAAAATACTTTCGCAAAAAAAATCGGTCTTGGGTCCACATAGTTAAAAATATCAAAGAAAATTTATTTTTGTTTTCACTACTAGACGTCATTACTTGCTATATCTTGTCTAGTTTTTACAAAAAAAATATTACTATCGCTATTTTAAGTTAGTTTGAAAAACTTTCTGTCAGATGAAAAATTTAACTCAGCCTACCTCCATAGATTATGACATTAACGGGGGACATGACAATGGCCGGTGTTTAAAAATTGATTTTTTTTATAATTTTGTATTTTAATAAATATTCTTAAAATTCTAAGAAAGAAAATTTTATGGAAAAATATTTGCGGGTTCAAAAGTTACAGCCGGATTAGTGAGAGCGCCTTTTAATTTTTCCTTGCATTTTTCTTTGTTCACAAACTTAGAACGCGTTTATCTCGAAACCATGTTTTTCGTACTGGTTGCGGCACTAGCGGGTTCATTTTTTTGACGAAATTTTTGTTTTTTTTTGTTTTTTTTTAAACTTGATTCGCTAACGTATGACACGTATGGCTTTTAATAAATTTTTTTTTTCAATTTTTATGAATTTTAAAAGCCAATATTTTTATCGAAAAAACACACTTTCAAATTTTGAACATCACCAAAAATTGAAAAAAAAATTAAAAAAAGCTCTTGTCATACGATAACTAATCTTGTTAAGATTTAAAAAAGTCCTTTTTTTCCAGATCGAACAATTTTTGCGACTCCCAACGCTGCAAGCAAGAGGCCCCGTTTTTTTCTCTGCCGCCAGCTTGGAGCTCTATAAAAACATGTTGGAGTGAAAAATATATTTTTTTGAATTTTTTTTCTTGTAATTTGTTTAATTATCTATAATATTAAAAAAAAATTTTTGGCAAAATGTTTGTTTTTGACTGAGTTATAAATTTTTAAAAAAGGTCTGTCTTCTCTGCCGCGAATGTTATATCCCTCCTTAAGAACACATAGAGACGTCCACCAGTCTTTGCTTTAATTACAAAAACATACACAAATTGGCCATTTCAGCCCTTGAAAAAGCTTGACCGAACTCCTTATGAATGAAAATCCAATTGACCGAGCACTGGACCTACATGTTTTATGCCGAACGGCTAATGTTCACGTTCTCAAGAAACTTTACGTAGCATTGTTTATACTCTAAAGTCTGTCGTTGTCTGCGAAAAGGTGACGGCTGAACATCAAAAATGTATTTTTATTGAAACAACCTTTTTCCCGAGATGAGAATTGAACTTGGGGTTCTTTGGCTTGCACGTCGCACACTTAGCACGCACGTCTACGACCACCACTTATATATTATTAATGGGTTATAATATTTAAATTTCATGACTTTACTGATGGTTCAAAATATATATTAATTTTTTTTATATAACGCCTATTACTTAATTAACAAAATTAACGATACTCGATGCCGAATCTATATTAAATCAGCTTCATTGATAGTCATCAAAGTACACTCAAAACAACTTAAGTTCATAAGTCAAAAGCATAACTGTAAGAAAAATGATCTGTAAGAGTAGAATTTAAACAAATAGTGGTTGTCATTTTAAAATATACAACGTCATCATTTAAAACGCGCATTAAATTAAATCTTCTTTTATATAAATATATTGCGACAAGTTGTCATCAGCAGGTTTTGCGAAATTTAAATGTACACCTAGCTGCTGTGTTTTGTTGGTCGCCTGCGGTGAAGTTTCTTCTTTTTTTTTTTTTTTTTTGTTTTGCTTGTGGTTTTTGTTTTCTGTTGTTAATATTGCCTTTTAGATTACATAAATGTTTATCTGCTATATTCTTAACCGAGAACAGTAAACAGAAAACAGCTAATTAGGTGGGTGGTTTTATTTAATTTTAAGCTTTTTTTATTTCTAAAATAATCTGTGTCATAATATATGAAAATTTATAAGCTTTATTTAATAACATAAAATAAATAGTGGCTAACTTTTATTATCAAAAATTAAGCTCAATTAAGCAAGAGTGTTCGTTCAATTAACAACAATGATTGCAAGAATTTTTAAAGCAATTTATATATTAACTTATGGTTGCTTTTATGATCTGTGTGTCCTTGGTTATAACCTCTCATAAAACACATAGACAAACCATTTTTTTTATGCTAAGTTATTAAAAGGTTCTCGTTTTACTTGTTCTGCTTAACTTATCAAAGCTAACCTTTTCAACCCGGTTCAAAGAATGGCACATCAAAATCACGCACTGACCGTTGACCGATGGCACAAAAAAAGTCATAAATTAAATGCGTCACACGAATACACAAGCAGCTTTACAAAATGAAAACACAAAGGATATTATCCTTTATAGAATTTGTTCCGCAGTGATTTTATTTAAAAAACCGGAAATTGGATTCGGAAGAATCTGATTTAGATTGTTTTAGAACTACAAATTTATTGATTAAATTGGATTGAATGAAAGTAAAAAATAAATTTTGATAGAAACAAAAAACTTCGAAATACACTAAGCCGATTATTTTAACGTACCAAAAAATAGCATTAAGCTTACGATTTTCATTAGTTGGCTCTTCTATGGGACTGATGCGAGCTCAGCACGTGGCCAGGCAAGTGATGGTGCGCACATTTTTTTACTTTTTTAGCCATCGTCAAATAAGGCTTAAAATTAAATTGCTTATGCCTTGTTGGCTTAAGTTATGCATGGTGATAAAAACTGAGTTTGGATTTACCAGCGCTTTTAGGTCGACGGCGGAAGTAATCAACATTTTCAATCTATTTGAATAAATTGTTAGTATCAAATATTTTTTTAGCGCTGTCGCTTAATTGGTCAAATGCCATCAGTTATAAGTCTAAAAGTAAGACTGTGCCATTGCAGCAATTAATAAATATAAAGGAGTGCATTCAATGAAACGTGAAGTGCTTTTTGTAGTAAATAGTAAATAGTAAATAAGAAATAAAATTAAGCAATGACCGACCATTATTATTTATTTAATAATTATTTTTTTTCATATTCATTCATATAAATTTAATGTTTAAAGTTAAACAATAATTTTTAATAATTTATTTACTTGAAAGTCATTTATATATAAACTAGCTGACCCGACAGACGTTGTCCTGTCCAAACTTCAATATGTATATATCATTGTGTTTGTTTTCGGAGTAGGTGGTTTTCGGGTAGTCCATAGTCGGGCTAGACCATCTTTAGAGTTTCTTTACTTGTTTTTTATTTACAAATATTGTGTTATAACATCATTAGTGTCATTAAAGCATTAATAGTTTTGTAGAGGAGCAAGTTTATAAAGTTTATTTTCATTTTAAAAACGGACATTTTTAAATTAGCTTCTAAAACGTACGTATGATTTTAAAACGATCGGTTGATAGTTTAAAATAAAAATTTTAAAAAATAGCTTCTAATTATTCTTCACTTCTGAAATTTTCATTTTAAAATATTTAACGAACGTTTAATATTCATTCGCTCATTTTAAAATGTCCTTTTTGTAAATGAAAATAAATGTTAGAGGAACAAAATTTTCTCTGTGTAGAATTCGGGTTTTATGTCTGTCCGATGAAACTTTGAGTAACTGCAAAGAAACCAAACGTTCATAATTTTGTAAATTTTGATAAATTTAAGAAATGTTAAAATGTTATATGATGTTGAAATGGATACAGTCTTGATGGTTGAAAGAGCACTTTCGCATTGGTGAACGTATCGTATCTGAGCAATGAATAACTAACCATAAAAAGCCCTGATTTAAATTAAAAAGGAAAGTTAAAAAGAATTTCCGCATTAAGCAAAAAAAATTTTTAATTTTTATTATATTAAAATATAGTTATATAAAAAGGTACACTGCGCAACAGATGCAGTGGGTGAGGTTGTAAGAGGATCAAACTGGAAAATATCATTAAAAAATATATTTTAAGGCCTCGGAGTACCACATATACCGAGGTTTTATACAGCAAAATTTTTAAAAAAGCCACACAAAAAACTTAAATTTTTTAAAACGTTGTTCAGGCGTCAAAAAAAACCACAAACAAAGTCAAAGGTCGATAAAATAAAGTAACAACAATTTTTTTAAACAATTTTTTTAAAAAACGTATCCATAAAAAAAAATGTTTGCTATTTTCGTGTTAAGAGAGCTCAAATTTATAAGGGATATAAAGTGGGATGCCATGTACATAAACAGTTACGCATACTGTAATCGTTTGCAAATAGAGTTCTCCGCACCCTGTTCTACAACACTTTTTTTACATATTTGCTTACCTTGTAAGAGTGAATTCTTTGATATTTACAGACTAAACATATGAACTTGGCACATCAAGACATCATTAAAAAAAAAAATCCACATATTACACTTAAATAAAAGCATTTAAAATACCAAAAAAAGCACCCATAGCCAATTGGGGTGATTAAGGTTTAAAAGCGAATACAACACTTGATTTTTTTACCTGTTTGCAAGTTTGTTATACCCTAAACCTGAATACCTCCCATACAACGCAAAAATCGAAAACTGCAAAACTAAGCTCATAATAAACTTCCAACAATAAAATTTGGTATGTATATACTTTATATCAAAACACGCCCATCTCCCATTCAACCAAAAAATTGAAAACTCACTTTATATCAAAACACGCCCATCTCCCATTCAACCAAAAAATTGAAAACTCAATATGTAAGCTTCTGTTCAACCTACAGAGATAAAATTTGGTACGTATGTTTTGTCTAACAAACCAAAGATGTTTTTGAAAAATGGACGTCATCAGCCCACGGACACGCCTACCTCCTATACAAACCAAAAAATTGAAAACTGTATAAATATGCTTATGTTTGTCTAACAGAGATAAAATTTGGTATGTATGTATTTTATACTAAAGCTAATGTGTGTTCAAAAATTGGGCGTAGTCCGTCGACTAACACGCCCACCTCCCATACAACGCACAATAGTGAAAGCACTATAAGAGCATTATCATTTGAGTCTTTTATTTTGGTTGTTATAATAGTATTTGTAATTTTTGTTGACAGCGTGTTTATTATATATGCTTTTAGATAGGATCACAAAGTGAAGTGATTTTTTGTGTGCAGCCCAAACAAAGGACGTTATTGACCAAAAACAAATCCCCGTCTTGTCTGCTCAAAAAATCTTTTATCGTTCAGCTTAGCAGTGATGTCAACGTTCAAGAAAACACCACTGTTAATTTTGAGATAAATTGATCCTATAAATAAGTTTCCAATGCATTGGAATGTACAAACTGGTATTACTTTCAACGTCACCACAATTTTCAGCAACGTTTCGAAATGTTAAACAAATCTAGCTAGACGCATTGCTTGCGGATCATATTTTTAAAATTCTTACATTTTTAATCCTTTGTCCATATTTATGATATGGTAACTGATAATTTTGCCAGAACAATGCAGAAAATCTGATGACATCAATGCCTTTTCAGGTTAAATCGGGGGTTTTTTTTTTTGTTGATAGAAAATATACTGACCATTTTATATTGAAGTGTTTTATTAGTTGCACTTACCATCTCCGAATTGGCTCAAATTTTTTTCTTGAATTGGTTTAATGATTAGAAACCAAACCCGAAGTTATACATTTTTGCAATCATTTTTCGCGGCCAAAATAGGGTCTACTTTGAGACAACGTAGCTCAGTCAATTTAAATACGATTTTCGTAAATAGGGTATCATTGGAAAAGTTTTTGTCTACTTTAAAGGAAAAATATAAAACTTTTGGAAATATTGCAGTAAGTCAACCAATTTTTAATTTCAAAGTATAATACCATCACCAGACGCTATAATTTTTTTTTAACTTTCATAATATAAGCTGTTTTAAGGTTTCATTACCTTTCTAGCGATATAAAATTAAGGTGTACTCTTAAAGAGTTCCGAAGTTTTAGCGATACAACGTGAAGTGTTAATGAATTTTCAATACAAAAACAAATACAAAAACTAATGAAAAAAATATTTTATGAAAATTTAATGTTAGAAATGTAATGACAGCTAGTTGAATTTTTATTGAAAATTCATTAATATTTCAAGGTTTTCAATCTTCTAAATCCATCTAGAACGTGAAAATTATAAAAATGAAAATTATAGCGTCTGATGATGCATGGCATTAAACTTTTAAATTGAAAATTGGTTGACGTACTGCAGATTTCTATGTTTTCCTTTGGTTTTCAAGTACAATAAATTTTCGCTCCAAAAACGAAATAATATTCGGTAAGGCCTAAGAACGTATAATTTTTAATTTTCAATAAAATGTTTTCGTGTATCTAAATTTTTTTTTTTACTTTTTTAAAAATATTTTTTTAATAAACCGCTCATTTGCATACACAGTCCCTTAGAATCCAAGGAGACGCCGTGTCTACTGACCGTGCAATAAGAACCAAATTTTGTTCGAAATGTTCTTAGGTGTAACCGAAGCTAATTTCGTTGCTTGAGGAAAAATTAAATGGTCTTAAAATTAGGGTTCGGTCTCATGTACACTCAATTTAAAATTTTTTTATTTGATCCAATGAAACTGATTGACCAATGTCGCGATTCTTATATATTTTCATTGTGTATGAATTGTATATAATTGCTTGAAAAGTCTAAATAAATTGTTTTTAACCTTTTTTTAGCTCAGAAATCTATTTTCGTTTTCCAAAAACGACATTTTAATTCTTTAACACGAACTAAAACTATATGAAGATCTGTAACTTTTAACATCTTGTTTTGAAGCAAGCAGCATCTTGATGAAAATTGTTCCATTCAACTTAATTTAAGGATTTTGAAAATAAATTTTACCACACCTTTCAGTATCGTATCAATTATCGTATACACTTACACCTGTTAACTAATGCGAACACACCATTTCACACATTGATTACACTATGCCCCAATATTTTTAAATTTTTTTCTCGCTTTTTTCAAGTCTATCTTGTATTCTACTTATCCAATTTTTATAATCAAGGCTATAATCAAAAATAACGTCAGGAAACGCATATGAATGAAGGAACTAAAATAGGACATTTTACTGGTTTATAAATTTTTGCTTCACATTTTGGATCGACCTTTTTAAGTATTAATGACCAAAAATGTTAAAAGCAGTACAATGTTCAATTACTTTCGCACTGTAATTAATTTATAACACGATTTTATACTTGCGCTTGTAGCGCTCTTTGTCTCAGCAAAAATTAACGCAGCATAAAAAACAATATAGATAAACATTTACGAAGCATAAACATATCATACCTAAAAATTAAGCAACAAAGACTTAATCACTTGAAGTCTCAGCGCCAACTGAATGAGACAACTTCCTGCGTCTGCTCTTGTACGTAAAACATCCAGCGCTGCCGAAAGTACTACTATCGGAGTATTATACTCCTATTGACTCTTGAGTACTACTATACTCCCCAAACACAAAAAGTACTACTATTTATTAATAGCTCAAAACGGCCTAATGTTTACTCGCCATTAATGCAAAAAATAATTTTAGTGTAACGAGGCGGCCAAATGGAAAAAATTCGCGAATTTGGAAAATAAGTTAGCAGACTTCTAGTTAAGAACATAACTTGTGTGAATCTAAAACCATTCGGTGATATCTTTCCATTTATGGAAGTTATACTCATTGCTTTAAAAATTTGACGAAATTTCAGTTTCTGCAGTTTAGTACTGAATATTATTTATCGTTAGATTAAGCAAAAACAAAAGATGATAAACGATTAATTACAAAAATTTTCTTATACCAAAACAAAGTCCAAGAAATCGTAAAACAGCAAAATTTGTGCTTTCCACTATTTTTCATTAACTTTTCTTCGTGTTGGATAACAACATATACAAGTATTAAAAGTACAACAACATGCAACGTCTTTATTATGTATTTTTTAAAATGATTCAAAGGCGATTATTTCAAAATTCTTATTTTTGGCTTATCATGTTTATGCAATAAGCCCTTCAATTACTAAGCACAATATTGTCGTTTCCACATGGCAATGCAACTGCAGAAAGGACATTTTCAGAGCTTAATTTAATAAGGGAATATCGTAAAGGTTGGGACGGGTTTCATTTTTGGAGTGTAGTTTTGAACCGATTGGGAACAATTATAACTTGGATAAACCAATAAAAAGGTGTGCTTAATTGGCTACAACTATGAAGCTATGTGATATTGCCATCATGTAAAATGTATAGCCATTTTAATAAAAAAACTTTGTTAATGAAATGAAAAAACAAGGTAAATTAATAAAAAGGAGAAAATAATAACATTTTATATCATTATATGTTGTTTTGGTAAAGTTAATTTTGTCATTATTTCCAAGAAATAAAGTACTCCTAAAACTTACAAAATACTCCCCAAAAACTGGAAATTTACTACTATTCAAAATTGTAAAACGGCAGCACTGAAAACATCCCTTATTTAAAGCACTTTAAGTAAAAGAAACAATAACAACAAACACAATCGGAGAGGAAAAGAGCGAGAAAGCTTTACGCTGCAGCGCGCTGGTTGTGTATCTAACGATTCAATGCAGCAATGTTGTTTGGATTTGATTTTTTTGGCTACTTTTTGAACTCAAGTTTTAATAACTTTTAAGAGCAGTTTTAAAGAAAAAAAGTACGCCAATGACCAAGTTAAACATGTTGCTTTATGTTAGTGAAAGAATTACAAAAATCGGTTGAGTAGTTCTTGAGTTACACTGCAACGTAGATACGTGAGAAGCCTTTTATATAATAGTATAGATATAGATATAGATATAGATTAACTCGAATTTATTAATGAACAATTCCATATTAGTTTGCAACAGAAAACGAAAAAAATGTTATATAATTATTTCAAAACTTTCGTCATATGTTTTTGTTTAGAGCGAAAAAGACGAAAAATTTGGTGTTTTTTTTTTTTTATTTCGTGCTATATTGGCTATATTCCATTCATTTAAATACCATAGATATCAAAAGCATGCTCGGAGCCCGGGTTCGATCCCCAGCCGCGGCGAAAAGTTTTTTGTTCAATAAAAAATTTTTCTGATCGGTCACCACCTCTCTGCAGGCAATGGCAAACCTCAGAGTGTAAATAATGCCATGTAAAGCTTCTTGAGAACATGAACTTAAGCCGTTCGGAGTCGGCATAAAACATGTAGGTCCAGTTCTCGGTCAATTGTGTGCAAACATTTAATAACACACACAACACAATTGATCATAAGAAGCTCGGTCAAAGTCCTTTCAAGGGCTGAAATGGCCAATTTGTTGTTGTTGTTGTTGGAAATATCAAATCAGTTTGTTTTTGTCAAGCTTCACTGCATACGTTAATTTTACCTGTGTAGCGGTCGAAAATAATTCAAATCGGAAGAAAAAGATACGAACATGTAACGTTAAAGACCACACATTTTGGCTTCTAGAAGTGCAAGATAACATTTTTCTTTTATTATTTTGATTTTAATCGATTAATTATTTAATTTAGGTTTCATAATTGCCAATTTTGATATTTTTTTTAAAATGCAGACATATCTATCTTTAAACCCACTTCCAAAAAATATAAAGTACAAACTTCATAAAACTGGTTTTATCTGCAAAACAACAATAGTAACAAGAAAAGTTTGTTCACTTAAAAGGTCAGTCTTGTGGCCTACTTTATTGTGAAATAAAAAATTTTCCAATATATTTGCAGAAGCATGCCTTCAAATATAACTTTAAAATAAAAAATTACCTTATGTACTTAATACTTTGGTTAAAAATCTTTATAATTTTTTGCAATTTTTAAAAATTAGAATATGACCTGGCAGGCCTTTTTACAGATCATTACAAACAATATTTATGTCAAATTTCTATTTGGTGGTAGAAATAAGGAAAAAAGATTTATAAAAAAAAACGATTACGGGTTGGTTGATTATTTTTAGAGTTACTTTGTTCTTAAAATTAAATGGACAAATGCACAGTGCGTCAAGAGTAAAAAATTAAAAACATATTCATTTTTCTTTTAGTTGAAAAACTATTTTGAAAACCAAAATGTTTTTAAAAACTGTTGTTATTTTTTAGAACTTTTTTTAAAAATGCTTTTCACTTTTGGTTAAATCGAAGAAACGCTTTTTTTTCAAAGCAAGTCAAATTAAAGTGTTTTTTGCAATAACATACTAAAGCATATATTTAAAAAATCGCTTCTGAGTTCTGGGTTTTACTTACTGGAAGCCACTGAAAAAATTGCAGCTATTTTCTTAAATATTTTTAAAGTTGAAGTTGAAATTTCTTCGTACCACTTCATTATTTTGTACAAAATCTTGGTTAAATATTTCGAAAATGTTTTTATTTTGTAATTTTAAGATCACTTAGGAAAAGTATTCATGGGCACATAACATAAAAACCAATAGATTTTCAACTATAGATATTTTTTGTTCAGTGATGGGATCTCTTAGCATTAATCTATAAACATTTTCATTTATTTTTCGGCCCAGATCACCAGTTCCATGGAAAACTAGATACATGGAATCTTTTTCTAAGTGACCTTTAATAAATAAAGTAAAATCATTTTCGATTAATTTTACCAAATTTTACAAAGTTTGTGCGGGGTTCTTTATAAACCTTGTGAGTAAATCAATCATTTTTATTACTAGTTGATAATATTTTTTTTTAAGAATTAAAGAAAATATTTTTGATCAGATTTTTTTGGCGCCAATGAACTCGACTGAACTCGGCAAAACAATTTCAGTAGCTCTAACACTGAATAAGATTTTTTTACCATTAGTTTTGAAAGAAATGAATTTTCATTTGCCGGTTAATGGTTTAACAAAAAGAAACATTTTTCAAATTCAATATATTTTCATAATTGGCGTTATAAATTTCAAAAAGATTTTCATCTAAAATATACTACATGATACAGAGAAATTTTTTTTTGCAATCCATATTATGTATGTTCAACAATTTTTTTTATTAAAATCAAACAACTCTTTCTATTCCTGCCTCGATTTTCTAAGGGCGAAAGCACAAGCACTTCGCCACGAAAATACATCTGAGAGAGTGATCGAGTAATTTTGAAATATTATATTTTTGTGACTTATGACCCTTTTGTATAACCTCTAAGCTATATTAGTCAGGAGTTAAAACTGTGTAAAAATAAAAATTTCTTTTTCAGAACTCTATGAAACTCTATTTTTCCTACTTACTGGCAAATTCAAGAAGATTCTATTATTCTAATATAATACTTAGTTTAGAGCTAAACATAGATAGCTAGATAGCCGGTGACTAGGTAAAGCTTATTAAAAAATTTTTTATTGTTTTTTTTGCTTTAAAAGCAAGTTTTAGGCCTTCCAACAATTTTATGATGCACATCTACAATGCAATTGATAAGAACTTGAACTACTAGTGAAAAAATTTGCAGAAAATATATCAGTCTCCCAGCTCTGTAAGCCTTGTCCATCATCGTATAGTAATGTTTATTCAATTGAAAATATCGCCGCTATTAAAGAAAGCATATGGCATATTCTGCATTTGAATTTGCATTTCCTTTCATATAAAATCCAGCTCACACATGAATTGAAGTTTACTTACCATGAGCATTGCAGAATATATGACGATTGGATACTGTAATAATAAGCATTAAATGCTGATTTTTCAAAACAAATTTTCCTCAGCAGTGATGCCCAGTTCACGTTGGATGGATACGTGAATACTTAAGCAAAATTGCTCTGAAAATCTTGGGAAGCATTTCGGTCTAGAGGAGTCATTGGTGTATATTTTTTGAAAACGATTAAGAAGCAACTGTTACAGGCAATTCTGAATGCGTTGGTCGTATCTTAGCCAAATTTTTTTCCCCCCTGAAATTGAAGACATAGATCTGGACGATATGTGGTTTTAACAAGATTGATCTATAAGACATGCAACAGTGCCAATTAGGCCGTTGCTGCTACAGAATTTCCAGCATGACTTGTTTTGAAATTTGGTGAAGCTAATTGGCCTAAGATAACGTGAGGCTTGACTTTTTTTGTGGATTTACGCAAAGGACCGCACTTACGTGAATTAACCCTCAAATTCTTAAGCAATAGAAACCACCATTCGTCAAGTCATGGCTGAGTTAAGGCCCAAGTTGTGCACACACATCATCTTAACTAACTTCGAAACGCTTGAGTCATGTAAAAAATTCCATGGAGGACATTTGAATGATGTCTGAAAATCTGAAGTTTTAATGTTTTTTTTTATCTTTGCTTTCTGAAGAAGCAAATAGATTTCCCCTTAAGTATGCCTACATTGGTAGAATTGCCAGTGGAAATGTTCAGTATTTTAATTTAAATTATATAAAAATATACAATTCTTGTCCTCTCCAGCATTAAGTGTTCTGAGCCCAATTTTAATATTGCAAAAATACTCATACTATCCATTCCATCTATTCAATGATGCTGCAAGCGGTACAATAGTATCTTTTGGGATACACTTTCAGTTTCATTAGTACGAAAATATGCCTTTTTTCTCAAAGGTACACTTTTGTATTTAGCAATTTTCCATTTCATATTTCCAACAGTTCATTATTTTCTTACGGCTATGACATACCTTCCACCTGAAAGTGGAGCAGCAGAGCGCGTCTGCTCTATAAATATAAGCTTATTAAAACAAATCTTCGAAATAAGCTACCCGTTCTACTAAATTATGAAACGTAGGATTTTGATTTTCAAACTAATATGTCGCTTTTTCGTCATCATTTTCAGAAAAAGTACCTTTTTGACAAAAAAAAAGTACTTTTTTCTCATTTAAAAAGGTTCACTTTGAAAATCATAGCATCACTGCATCTATTCACCCATTGTGCTAAATTCTAACGACTCGATACTGCAAATGGTAGCACGTTTGTCTCCTACCCATATGTCCCGGGTTCGATTACCGAGATGGCCGTTATTTTACGCTTTTACTTTTCACTATTTCTGGTCAACTGCAATGAAATTACATCAATGTACATGGCTTAATGGTTGTGAAAGATGTTAGGATGTTCGTTCTATAGATTCTCACCACCATGTTTCGAAAAAGAAAAAAATTAAAACGATATATTTACGATTTAATCAACGGAGAGTTATGAGGTTACAAAATTTGGGAAAAAACTTAAATTGGCTGTGGCGAAGGTATAACAAGCACTTCCTTAAGCCTGGTTTTCACTATGTTCAACTTCATAATGGTCAGTTGTTGTCAGTCATATGAAAAATGCCAACACGTTGTCATTTTTTTCTGTTTCACAATGGCGAAAAATAGGAAAAACTGATCTATTCACATGTTCATAGCAAAAATTGCAAAAAAAAAATGTTATTTATGTGATTTTTTAAACTTTTAAATTTCATGTCAAACAAAAAATGACTAAGTGAAAACCAAGCATTAGATTGAAATTAACAAACTAATGCAGCAATAATAACAAAACAACATTTAAAACCATATATTTTCATAAATTGGACAGCACTGTTTGGCCACACAATTAAATTAATTTTTCGGACTATTTTGACTAATTTTTCCGAACATACGTTATTTTGAGTACATCAAATAAAATGTGTTTAAGGTTTGTAGTAAGTTTGTTTGTAGCGACCGTGCGTGCTAAGCCAATGGAAAGCGGTAGACCGAGTTCATGAGGCTTGAACTCAAAATAACAAACAAACAAATTGGCCATTTTAGCCCTTGAAAGGACTTTGACCGAGCTTCTTATGATCAATTGTGTTGTGTGTGTTATTAAATGTTTGCACACAATTGACCGAGAACTGGAACTACATGTTTTATGCCGACTCCGAACGGCTTAAGTTCATGTTCTGAAGAAGCTTTACATGGCATTATTTACACTCTGAGGCTTGCCATTGTCTGCAGAGAGGTGGTGACCAATCAGAAAAATTTTTTATTGAAAAAAAAACTTTTCGCCGCGATTGGGAATCGAACCCGTGCTCCGAGCATGATAAGCCACACACTTAACGGTCACCACAGGCTTGAACTCGGTCTACCGCTTTCTGGCAGAACGATTTTTCAATAGAAAAAATTTTTCATCGGTCTTCCCTCTATGCTGACAATAGCAAACCTCAGAGAGTAAACAATACCATGTAAAACTTTTTGATAACATAAACTAAGCCGTTTGGAGTCGGCATAAATCATGAAGGACCAGTTCTAGATGAGTTGTGTAAAAAATTGTCAACACATACAATTATACATTTTTTAAAAACTTTAAGGTTGATGAATTCGAAATATTTTTTGTGTAGCATATCATGTTTTTACAATAAGTCCTTCGATTGTATCTTAAGAAACTCGTTCAAAGGGCTGAAATGGTAAATTCTTTTTTTGTTTTTGTAGTACTTAATGAGCTCTGTTAATATTTCTTCGAATTGAATTTCATTTATCGTTTTCAGTTAATTCGAACGACTCGGTTCGGTTATATTGAAATATTTTTTCTGTTTTCTTTTTTATGGGTTTTATAAATTTTGTTTGAAAGCTTACATCAAATAAAACAACAAATATAAATAAATTAATTTAAACTAATACACAATAATTTGTTGACTTTCACAGCTGAAGTATAAGCGATATATTAAATAATATTACTCATACAACGAGATAAACTTTTGTACTTCAAAACAACACAAAACAACATCAAAACTTATGTCAGCCTAGTGTAGAAAAAGAAACAAACACAAGCATTACAAACAATATAAACGTCATACCTTCAGCAAAGCTTAACGTCATCCATTAAGCTTTAAGAAATAATTGCGAACGTATCCAAATTTTTCGTAAATCCTTTTCGAAAAGCCAACACTTTATCTTACTCTGTTCGACTGAACTTTGTTTTTACACTTTATTTACAAATTATTATGTGAGTGCTGAGCACCGCCTTGGTTTTTAACACAAATCCTTGCCTGCTGTCACTTGATTTCGATTATTTTTGTTTAATTTTTACGCACTGCTTTTATTAAGAATTTTTTATTAATATCTTTCTTTTTTCTAAGAATTAACCACACTTGCAGGTTTTTTTTTTTTATTTAAATAGAAATCATGCTTATTTAAGCTCAATCAATTTAGAACATATGAAACTTAACACGCACACCAACAAATATACTTTGAATCCATAGCGATTGACAACGTGTTACAAATTTAACTATCCATGCAAATAAATCCAATAAAATTCCGCACGCGTGTGTCCAATTCAAATGAATGCACTTAAGAACTACGTAAACAACGCGTTGGAGCACGAATTTTACCGACGTCACAAGTCACAAAATTTACTCGCGTATCCTGTGAACTTGAATATGCCAGTGCAGCTATAAAGGCTGACAAAACCGACGTTAGCGGCTATAACGAAAATGCGATAACAACGATGCGACGTATTCAATGAACAACATCAACGAACAACGACAACATTCGTAATGCGACTGTTGTAACGATGAGCAATGCTAACACCGAATACCAGAAATCAACGCAGGAATCATGTGAGAACCAAGCAACTGAAGTCACGCAAAATTGCTCGATAGGGAGAAGAGATTCGTACTTACGTATGCGACAAAGTTTCTGAGTGAGCAAAAATTGCAGGAAAACTTGTGTTAAAACGCAATGGAAAATAATGATAAACAGGATGCAGCAGCTTTGAGCAATACCAAAGGAAACGGAAGAATGGAGAGCATGGAAGAAAGAAAACAGGATACATAAAAAAAGAGCAAATAGCGATATGAGTTATTTGCAAGGATTTTGCTCTAACAAGTAAAGCGTTAGTTTTGGGTGTAGTTCATAAAATTTTCCAAGCAATTTTCCAGACATGCGCGGCTAAACGTACTTTATAAATATTGGGCGAGTACAAGAATGGAAAGTAAAACAACAATCACCAACAGGAAAATTAAATTTAAGAGAACCCAAACACGCGTTTTTGAGGATGTGTTAAGCTTTTACGAACTCTTAAGCGACAACAACGTGCTTCTACGATTTATGTTTGTGCTGTTTTTTGAACAAGAAGAACTAACATTTTGCTGCTCCAGTATTGCTTCTTTGGTACAATTTGAAAAATTTAACGATATTTTTTTGTTTTTGGCTTAACCGCGGTTGAGGGCACTACTTCGTGCAAGGCTTGTTCGCTCAAACAAGACTGTTTCTTGAACTCAAAACAAGAATTTTTTTCAAAAAAATTTTTTTTTAAGCAAAATTTATATTTTAATAAGACGTTTTTATTGAAATTATTAGTACTATTGAAATTTTACAGTTCCCTGTACAGAGTAGTCAATGAAACAAATTACATGTTCTCTTAACCGGGGGTTCCCCCAACCGCGAATGCACTCTATTTTTGTGTCCATACTGTGCAAACTAAAATATATTTTCATTAGAAAAATCCACCTGCAAAGATATTGCAAAATTTTGTGTATTCAAAATTAATTATTTCGGGGAAAAACCTGCAAACAATCTGAATTGGAGTATTAACGATGACGTTTATTTCGACTTTTTTCGGATATAAGTGATAAACTTGGCTTACAAAACCAAAATGCATGAAGTTTCAAATTCAAATGGTAAAAAATATGCAATAATAAAATTTTAATGTATTTTTTGTAAAATTTCTTGCAAAAATGAAAAAAATTAATTTATGCAAAACAAAGTTTTTTTGTTATTTTTCAAATTTTTTTAATTTATTTTATTTATCTTAAAGAAATTATTTATAAAATTATCAATAATTTTATTTACAAATATCACTCCCCATTTTGACACATATGCACATAACATTTGACGTAAGTCACTGCGAACTTAAGTTTCGACCTTGCCTAACATCATACTGTTTTTTTTTTCACTCCCTCTTGCGCTCTCTTAACTTAAGCTCTAAGCTTTTGATGTGTGTTTGAAAAGCTTTCTCACTCTCCACTTCCAACGTTACAATTTTCTTTTTATACTATTTTGACAATATTTTCCATTGTTATCAACCCAGTCTTTATTGAGGCTATTTGTGGTGTTTGTTGAAGCTTATGGCACAGATTTCATATCCCAAAATTTTTTATATTCCAGCGTGTCATTCGAATTTTGATATTCATGTCATTCACAACAAAATAGCTCAAACAGTTGTTTGGTGTCTTAGGTCAAAAGCGTTCGAGGGATTGGCATGCGTAAAAATCAAAGGATTAACATATATTATAGCATGAGGCTGTCTAGGAGATAAAAATTTAAATAAAGAAATAGTTAAGCGTTGCTTACAGTTATGACTTTAGTCTTATTTTAGCATTTATATAAAGCAAAACAATATTTAAGGTAAACAATTAACTAATTGAGATTTTTTCCTTAACCGAATAACATTTATAGTATAGGCCAGTTAAAGAAAAAGCTTTTAATTTTAATACACCATGCAGACCACATCTATTTTATTGATTAAATTTAATTTTTTAAAGAACAAGCTGAGTTAGTTGCAAAAATGGCTATAGCATAAATAACTTTGTGTCTGACCAGAACTTTACTGGAGGTTAGTTTTTAACATTTTAAACTCTTCATGAGGTATTAAATCTGTCTGTGCCTTTTTTCACAAATATTAATGCATGTATTTGTGTTCTATGTTTGACCCTCAATTTATACATTTCTATGTCTTTGAAGTATTTATAACTGTTAACACCACACCGTATTCATTGGATTCTTGGATTCCAGTCTATACATTTTTTGTTTCTTTTTTTCTTTCGGTACGTGCGTGAGCTTAAAACTTTTTCGCTCTTATTTCAAACATTTTCTTTGAGTAATTCTTTATTTGTCTTATAGCCTCTTTTGCGCCTCTTCGCTTCCATGGTCAATGTCACGTTGATTGATGCTGACTTTTAAGTCATGTTCTGCGTGCCGACTATCTTAGTCGACAGGTTTTTTTAAATTAAATTTCAACATTTCAATAGTAAAACTCTGTCTGTTTTGTTTAATATAAAATATATTTGTATGCGATACAAATATTTTTATTTGCATTTTAAGTCAAAACAATAGAAAATTTGTATTTATATAAAAAACTAGTTCTTTCCCATCAAAAATGACGGACCCGGTTTTCCAAAAAGAAAAAACATGAAATATTGACTTTCTTTCAGCTGAATTAGAAATCAGCGTTGGTCACATATTCGATTTTAAGTTGTGGAAATACACATTTTTAGTTCTTAATATTTAAAAAATACCATAAAGCAAAAACAGAAACCATGGAAAGTGCAACAAAATAAGTTTACAAAATTTTTATAAAACTAAAAATTTTAATATGAAAAATATATAAAAAGTTTTTGAAGTTTCAATAAATCACAAAACAAAAATGCCTAAAAATATGCTATGAAATTTTTCAAAAAAATCAAAAGTTCCGCACTCACATTTTACGGAATTATGTTATCATTATTATTATTATTTTAATTATATTTGCTGTTTCTAAATAATAATGTTTTTTGATCAGAAATTAAAAATACTAAAATTTTTTGAACAATGTATTTTTTAACCGTTGCTCATGATATAATAATTTTACTAGGTAGTGTTGACAAATGTTGATTCTCTCAGCTACAAGTAAACGAACTCTTGTCAAAAACAGCTGTTCGTTGTTATATGTGTTGGTCACATTCAGCTGTGTCAACTGTTGTGACAGCAACACATCGGGGAGCTGTTATCGGTATTGAAATTTCAGAAAAATTGTCAAATTTATGAAATATCAAACTTTGTATCAAATACGAATGAAAATTTTACCGACAAATTAAAAATTTTCGATTTTTAAATGCATTTTAATGCGCAACTTCATATTTATGTGCATCAAGTTTTGACTTAACAGTTGCCAACTGTTGACCATAATGTGACCAGTGCAAATTAATTGTATGCTATGACGGATTGTGAGCGCTCTCTTTCTTGTTATATTTTTTGACAGAAGTTCGTTTCCAACGGAAACGTCAATATTACCTTGGAGTAATTATATCATAATCGTTGCTGATCTCTCCAGAATATAAAAAAAATATTTAGTTTTTTAAGTTTTTTCATAAGTTTAACATTAAATTTGCTATAAAAATAATAATCTAAGTTTTTAGTTCATTTAAATTTTTTTTTTTTAAATATCGCAATCCAAGTGATTTCCGTTGCATGACCGTCTGCCATTATTTTAACTAAGCGAGTGAAAGGACAAAAAAATTTAAAATGTGGTTGGGTGTACAGATCTACACAAAAGCAATATTAAAAAAATATATTATAAAGACACCAAATAGATGCCATTTATACTGATTTCAGTAAAGCCTTCGATCGAGTGAATCACAGCATTCTAATTAATAAATTAGAAAAATTTGGTATTGCCGGGTCGACACTAAGTTGGATAAAATCGTAGCTTGACTGCAGGTCCCAGTATGTAAATTTCAAAGAATTTTGTCTAAAAAACTTGTAGTCTCCTCAGGAGTTCCACAAAGTAGTCACCTTGGTCCTCTCCTTTTTAACATATTCATTTCCGACTAGTCAGAAGTTCTAAACGATATCCCACATCTTATGTACGCAGATGATGTAACTAGTAAGGTATATCTTCGACTTGGCCGAAGTTAAAATACCCCCACGGCCGATTGTTAAGGGTGGAAGAATATTAAATTGGAGAGCTTTTTGTATGAGATTTTGAGAGATATTATTATATTTATGTGTCTAAAAAACATACATATCAAATTGTTTTCCTGCAGCTTAAATATAAGCCTTTTTATAAAGTTTTAAATTTTGGGATGGGTTGTATGGGAGGTGGGCGTGTTAGATTTTGTATGACGCCCATTTTTCTAGCATATCTCAGTTTCAACATTAATTACACAAATACCGAGTTTCCATCTTGTAACTTTAATATTAGCCTCTTTTTAGATTTTTCAATTTTGGAGTTGTATGGGAGGTGGGCGTGTTAATGGTTGGATGACGCCAAATTTTATAACACACCTCGGTTTTGACATAAATTACACAAATACCGAGTTTCCATCTTGTAACTTTAATATTAGCCTCTTTATAGATTGTTAAATTTTGGGGTTGTATGGGAGGTGGGCGTGTTAGTGGGTGGATGACGCCCATTTTTCTAAGACACCTCAGTTTTGACATTGAATACTCAAATACCGAGTTTCCGTCTTGTAACTTTAATATTAGCCTCTTTATAGATTTTTCAATTTTGGGGTTGTATGGGAGGTGAGCGTGTTAATGAGTGGATGACGTCCAATTTTATAACACACCTCAGTTTTGACATTAACTACATAAATACCGAGTTTCCATCTTGTTACTTTAATATTAGCCTCTTTATAGATTGTTAAATTTTGGGGTTGTATGGGAGGTGGGCGTGTTAGTGGGTGGATGACGCCCATTTTTCTAAGACACCTCAGTTTTGACATTGAATACTCAAATACCGAGTTTCCGTCTTGTAACTTTAATATAAGCCTCTTTATAGATTTTTCAATTTTGAGGTTGTATGGGAGGTGGGCGTGTTAATGAGTGGATGACGTCCAATTTTATAACACACCTCAGTTTTGACATTAACTACATAAATACCGAGTTTCCATCTTGTTACTTTAATATTAGCCTCTATCGATTGTTAAATTTTTGGGTTGTATGGGAGGTGGGCCTGTTAGTGGGTGGATGACGCCCATTTTTCTAACACACCTCAGTTTTGACATTGGATACTAATTATAAACAATTATATAACTCAAATAAAATTGAATTTTTCATGTGTTATACACTACAGGGCTAAAATAAATTAGTAGGGAGAATTTTCTCTGAATATGCGATAATATTTTGTGAGAGTAATGAGATTTCCTGTAGCTTTAGCAGGGATAGTTTTGAATTAATTTTTAAGCTAAACATTTTTTTCAAAAACTCTTTGACAATGATTTCCGACACTTTTATAACTTTTTGTTAGCTCTACTAAACAAAATACGTCAAATTATAAATTTCATAAGCTTGAATTGAATGGTTTCCGCAATATTTCCTTATAATTTTGACGAAGAAGAAGATGAAGAAGGCTTAGACGTAACTTCAATGCATTGCAATAACATTACTGTGGTGCCTCTCTTAACCACACTTAAATCACGACATCAGACATCGTTGAATATTGAAGAACGCCACAACGTCTTGCAACAGGAAACGGAAACACAAAAGTAAGCAAACTAATAAGATAAGAAAAATCTGTTAGACGTTAAGCCACAGCTGAATGCATGCAAAAGTGTGAGCCTGCAACAAATGTGCAATGCTAAAAAATATGTTTTTGAAGAGCGAAGAAAAAAGAAAGTATCTCTTCCGCAACAAAATATTTTTTAAAGTTGTTTTAACCAAATTTTATAAATATTGACATGAAAATTATGGTTCTGTTAATATTTTTAAAAATATTATTAGAAAAATATTGATTCATTCACTTCATTTTAAATAATGTTTATCATTCCAAAATTATTATGTAACTATTATGTGAACACCGAAGCACTTTTTGTTGGCAGAATAAAAGTACTTATTTTACATAAACAACTTCGTCTAGGTAGTTGCATAAAAACATCTTTATTTTTTTTTCTAGGATATTTCATGTAATGTTTTTCAAATTTTATATCAAATGACGCAAGTTGTCTTCATTATTTTGTACAAAAATAATTTTGTATGAGAGCTTTAGTTAAATAAAGGGTGATTTTTTAAGAGCTTGATAACTTTTTTTTTAAAAAAAACGCATAAAATTTGCAAAATCTCATCGGTTCTTTATTTGAAACGTTAGATTGGTCCATGACATTTACTTTTTGAAGATAATTTCATTTAAATGTTGACCGCGGCTGCGTCTTAGGTGGTCCATTCGGAAAGTCCAATTTTGGGCAACTTTTTCGAGCATTTCGGCCGGAATAGCCCGAATTTCTTCGGAAATGTTGTCTTTCAAAGCTGGAATAGTTGCTGGCTTATTTCTGTAGACTTTAGACTTGACGTAGCCCCACAAAAAATAGTCTAAAGGCGTCAAATCGCATGATCTTGGTGGCCAACTTACCGGTCCATTTCTTGAGATTAATTGTTCTCCGAAGTTTTCCCTCAAAATGGCCATAGAATCGCGAGCTGTGTGGCATGTAGCGCCATCTTGTTGAAACCACATGTCAACCAAGTTCAGTTCTTCCAGTTTTGGCAACAAAAAGTTTGTTAGCATCGAACGATAGCGATCGCCATTCACCGTAACGTTGCGTCCAACAGCATCTTTGAAAAAATACGGTCCAATGATTCCACCAGCGTACAAACCACACCAAACAGTGCATTTTTCGGGATGCATGGCCAGTTCTTGAACGGCTTCTGGTTGCTCTTCACTCCAAATGCGGCAATTTTGCTTATTTACGTAGCCATTTAACCAGAAATGAGCCTCATCGCTGAACAAAATTTGTCGATAAAAAAGCGGATTTTCTGCCAACTTTTCTAGGGCCCATTCACTGAAAATTCGACGTTGTGGCAGATCGTTCGGCTTCAGTTCTTGCACGAGCTGTATTTTATACGGTTTTACACCAAGATCTTTGCGTAAAACCTTCCATGTGGTCGAATAACACAAACCCAATTGCTGCGAACGGCGACGAATCGACATTTCACGGTCTTCAGCAGCACTCTCAGAAACAGACGCAATATTCTCTTCTGTACGCACTGTACGCATTCGTGTGGTTGGTTTAATGTCCAATAAAGTAAACTGAGTGCGAAACTTGGTCACAATCGCAATAATTGTTTGCTCACTTGGTCGATTATCTAGACCATAAATCGGACGTAAAGCGCGAAACACATTTCGAACCGAACACTGATTTTGGTAATAAAATTCAATGATTTGCAAGCGTTGCTCGTTAGTAAGTCTATTCATGATGAAATGTCAAAGCATACTGAGCATCTTTCTCTTTGACACCATGTCTGAAATCCCACGTGATCTGTCAAATACTAATGCATGAAAATCATAACCTCAAAAAAATCACCCTTTACAAGAGAACATTAAGTTTTCAAATAAACAAACAAACTAAACCTATCTTACTTAATTAATATTGCCTCTGATAGCTAAAGCACACGTTTGCATGCAAGTTAACCCTTACACGCTCATTGTATCTTCTATAATCTAAAATATAATCAAGGAAACATTTTTTTCAACACATTTTTGTACATTTACTCAAACTAGAAGAAACCACACAAAAAGTGCATACTATGTACACTTAGGGAAAAAATGCTGGTATATTAAATCATGCGTTAAAATAACAGATTTCACTGTTAAATACCATCCAACAACTGAAACTTTAAAAAATCAACAGTTGACTGTTAGTCTATAGAACAAGAAATCCATATAAAAACGTACTAATTATTAAGTTTATTCACTTTTTTGAAAGTTCATGTTTAGCCGAGTGTGCTGACGTGTACGTCTAGTACTTGATTATAAAAAAACAAACAAATTGGCCATTTCAGCCGTTGAAAGGACTTTGACCGAGCTTCTTATGATCAATTGTGTTGTGTGTGTTATTAAATGTTTGCACACAATTGATCGAGAACTGGACCTACATGTTTTATGCCGACTCCGAACGGCTAAAGTTCATGTTCTCAAGAAGCTTTATATGGCATTATTTACTCTCTGAGGTTTGCCATTGTCTGCAGAGAGGTACTTGACTATCCTTGGTTCAAATACCAGCAAAATGAACAAAAAAATTTTTTCATTTTATAGGAGGAGTTGAGATAATTAAATGAAACTTGGTACACATGAGAATATGGACCCAAGGACTTGCACTATTGAATATTTTTGAAATCCAACGACGGACACGCCTACCTCCCATTTAACGCAAAAATTGAAAACTGCATAAATAAGCTCATAATTGACCTACAACAATAAAATTTGGTGTGTATGTGTTTTGTATCAACACTAAGATGTTTTTGAAAAATGGGTGTCATCCGCTCACGGACACGCCCACCTCCCATACAACTCAAAAATTGCAAACGCAATAACTAAGCCTGTGTTTAACCTACAGAGCTAAATTTTGGCACATATGTTTTTTATAACAAAACAAATATGGTTTTGAAAAATAAACATTATCAGCTCAAGGACATGCCTACCTCCCATACAGTGCAAAAATTTAAAACTGCATAAATAAGCTCATAATTAGCCTACAACAATAAAATTTGTTGTGTATGTGTTTTGTATAAAATGGGTGTCATCCGCTCACGAACTCGTCTACCTCCCATACAAACCAAAAAGTTTAAAACTCAATAAATAAGGTTATGTTAAAGTTTCATATATTTTATGAACTTTTTACATAAAGTTTCGAACGGACACCTATTGAATACCTATTGAATATCTATTCAACTTCTACCTATTGAAGTTGAATATCAATTATCAATTATTTAATTTTGATAGTAAGCATATGAGTCTTTTATCATTCATTCAAAACCATTTTTAGCAAATATTGCATCTGACACCCGGATACCGACTTTCAATGGTTGTATTTTTAACGAAAGCTGAAGTATTTCTCTATGAATTTCTGTTAAAATTCATTTGTTTTATGTGTGTGTGTGTGTTATTAAGTCCATTATTAAGTGGACTGGCGACCACTGTCTTATGTCTGGTACAGGTTAATTTTTCGTTTTTTTTATTCCCCACTCAAAAACACACTTTCTGAACATAAGCAGGGTTAAGCTTTTTAGTTTTCATTTTTAACTATTTTAAAATAAGAAAATAAAAAACTATCTACAACTTCTAAGCTGAGTTGCTTTGAATACTTAAGTTGATTTCTTCAGTTTGATGAAATTTTCGTTCAAGTCTTACTTCTCTCCTCTTCTCTTCTCTTCTCATCTCTTCTATATCTTCTTAATCATCCATTATCATTGCTTTCATGCTAGTTGTGCTGTGTTTTCCTTTGGGATAACTTTGGCTTGCATGCATTGAATGAGTGTTTATATATGTATGCGTGTATGTGTGTGTGTGTGTGTGTTGAATTTTAAGAAAATGTATAAAAATAAATGTAAAGATAAAAGCTGCACAGATTTCTTACCATCTTTTATACCTCCCATGTTACTTTTCGTACATTTTTTTAAGCATTTTAACAGCACCAACACAAATCCATTCCCTGAAAGAAAAAAAAGAAAAAAACTCAACACAAATGTATGCGCTGCACAGCTGTTTGTGCATGTATACTTTATTTGAGGGTGTTCGTAAAGTGGATAAATAATTCAATTCATTCATTTATTCAATTCTTCCATTTGCAATGTTTGAATGTTCTTTGCTCGTCTAAGAAAATCTGAAAACATATCCGCAATCCTTTGGAGGCTGTACTATGTGGCAATAGTTTATTGTGACTTTTGTGTACTCCCATTTATGTCGTGTTAAAAGCATTTTTCTACTTCAGTTTCTTTCAATTCATCTGTTCTATGCATTGCATAAATAAGATAAACATGTACAAAAATTGATGTGACTTACTTTGAATTCATTGCTTAAATGCACAATTCACTTTTTTTTTCTCAACTAGATTAACTACACGGTTAAAAATTTTGGACTAGTTTTTAATCCAAACTTTGGTTTAAAGGAATTTTTAATCCTAAAAGTACTATTTTTTATTCCATATTTTAGTTTAATTTTTTTTAATCCGAAAAAGTTTAAGTTCAAGACTACTTTTGGACTACAAATTTGCATTAAGGTAGTGTTTTCAGGAAAAAGTATTTATATTATTTAATAGCTGACTTACAATGCAGCAGTGACAGTGGCAGCAAATTCCAAAAGCAGTGAATTTGGAATTTTTCTTAGTAGTTTAATTATTTGCGTGTTGGCAGTACTGATAACTGCCACTGCTGCTATGTAAGTTTCACCATTGAACAACAGTATTCCTAAAATTACAGCTGATCAATGCCACTGCCACTGACGCTGCCACTGCCGCATTGTTATTCAGGTATAAGATTGAAAACTACTACTACTACGAAATTTAAGCTAAATATAATTCTAAATATTGTTAAAGCATCCGAAATTTATTTTTAATTAAATGAAAAAAATTGTTTATTAAAATCTGAACCAAAATATTGTATACATTATAACAGTAAACAGAGCTTAAACCTTTGTGGATTAAATAGTAATCCTATTTGGATAACAATATTTTAAACTTTGTTGGACTAAAATCTTATCCTTTTTGGATTAAAGTATTTTAAACTTTTTGCGGATTAAAAATAAATCCTTTTGGATTAAAAAATGTAAACCCATTCATTGGATTAAAAAATAATCTTTTTTTGGTCGTGTCCTATATGTAAACCAAAAAAGTTTAAAATTTAGTCCAAGATTTTAAACCGTGTAACAAGTAGTTCACTGCTTTACAGTTATTCAAATGGAAAAACGGATTATCTATATGAAGTGCTCTGCGTATGAAAATCTTATAGATAATATTTTCAAATGTTCATATATTAAACATTTTTCATAATAAATGATTTGAATTGGCTTCATAATAAAAATGTGAATTGGCCATGTTTGTTTTTATAATATAAACGAAAAAAATTTTTGTTAAAGCCTTGAATAACTAATCCTTCACATCACTTTATTGTTTATTTCCTCGCACTTAATTGCTACTTCACTCTCCCATCCAATTCATTGACTATTTGTAATTAATTAAATTTCGATAACAGCCATTAGCTCAAGTTTCATACTTCGTTTCTTTTCTTTTCTCTTATTTTATTTTCATTTCTTTTCTTTCTTTTGGCACTTTGATGATTTAGGTCACAAACCGTCAATAAATTGGTGGTTAGAAATTATCTTTATAGGTCAGCTCATCAGACAATGGCTGTTATTGTTCTTCCTTTTTTTCTTTTTTTTTTTTTGTTTGTTTTGTCTTTTTTTTTGTTTTTGTTTTTGTTTTTAATTGGCCAGCATTAATTCTCATTCAAAACAACAAAAACAATTTCTCACTTAATAAACATAAATAAAAATGGCGCATAAAATTTATGATACAAGAAATTGCTTCTTCCAAAAAATGTCACAATAAAAAGACGTTAACCATTCAAACAAAGCAATAAATTTTATATTGGCCATGTGTTTGCCAAAACAGAAAGTCGAACAGCAAAACGCACTGCAACAAAAGCATTTTAAAAACATCCCACAGAAGCGCGCAACAATTTAGATTAATGGACGAAATCGTAAAAATAAACGAAATTACGATATAAGATACAAACACAAACACAAATACAATGCCGAAAGAAAAAAACAAAAATAAATTAAGGACGAAAATATAATAAATAGCAAAAATTTGCCAATAAAAACGAATGGCGGGCAGAAAATACTAGAGAACTGATGGCTACTACGTTAAGCAGAAATTCGAAAATACATAGATAGTATCTACTAGATACCTACATAACAACACATTTAAATGCCAAAAACAACTTTCTATTGAAAATTAAAAAATGCACATCAATTTTTATATCTATAGATGACTTTGCATAAATTTAGCCGATATGGCTTTGAATTTTGACTATAATATTGTTTTATATTTTTTTTTTTATACACATATTTTATGTGCAAAACTTTCCATCAATGTTAGAGGTCAGAAAATATGACGAATTATGGATGGTATCAGCGTGATATACAATGTTATTACAGTTGCGATATTGCGCACAGTGGATAAATATCTGAATTTTTTTTATTTTGACAAATTTTTGTGCCGCACTTCATGGCACACAAATCTGATAAGTTGTGCAAAAATTATGAAATTGATTGGAAGGATGCTACAAAGATTTTTTTTTTTTGGCTTCGAATGAAAATGTTAATGGTTTAATTGGTAGAGTAAGTGAGGGAGTTATTGGCCCTCATAAGATATTTCTGACATTTTAACGATTTTCCTAAAATTTTTAATACTTTTTAGTCTTAAATTTACGCACAATAATTATAATGCTATTAAAAAAATTCGATAATATATGGTGTTAATCGCAAATTGCAGCTTATTTAGTCGGCAATTCTAGTCTAACTAGAAACTTTTTTGGAAACTTTAGAAACTTTAGAAACTTTTTTGGATGGTTTTTTAAATACGATAAAAAAACAAAGAATATTTTTAAACAGCCATTTGTATTAAGATGTTTATTGATATTTTGAAAATATAAATATAATTTTTTAAAAAAATAATTTAAACGCGTTTTTCTCAAAACCATTTTTTCTAATACGTTTGACGTGATTCACCTTCTAATGAACCGATTAACTTAAAATTTGGTGTGGAAATTTTTTTGTATATATATTTTTTTTTTTTTTTGGTTCGCACAGGAGATGTGAAATCTTCAAAGTTACGTGTGTTGGAACTTTAATAATAATAATATTTTGTTTTTTACCTTTTTAAAAAAATTCAAAACTTTGAAAAAAAAGGGTAAAAATCACTTTTAAACTACTGTTTTATTCAATTTTAAACAGCCGTCATTTTGTAAAAAAAATTTAAATTTCCGTAGTTCAAACAATAGCGACATTGTTACTTATTAAGACTATTTCTGTTTTTCTTGAGATCACAGGAATAGTTAAAATCAAGAAGGACGAGACCTTTTTTACCCCCCATCCCCCGCCCCCTTCCTACTTACAGCCTGTAATTTTTTCAATTTTCAGTTTTTTTTTATTTTTTTTTTAAATTCAAAACCCTTTTGCAAAAACACCCTAAATGAAACTAGAAACTTAATGATATATATTTTAACTTACCTTAAAACAATAATAATTTGTTCTTTAGTACAATTATACAAAAAATCTACAAAGAAAAATTCAACAGGATGAGAGTCACTCTAACATAAATAAGAGTAAAAGTTATTTCATAAAAATTAATTCGAAACAACATGGCGTCTACGTAAAGTTAAAATTAAAAAAATGCCTAATATTTTAGGACTAAAGTTGCCGTATAAATTTTTTGAGGACTTTTAAAAAAAAACTCGAAGTCAGCCACCCACATTCTGGTTTAACTTTCTCCAAATTTTGTTTTTTTTGTTTGAGATAAGCCTCTACTATAAATCGCACTACATATTGCGTGACATCACGAAAAACACAATTTTTTTTTTTGTTAATTTTTATACTTATACACAACATTAGAAAAATATTTTCTCAAATAACTCTCACCGTTTTTTTGACAGTCTTTTCTTTAAAAACTACTAAAATTTCGAAAAAATTAAGTAAATGACACTTTAAGAACGGAGTTTGACCTCCCACATAAATTTCATCTGTGAAAAATAGTGATTAATATTGATTTAAGACTACAGTAGACTCGTGGTAATGAGATCAGGGTCTTATCCGTGACTGCCTTTCATCTAACATGCCTTTAACCAAAAACAAATAAAGAAAGTCTAAAGTCGGCCTTTTCAAAATAAAAAAAAAAAAAATTATTGTAAATGGGCTTGTCCATAGGCGGATGAAGCCTATATTTTATATGCATTTAAATGTTGATGAAATATTAACGCATACCAAGTTTTATTCCTGTAGCTCACAGTTAATGCCTTTATTGTGCTTTCGCTAGGGGAGGTGGGCGTGTTCATGAACGGATTACTCCCAATTTTTAAACACACCTTAGTTTCGGTATAAAATACATACATATCAAATGTAATTTGAATGACAAACATAACCTTATTTATCGAGTTTTAATTTTTTTGGGTTGTATGGGAGGTAGGCGTGTCCGTAAGCCGATGACGTCCATTTTTCAAAACCATCTTTGTCTTGTCATTAAAGACATACGTGCCAAATTTTGGCTCTTTAGATTAAACAGAGGCTTATTTATTGCATTTTTAATTTTTGGGTTGTACGGGAGGTGGGCGCGTCCGTGAGAGGATGACATCCATTTTTCGAAGACAACTTTGTGTTGATACAAAACACACACACACCATATTTTAATGTTGTTGGTAAATTATGGGCTTATTTATGCAGTTTTAAATTTTTTGCGTTGTACGGGAGGTGGGCGTGTCCGTGAGAGGATGACATCCATTTTTCGAAGACAACTTTGTGTTGATACAAAACACCCACACACCAAATTTTAATGTTGTTGGTAAATTATGAGCTTATTTATGCAGTTTTCAATTTTTTGCGTTGTATGGAAGGAAGGCGTGTCCGTGGGCGGATGACGTCCATCTTTCAAAACCATCTTTGCTTTGTTATAAAAAACATACCTGCCAAATTTTATCTCTGTGATTAAACAGAGGCTTATTTATTGCGTTTTCAAATTTTTAGGTTGTACGGGAGGTGGGCGTGTCCGTGAGAGGATGACATCCATTTTTCGAAGGCAACTTTGTGTTGATACAAAACACATACCCACCAAATTTTATGGATATGGATATGGACGGACATGGATAGCCCGACTAATTGGATCGTAGGAACTTGTTTAGCTCTCATAAGTAGGCGTCGCAAGTATAGAAAAGTGTATTTATTATTGAAGAGCATCACCACCTGAGTTAATTGAGCCATGGCCGTCTGTCTGTTCCTCTATCCATCTATCTGCTGACACGATTACAGCCGTAATTTTTAAGTTATTGCAATGAAATTTTAAATTGAAGATTTTATCGCAGAAATAACAGGATGAAAACCTCGCCTAACTACCATACAGAGTGACTTTTCTTTGGAATTGATATCTGGATTACATATCCGTAACATTTACAAGTAAGAAAACTCTAAAGTCGGTTTAATCCTTCTTTAATACTTAAATATAATATCTTATTTCTGATGAAGTCTATGAATAGAATTATACAATTTTAACTAATGTGGGTTGTATGGGAAGTGGGCGGATTGTGCCCATTTTTATTACTCACCTTAGTTTTGATATAACATACTCGCATACCACGTTTTATCGTTACGCTCATATACAAAAATCTAAAGAGTTTTAACTATAGAGGAGTTGTGCGAGAGGTGGGCGTATTCGTGGGCGTAGGGAGCTGATTCTTGGTGTTTAGCTTAGTTTTTTTATAGAAAATGCTACCATACCAAGTTTTTTTGTTCTATAGGTCAAACATCAAACTTTTTGTGGCTGTATGGGAGAAGGGCCTATTTGTGGGTGGATCACAAAAAAATGAGAAGAAGCTTAGTTTTGACCAAATTGTTGTTGGAAATGCATTGGCATGGGTGTCAATATATGTATAGGTAAGTATGACCTATGAAAATTTCTAACAGAAAACTGATATCTCTCATTCAGTCTTATTTAGTCCTCAATTCTATTCTTCAGTTGTGATTTCAGAGGTAAAATTGAAAAATATACTCAGAAAAAGTTTCTCGGAACATGATAAAAAGGTATTATATTAAGAGAAAATGGTGTAGAAATGCTTTTCTCTAAATGTGATTCTTAAAATTCCTTAAAAATTATTCAAAGCTTCTATGAAAAAGAGATATACATAAAAATACATCATTTTTAAAGAAAAATAAACTTTTATCTTCGAAAAAAGATTTATTTTTATTGCAGAAAATACTTAGCATAGCGAATTTTTTATCAAAATATAGGAATAAATTTTCATTTTCAATAAATTTTTCACTATAAATGAGAACTTTCATTATAAGAAATATAAAATATTTCCATTTCCTAGAAGTAAAGAAATAATTCTTCGAAAATGTGAAAATTTATTCTAATAGGAGAAAAAAAAATTTTAATTTAATAATTAAAAGAGAAAATTGCTAATATCGAAAATAGAGAAATTTTTTATAGCAGAAAGGTATGTGTTTTTTTCTGAATGCACTCGGAAAAAAGTATCTCGGTCTATGATAAAAAAGGCATCATATTTAGAGAAAAATTATCCAGAAAAATCTCCAGAGAATGCTATTCTCTAATTGCGATACTAAAAATTCTCTAAAAATGTTAAAAAAGCTTCCATGAAAAAGAAAAATATATAAAAATATATCGTTTTTAGAGAAATAAAATTTTATTGTTGAAAAAAGATTTGTTTTTATTGAAGAAAATACTTTTCATAGTGAATTTTTTATGAAAATATAAGAAAAATTTTTCATTTTCAAAAAATTTTTTTTTATAAATGAGAAATTTTTTGTGCGAGAAAAATACTTATCATTATTTGAGACATTGAAATATTTCCATTTCCTAGAAGTAAAGAAATATTTCTTCGAAAATGTGAAAATTATTCTAATAGAAGAAAAAAAATTTTTTATTTGAAATAGAGAAAATTGCTAATATCGAAAATAGAGAAATTTTTGATAGCAGAAAGATATGTGTTTTTTTTTCTGAGTGACGGTACTGCTGACATTGAGCCTTCTTGAGCACACTACAACTATTTTGAGCTCACTTTATTCTTGTTATCAATATAACTATCATACTATCTTCTTAAAAATCGTATGTTATGTAATGCTTTTAAAAAAAAAATAAGCTTAACCAATATTTAAGTTTCTTTAATTGAACGTAGCAACTGCGACGTAAAGTTCTGACACGTCTTCTGAAAGCACCTAATTTCGTTTGATGATTCATATCTTCTAATGAAAGTTTGTTGTAAAAATCTTTTTATGTAGACAGGCGAGATAAAAAGTTCAAAAGCCTGTATTTTTTTTGTTGTTCTTTCTTATCGACCTCCCTATGCCAAGCTCCCTACGCACACATTTTTATAATTTTCTGTTTTGGTTGCCTTAACGTGCAGAAAATTAATACTATTCCTTTTTAACTTTATATTATCTTAAACTTGCCTCGAAATTTAACACAAAATGTCCTTTTTAAATTTGCATTTGTGTTAGCATTGCCGTTGATGTGGATGTGGCTTCTTTGGATGTTTTTGATTTTGTGTTTTTTTTTTGTTGATTTTTTTATAATTTGTTTTTTTTTTTATTTTTTTGTGTTGCTCTTTGCGACTTTTTAGTGTCCCTGATGCTTACTACAGACAGCTTTTTCGTGTAATTCTTGACTATTTGCTGTTGTTGTCGCCTGTTTGCTATCATTATCATAAATTTTTATGCTAAATACATTTTGTTGTATCGTAAAAATGTTCAAACATTTCCCACAGCTGTTGGATGTTACAGTTTCATGCGTTCGTTGCTGAAGCAGATACGTACAATTTTGGTCAAGCCATGAAATCGAAGCAGAATTTAGGAAAGTCTCTTTTTTTTTGCGCAGCAACATTTTTGTGTGCAACCATTTCAATTAGCGAGAATAAAGATTGGCGCTTCCTGCAGTTAATATGCTTGTATAAATGACCTTGAATAATAATGATTAGTTGATGGTAGATTTCCGTTGGCAATGTTTTGATAGCAATGAATTGTAAAAGAAAAAGAAAAAATACATTTTGTGGTTGGAGAAACTTTAACGCAATTTTGCACACAGTTGTTTTAAAAGTTTTGTGCTAAAAATGTTTAGCACCAGATTTAATGATATAGTCCTTATAATATCAAACGAAATAAAAATTTTCAGATAATAAAATTTTTAAAATGCTTTTTAGCATTAATGCTGAATATAACTTTTATACATGTAGTAATTTTTTATTTTTATTGCTAACTTTATAGAACAACTTGTTACATTTTCAGCGAATGTTATTTTATATCATCTTAAAGATAATTCGATATATTTTTCTATGACAAAAAAATTCCATTAATCCAATTAATACATTTTTTTGCTTAATTTAGTATCAATTCTAATATCTTGTGACAACAGACTCAACTTAGCTTTGACCTAAATATGAGTTATCTTCATGTCATTGTATTTCTAATACAACAGCATGTTTCTTCCATAACAAACCATATAATGTGGCCCAGAAAATTCATGGCTACACATTCAATTGCAGTCACGTGCAGTCAGAAAGAAAATAGTGAAAAAACAAAAAAAAACTATATATATGTCGAATTGCGACTGTGAAAGTTTTACCTCCAGAGAACACACCAAAGCATTGAAGTACTCATACATAAACAATGTGAATGTTTCACGCACGCCAGCAGCATGCATATCTAATATAATTCAAACCAAACCAAAAACAACATGCCAACAAGATAAAAACTTGTCATGCGAATATGGGATTAATTACCGTTAGTTCAAAACAAGTTCAACCAACAGCAAGAACAAGCAAACTAGGATAGATATAGAAAAGCAACAACGATGCAATTCTGCGTATAATTTTGAAACACTATTGCTTAAATTAGTTTTCAAAGTTCTTTTATCTCTTTACCTACAAACATTTGACAACAATGCTGCCAGCTTTGGAGAAAAGTTAATTTTATTCTGAGAATATTTAATGCTATTTTTGAACAATACTAAAAATATGCAAAAAATAAAATTTAATTTATTTAAAGATTTAAAGCATATTTCTGCACGTAGGGACAGTGATTGTTTTTGAAGTTAGTTATAATTTAATAAAGTTTATATCTTTGGCATCCACTTGCCGGTTTTTAATCATTTTTAAATCACAACAACAAATTTAAGGCATCAAAACTTCTTAGTAGATATTCAATTCTCTGTATTTTTACTTAAAAATCTGGCATCATCAATCCAAGAACTCATTAATTAGTAATTTGCAGGAACCAAGAACACAGTTCCGTCTTCGTAAAATAGTCGTACAGCGAAATTTTGAAATATTTGCAATGAAAATTTCAACTACATCACAGATGAAAACATTTAAGTTTCATAACATTGCGCTCAAAGTTGAAAACATTTGAACAGGTGAAATTGTATGTACATAAATAGTAGAAAACTAGTTCTCATATCTAACATAGTTGCTCGCGAAAACATGGCTTATGGCAACAGCTGGTGTGCAACATGTTTTGTGCACTAATTTTACGCTATTCAATTTTATATTTCATCAAAATGCTGAGTATAAGTATGAGGAGTACCTGTGTAGTACATGCTGTGAGTACATGTATAAATATAACCCAATTTTCGGATAATTTAGAGAACTTTTTTTATATACAGTGCTTTAATTTCAATCAGTGTTAGTGATGTACAGTGGCTCACAGCTTATTTCGTGCAGACGATGTGTTAAACTTTGAAATGCTATAACTTGGTAACTAGTACTGGTAATGAAAAAATTTAAACGACATTTGTTTGCTAGTAATTATACATTTAAATATAATCTTTCATTTCTTTATATAAAAGTCTACTAAAAAGATAATAAACAAAAAACTGAAAAAGCAGCAGAATTCAACGCCACAGCTTATTTCGTGCACACTGTTTTTACATGTAAGCTTTTGAACGTGATGCCGTTATTTTCTTTTTCTCGTTCGCTGTTTTTATCTTGACTGATGTCCTGATTCTTCTGATCGGAGTTAACAGTTGTTTTTAGTCTGGACTTAAAACCTTAAGTGCACTAATTGATTTGTTTTAAAAATGGGCCGTCGCACAACAATATAACAGCACGAAATAATTTTATTTCACTTTAAAAAAGAAAAAATCCAACCGCAAATAGCTGAAATAGTAAAATTGAGACCCTCTACAGTGCAGTACATCATCCAGCGCTTTTTGCAAGAAAATCGTGTGGCTGATAAGGCCAGAAATGCTCCAAATAAAATATGTACAGAAGCGGACGAGCGACTTATTCTGCGAAAAATCGTAGAAAATCTGAGGCTTTAGGGTCCCAAATTGGCCAAGGAGGTTGAGAAGGAGTTGGGCAAGAAATGCTGTGCCGAAACAATTCGTCATCTGCTGCGGGCCAACGAGTTTAATGGTCGAGTTACACGCAACAAATCTTATATTAAAAAAAAAAAAATCAGCTATGTCGACTGAACTTCGTCAAATAACACGTTTTATATTCTAGGACATTCTGGAATGACGTCATTTTCTCGGACGAGTTTAAGTTCAATATTTTTGGCTCCGAAGGAATGCAATATGTATGGCGTAAGGCTTATACCGAGCTGAACAATAACCATCTCAAGCCTACACACATGGTGGCGGCAGCGTAATTGTTTGGGCCTGTATGGCTGCATCGGGCGTTGGAAAATTATTTTTTTTTGGAGGCATTATGGACAAGACAATGTACCTAGATTTTATAAAAGAAAATTTGCTTCAAAGTATCGACACCTTGGGCGTACGAGAGACATTTCGGTTCTACCAGGACAACGACCCAAAACATAAATCGAGAATCGTCCAGTCATGGTTGATTTAGAATTGCCCGCATCTTATGAATCCGCCTGCACAGTCACCCGACTTAAATGTAATAGAAATTTTGTGGGCAATTTTGGAGAGTGGCGTTCGCAAGCGGAATATTTCCAATAAAAATTAATTAAAAAATGCATTGATGGAGGAATGGCAACAAATACCCCCCAGATATTACAAAAAATTAGTAGAGTAAATGGATAGCCAGTAAATGGATTAAAGATGTAATTTAACAAAATGGCGGCCACACAAAATATTAAAAAAGACAAACATATTACATTTTCTTAAGATTCAGTGGAGTGCACGAAATAAGCTGTGGCGTTGAATTTTGCTGCTTTTTCAGTTTTTTTATTATTATTTTTTTAGTAGACCATTATATAAAGAAATGAAAGTTTATATATAAATATATAATTACTAGCAAACAAATGTCGTTTAAATTTTTTCATTACCAGTACTAGTTACCAAGTTATAGCATTTCAAAGTTTAACACATCGTCTGCACGAAATAAGCTGTGAGCCACTGTATATGATTTAAAAAAGTTTATCCAAGACTAATGATCGTTTCAAAAAATTCAACATTTATTTTGGAATCGTACAAAACTCATTTATAAAAACTATTAAAAATATTTGAAAAAATTAAATCAGAAAGAAAAATATTTTCAAAAAGGTTGCTGATTCCCTACCACTAGACGATAACACAAACTTATTTTGTAAAACAAAAATTAATAAAAAACTTTTATTTTTCTGTTTAAAGACATTTAAAGATTGTAAAATTTATTTTATAGCTAGTATCGCCTTAAGGTTGAAATTCGACCAATTTATTGATTGACTATTTATAATTATATGCAAGATAGTTCAAATAAGTTCGAGGCCATAACTTTTAATTGATTTAAGATGTAAAGCTATTTCCTTCAAAAAAATATTTTTTTCATTTAATTATTTCTTTCAAAAAAAGAAAAACAACATTTTAAAAAAGTTTAATTTTGTCAAAAAAATCATAGGGGGTAGCCTTGATTTTTTGATGGCACGGACAGTTTATTTCTTTAGTGTCAAGACAATATAAATTCACCTAAAATTCGGTATTGACTTTGAAAGTAAATCAAAAATGCAATTTTGAGTTTTTGTTTTTTTACAAAAAAAATCATTTTTACCCCATATTTAAAGAATAAATCAAATTTTATGGTCTTTTTTTAAAAGGACTAATTTAAATATAAACAAACCAAACACGGTATTATTTTCAAAAGTTTTGTTAAGTCACCTAATAAGACTTAAATACAAAAAAAAAATTAATTAAATTTATTCACAGATCGCAGAGTTATTGGCTTCAGAAATTAGAACATTCAATTTGAGACAGTTTTTTCTCTCTATTGGCATTTGGTTGAAACACACGCTAAACAAGTAACGACAATATTAAGAAAATTCATTAAAAATACTTTTGGTTAGAAACTTGCTGTAAATTATATCACATTTGAAAGAAAATTTAACAAACTTTCAGAAAAAATTAGAAAAATTTAAAAACCGTTAAAATTTAACCCAGATAATGACATGGAAAGTCAAATTTTTGAATTCAAAACATATTTTTTTAAAAATTTTACAATTGACGAATGAATAAAACAAAACTTTTTTAAGAAATTGTTACTTTAAAAAAAAAATTCAAATTCGACCAACTCAAAAACTCTGCCCCAACCAAATTTCATGTTAATTTAAGAGCGGGTTTTTTCTCAAAAATTTAATTTCTCTCTTAGAAGGTTGGGAACCCCCTCTATCATTTATATATACATTCTGCACATCTGGGCAACATGGCCTTTTGAATGATATAAGTTTCATTTATTTAGAGTTTTAGTTAATACCAAAAGAGCGTAGGTACGACAAACTTTAATGTTTACGTATTAATATATAAGATTCTTTAAAACCGTCTTCTATAAGAATTATATTTTGAGCTTTATGCCAAATAATTCATGAAGTAACAGGTTGCTACAACTACAAAATTCTTCTCAAAAGAATAAAGAAGACGTTTTTTTAAGAATTATAATATAAAATTTACAAATTAAAATGCCAAAATTTTATAATTTATTTTATAATAAAATAATGCGGAGTCTTTATACCAAACCTTTTTAAAAATCAAGTTATGTAAAACTAAGTGAATGTTTTAAAATATTCACCATATTTATCAAACAAATAACAATGCAAATTAGTGACCTGCACTTAGCAGATCATAAATTAGGCTAAAGCAGAGTCTTTCTGAGATAAAAAACAATTTCTCAAAAATCCTAGTCCATTTCAAAACAGTGGCTATAGTCTGTGGAAAGCTGCAAATCATCTAAAACGCCCACTAAAAAGAAATGTACCTATAAAAAAGAAAATTGGTTGCTAGTGTAGATCAGACAAAAATAAAGTTGATTCTTTTGCAGATCAGACATTTTTAGATCCTTTTCTTTTGATTCAAACATTCAATCAAACATTCATTCAAACAAATAGCAACTTTTGAGTTTTCTTGATGTTCCTTATTAAATTAATCTTCCACTTGAAGTAACTACACCCTCAGAAGTTCAACTTGAAAAAGCGTTGAAATTTCAAAAAGACTTTTAAATTTGTATCTTTAGTATTTAATAGCAATAATATATATTAGCCGAATCTCTTTCCGAAATACTGGAAATGCACGGAAATCGTTATAGAACCCAAGCCTATCATAGAACCCGTACAATTAAATGACTTATTACCGCTCGATTAATTTGCTCGTCATATTCCCGATTAATTTTGTTAACAATTTGTTCATATAAAAAGCACTGTAAAAGCGAAACAGGTTCTGGTTCAGGTTTTAAAAAGCATAGCAATAACAACTATAATAGTTTGAGCGATATATAGCACGGAGCAGGACGCTTGTCTTTAATATATTAAGATTACTAGTACCGCATGGGGTCAAAAATCGACCAATTTTCAGTTTACCTATTTATAATTATAAAAAATATTGGGTGCACACCTTCTCCGCACTCTGATTAAATTAAAAATTATCAAAATTGGTTGAGAAACTCGGTTGAAAGTGGTTCCTAACTGTTTTCCCTAGGCCTATTTATATATAGATACCAGGTGCAAGCTGACTGGAAAAGATCACATTAAGACTAAAACACAATTCAAGCTTTAAATTAAAAAATTCACTTAAGAATAAATTAAGACTTAAGGGTGCAGCTAGAATGAATCCAGATGCGGACAAGCAGACAAGCAGACAAGATAAAAAGCTATTTGTATTTTGCCTGTCTATCTGCCTGCCTGTCTGCAACTGGATTCACTCTGGCCGCAGCCTAAGGCCGCGTTTATAGTGAACGCGATTCAGACAGGCAAGCTGAAATCTGTGTGATAAAACGATATGCAGATAGCTATCTAACTCGCTTGTTCACATTGCCTGTCTACCTGCCTGTCTGACTCGGCGTTCACTATAACCGCAACCTAAGACAGTATTCTAGTCTAGGGGTACAAAATTTTGGGTATTTTTTAAAATTCGATACAATATTGCATTTTAGCAATACAAAAAAAAACATTCAAATAAAATATTTGATAATTGAAAAACGAGAGGTTGGTAAAGTTAGGGGTGCATTCTTGTTGATATGATTCCAAACCTTCTAGTGATCAGAAAAAGAAAAGAAAAATTGATTCTTAATTAATAAGACTGTTGTTATGGTCTGAACTACGAAAATTAAAAAAAAATTTTTTTACAAAATTGCGACCGTTTGAAAAATAAAGTGATTTTTTGCCCTTTTTTCAAAGTTTGTAATTTTTAGATAATTATATTTCCAACCATAGAGGTATACATAAAAAATGTCCACACCAAATTTCATGTTAAACTTTCAAGACGTATTAGAAAAAGTTTTTTAGAGAAAAAAAGTTAAAATTTTTTTTTACTTTTGTTTTGTGTTACTAAAATACCTAAAAATATCTTTTAAATATCTTTAAGTTTTTTTATCAAAGGTTAAAAAAGCACAAAAACTGTTTGCCCCTAGACTAGAATACTACCTTAATATGACTATACTTAGATATATTTGGATATATGGTATTCATATTTGCGAGTCAATTCACGGCTTACACTTCTCTCGATTATATTCGACAACATTTTCACTATGTTTCTCACTGAAGTCCGTTCTTTTTCTATTATTATGGCCTGCACTGCTCGTATGTCTTGATCATTTACTTTTGATTTATTACCTCGCCCATACTGCTGTGGCTCAATTGAGGCAATATTTACACAATTTTTGATGACGTATTGGACAGTTGACTTTGCTAATTCTAAGGGCTATGCAATATCGCCATAACTTTTGTGTAAAAGGAAGTTTTCAACAATTAACTTTCTTATTTCTTTGCAAACGGCTTTGCCCTGTGCCAGAGTAGAAAATCATTAAAAAAAACGACTGGTATAAAATCAAAGAGTGACCTCAAAATTTCCTCAAAACATTCCCAATACATTCTCAAAACATTCTTAATTAGTTTATAGAATCCACAAAAAATAATTTGTTCCGTTATCCTTGTGTACACTCGCATTTTTTCTATCGTACGAATTGAATGTTGTCACTTTTTGGATTGCATTTTATGAATGTGTACGTTAATCTTGCTATTAACTTTGTTGTTTTTTAATTTTTTTTACTTTTGCTATTAATTCTAAAAAAAATTACATTTCAAACTTTAGGAATACTACAAACTTTATATCAGAAATATTGTATTCTTATTATAAATAAAAGTTGAAAGTGGTAATATTATAAAAAATGCAGGCCTACGAACTGATTGTTGTCGGGGTAGTAATTGTAAAGTACGCACGTACAAAATATTTCAATAAAATTTCTTAGCATTTGCAACATTCTAAAAACCAAATACTTTACAAAATGTAAGTTCAGACATTTTCAAAAAAAATCCTTCTTCTTCATTTCAAAAAAGAAAACTAATTTAGTTTCACGACCACCACTTGTGTTAGTTAACGCACCTTTGTTGCTTGCAAACACAATTAAATAATTTCACTTTTTTTAAATTGCATTTTCCAAAGATATCCTCTGAAGTGTGTACAAATACACAGCAATGTGCTTAGGTTGAAGTTCCCACATACGACAGCATTTGACGACACAGCAAACTGAATGATCGGCAAAAAAAAAAAAAAAAAAACCTAAAAGGAACGGAAGTGGATACTTGCGCACATGCTGGGCGCTCAAAGGAAGCGGCCAACTTACATGGGCACGCAGTATCCACACATTCACATACTAGCCTGCTGCTGCTTTTGCAACGTGTTGTTGTCAACACCGAGACGCCATCGCCAGGTCTGCAACATTGACAGCGCGCGGGCCATATGTCAACGTTGTGCTGCACTCATCTAGTTTTTACTACTTTTTTACCTCTACCTCCCAGCAAACCAATGCAGCCCAGCGTAGTTTTACTCCCACAACTGTTACGCGCTGATTCAGCTTGGCGACACGACGGGATATCCTTGCATCCTTGATGCGGGCACTTGAACAGTTTTTTTTCTAATTTTTTTTTTTCTTTTTTGTGCTGGTGCTGCTGACTGACACTGAGGCGTGCACACTTCAGATCATGAAAGTCCATTTAATGGAATTGAAAAAAATTGCACAGAATGAGGGTAGCTAGTTGTTGTTGTTCGTGTTGTTGTTGTTGGTAGTGTGAGCAGAGTGAACAGAATAAAGTTGAAGAGAGATTCAGTCACAGCAACACTACTTATAAGGGCAACATTACGTCACAGTGATGCATGCTGAATGGATGCTTTTATTGTCGTTGTTGGTTGTTGTTGTTGTTGTTGTTGTTGTTGTTGGTTGTTGTTGTTGTTTTTGTTGTTGTTGTTGTTGTTGTTGTTGTTACTGTCTTTGATGTTAGAACTAGTTATTTTTGCACCCAACCGTGCGTCCGATTTTTAACGCATTTCGCTCATTTCTTTTATTTTTCTGCTTTACAAGAACGTTGATTCTATTTGGCTTCAGTAGCGTAACATAGTAAACTACCTTCTATTATCTATAGAAGTGTGGCAACAAAAACAGAAACAACAACAACTACTACTAATACTACTTACAGCATATTGCAAAAAAACATCCACAATAGGTTTTATAAAAATTCTGTTTGTCAATTCTGCTGACAATTGCGTTTGTTCTGTGTTTTCATTAGATTGCCTTGAGCTACACTTTTTCAAGTTATTTGTTTTTATTTGGCCACTTCTTGGTAATCCTACACAGCCTGTTGTTTATAAGTTCTGTTGCTTTGTTTTAACCCTTAATTAGCCTTAACCTATTTTTTGGTAAACCATTCAAAACCTGAAGTTTACCTGCGAAAAACTTTTAATTAGCTAAACACTGATTCTCAAGCCAATGAAAGTATCTAATCGACCTATATTAAATTTTTCCCAAAAAAAATATTTTGATGTGCTTCTAAAAATTGAAAATTCGAAATTTTGATAATTTGTAGAAAAATTGTTTTTTTCTCAAAACAAAAATCTTAAAATAATTATTTTAAATTTACTTTTGTTTCCAATCAATGATTACTTACTAATTTGACGTAAAAAAACATTTCTGTGTCGACAAGGAATAACAGCTAAACTCATTTTCAAAATTTCAGGAGAGCATTTTTAAGATTAAAATTGCTGCTTTATATCAGGGTACCCAGACTTTTGCTGTTTAGATTTGATGGCCTCGAACATTTAATTTTCTGGTACAACCATAAAAATTTGTGTACTAGTATTTTTAGTTGCAAAAAAATGCAATGAAAGTGATAACCTTATTTTGTTCTAACTCGACTTTAGCGGTTATTCCTTGTCGACACAGATTTTATGCGTTCTGCGTCCTTTAATTACTCCTCAATAACCATTTTTGATAGCGACATTGGCGGACATAGCAAGGATGTAAAAGTGCATTTTGCAGAAACTGGCAGCTTTTCTGAATATGTTTCTTTAAAATTTCTCTAATTAGCCCACAAACGTATGAAATAAAAAACTTCAAGTTTCTAACTCAACTAGAACTGGTAGCTGTCAGATATGGGTTATTGTTACACTTAATTAAAATTAATTTTGCCACCAGCTGTACTCAACGAAGGATTTCAGAGGATTTAGATTGAGATCTCTGGTGATTGTATTAGAAAAAAATTATTACAACAATTAGCACGAACACCATTTCTTAACGTATAGAAATTCCACGTTACTCATACGACGTGGAGACCCAAAACTATTTACCTTATTTACTTTTGTCGTTTCTACAAGAGCAGACCATTTCAAAGTCATTAAAATTATCAAAATTAAGTGAACTGCAGTTTTAATATAAAATTTTGACATGTTTTGTTTTTTATAATGAAGCTTTTTGTTACAAAAACTATCCACACATTAAGCAAAAAATTTAGTTTTCGATTGAACCAAATGAGTTATAATTTTTAGTGCTCTCAATATTGTTGCTTAATGTCTTGAAAAAGCTGTAGTAAAAATTAAAAATAAAAACGTGTTGATATTGTAAATAACTTTGAAGTGATGCAAAAAATTATATTTTATTTGATTTTATGTTAATTTTTATTGAACAATAAGAAGGAATTTTAATTATCTAAAAAGCACACACTAGATCGCTAGAACATTCTCCGGCCTTGGGACTCGATGCATCTCGAAGCTCAACAGTTTCAAGAGGAAGAACACACAGTTTCTGTATAGGTCGAGCTTTATAACCGCTTCCAGTCCAAAGTGTAACATTACGCACAAGGCCATCTGGACCTGGATACAATTCCGTAATGCGAGCCATTTTCCAAAAACTGGGTGGAGTTATTTTGTTTTTGATGACTACTAAATCGCCAATCTTCAGGTTTTGCTGGGCTGTACGCCATTTGGGGCGATGCTGAAGTTCATGCAGATAACTATCACTCCAGAACCTTTGTACGATTTTCTGCCGCATTTGCCAATAACTTAAACGGTTTTCCGGCCGTTCTATTGATACTTGCTTGCCTAATGATGGCACCAGAGGCTCACCAAACAGAAGATGTCAAGGGATTTAAATCTTGTGGATCAGCACTCTGTGCACATAAAGGGCGCGAATTAAGGATTGCTCCGATTTCTGCTAGTAGAGTCTGGATTGTCTCAACTGTCAATAAATGATTTCCCATAACGCGCCGCAGATGATGTTTAACGGACTTTACTGCAGTTTTCCACAAGCCCCCTTGATGTGCGGCAGATGGTGTGATTAAGTGCCATTGCGTTTGTCTTTGTGAGAGTTGATCGAACAGATCTGATGTCTGCCAAGACTGTAGCATACGACTTAGCTCTTTCTCCGCCCCAACGAAGTTTGTCCCATTATCGCTCCAAAGATGCTGGCAATGTCCATAGCACGAAGTAAATCGGATAAACGCCATCATAAACGCCTGAGCGATTAAATCAGACACAAATTCCAAATGCACCACCTTTGATACCATACACACAAATACCGCTATGTAGCCATTTATCACAACGTTGCCTCGTCGTCGATCCGGTCTTACATCTATTGGACTTGCGTAGTCAACTCCCGCATGAAGGAAAGGGCGTGTCGGACGTACACGGCATGGTGGTAAGTCTGCCATCATTTGCTCACTCGTTTTTGCCTTGAGCCGTTCACAGGTTACACAATCTTTAATTAATGTTCGCGCTAGCGATCGTAAACCAATGACGCAATAATTTTGTCTCAAGGCGCTGATAAGCTGTTGTGGGCCGCAATGCAACAACTGAAAGTGCGTCATTCGCGCTAGTAACCAAGCCAAGCGCCTCTTTTGTTGGTAATATAATTGGATTACGTTGAATCCAGGCTAGGTCTGCATTCTGTAATCGCCCCCGCATGCGTACATTATTTTCGATAAAAGGTGTCAACATGCCAATAGAATTAGATAGTCGGGAATTATTTTCTAACTGTTCTTGCATGTGTTTACGCTGCAAAACTGTCCTCCTTAAAATGGTCATGCTGTTCCTGCCGAATCCAATGCCTAAATGAATCATTCAAGTCCTCAACCCTCAGCGCAGTTGTCCTTCTTTCTGATAGCGGTGCTCAACAGTTCCGAATAAATCTTATTACCCACGATGTTACCCGAGTTAAGCGACTTATTGTTAAATAGCGGTACAAAAGCGATTGTTGATTGATAGCTATTGCAATTATGCTGGCAATTAATTGAACTTCATTAGATTTCTGGTTAGGGAAGAGCCGCACTCCGGCCACGATAACAGTTTCTAATGAGCTTGAAAGTACCATTTTTTCGAGCCTTGGCGACATTCTTTCCGTACTTCCTCCTCCAAATTTACTGAAAAGTTTTCCGGTGGAAGCGGCCAAGAAGTCTTTAGTTGTCGAAGAAATGTAGGGCCATGCCACCAAATTCTGGATGTAATAAGTTATCTTAGAACAACACCCCTGGAAATAAGATCGGCTGGATTTTTATCGGTTGGCACATATCGCCACTCACAGTTCAGCGTGCTGTCTCTGATTTTTCCAGCTCGATTTGCTACAAACTGTTTGAGAGTTCCAGTTTTACGTTTATGTGAAACCACCAGATGCGTGGTGGTAGAGTTTGATAGCCATTTTGTCAGCTCGAATCCTAACAATTAAAGTGTCCGCATTTCTAAGCACAGCCGCAGTAACTCTGCCTCGCTCTCAGCTCCGGCCAAACAATCATCCATGTAGAAGTTACTTTATACTGCTCGCGCACCAAGAGGCCATTTAGAAGCATTATTCCTTGCGCATTGTTGCATCGCTCTTACTGCGCAAAATGGAGCTGAAGACCTAGGTCCAATAATTTGGACATCATTTAGAGACAGTCCTGTATCAGTTGAACATGAGGTTTCAAAGACCACGCGAAATTTTTTCAGCACCGCGTTATGAGGAATATAATTAGCGTGTTTGACTGGTTCCTTACTTGCAAGCTTTAATCAACCCTTATTAATGTAATCTTTAAGAAATGTATGATATTTTTCGCTAAGTTCAGGCTCACGCTTCAACCGAGCTTCTAGACACTAATCTGGACGGAGAGGAATCTGCAAAACATAGCAACTCAAAGTTTAATCGTAGCGATGTGTTTCCAAAAAGTGTCTTTCGCATAGATGCTGTTTGTAATTTGTTGATATTCGAGTATTTTAATATCACAGCCCATAAAACAAAAGTTATCTTGCTTCATAAAAACTTATTCCAATAAAAATTGCCAAAGGAAAATATATCACTGCCAAGAATCGACACGAGTGTCTTTTAAGGTGCTAGTTCTCTTATTTGTCTTTTGATTGTTAACTTTACAATTTTGTAAATGAAAATATGTTTACCCAGCAGAATATTCGTGTAAATTAAAAATAAAATATTTATAAATATCAACTGAAATGTTCGTCCAACGTTGTTGCTAATTGTTGTCAGACAAGGAGTTCTAATTCGATGCATGTAGGTTGTCATATCTTAATATATCTTTATGCAGCTCTTAACCTAGTCACAACGAACATGACCTAGTCTTGTCTTTGTTTTTATTAAATATTTTCATTTATTTGCGAACTTGCTCAAAGCATTCTTAAAGCCAAGCTTAACATTTGCACAAAACTTTATGCTTGAAATATTTAATTTTTGCAGCTACAAAGTCTGAAAACAAGAATAAACTAAAATTTTTAATTCTGTCCTTTTCTTTTTCCATTTCCTTCCCATTTCATGCTCAACTTCAACTTTATTCATTTAAGTCGCCTGCTCTACTTCGTTGGGCGTTAACTTTAATTTGATTACAAATGTAATGCGAAAAATTTATGAATATCATAAAGAAAAAAAAAAACCAAAAAAAAACCAACAAACAAACAACGTACATTGTCCCTTTCTTGCATTACTTGAAAGCGTTTTTGCAGATAAAGTATGAGACATGGTGGAGGTGGTGGTGGCGTAGCCATCGTGACAGCCAGAGACAGTGACGTGAATTGAAGCGAGGCGACGTAAATTAAATAGCGAGAGTGAAAAAGTTATTTTGCTGAAAATTATTTAATTAAGCGTTATGCTGCTGCATCTCAGTATTTTCAATGTTGCTACACTACAACTGCCGTAATTGAGAAATAAAAAAAAAAAATTATTTAATTATTATAATTATTGAAATTGAATTGTATGGCATAATGTTTATAGTGGAGCTTACAAATTAATTAATGAAATGACAAGCACGTGAGATTTTAAAAAATTGTGGAACAAATTAAGCCTGCTTAGCACTCACGAACTTTAAAATGTTCTGGCAGTGATGCGATGAATAGTTTTAAACCAAACTTTTTTTTGTTGTTTTAAAAGAAAATTCACACTTCAAGGTTTGTTATGATTTTAATTTCAGCTTTATTTACTAACACACAAGGAACATATACTTTTTTAATATTTTAGTTAGGCCAACTTCAAGCAATGTTTGTATTTTAGTTTGGCACAGAACAAAGTTCTGGGATCACCCTAAAAACACCCAAAACTAAGTTGATATTTAAAAAACAAAACAAATTGGCCATTTCAGCCCTTGAAAGGACTTTGACCGAGCTTCTTATGATCAATTGTGTTGTGTGTGTTATTAAATGTTTGCACACAATTAACCGAGAACTGGACCAACATGTTTTATGCCGACTCCGAACGGCTAAAGTTCATGTTCTCAAGAAGCTTTACATGGCATTATTTACTCTCTGAGGTTTGCCATTGTCTGCAAAGAGGTGGTGACCGATCAGAAACATTTTTTATTAAAAAAACTTTTCGCCGCGGCTGGGGATCGAACCCGGGCTCCAAGCATGCCACGGTCACCACATATATTTTGTGATATTTACTGCACCAATTATTCAACATTTCACTCAATATAATACATTTCAATCAATAATAAAGGTGACAAATTCAAAACAGCTAAGCTCCATTGATAAATAATTAATTACAGCTACTCGTATAATTTTTGCAATTCAGACATTTAGCAGCATTTTTAGCACACAACATTTACTATTTATGAATAAATAATTTGAAAAATTCAATATTTATTTTTAATCTATTAACCCTATTTAGCGTGCATAATTGAAAGCATTTTATCATTAAACCTGTCTGTCTATGTATGTCTATGAACTTTTCAACATATGTAATTAAAATTATTCTTTATACGACAAATTATAATTGAGTTGCCGTTGATTTTGACGATTAAGCATATTTAAATAATTTTCAAATGTATGCAAAATTGAACGTTTAATTGACGTATATAAATTGAAAATTTTCACAAATATAAATTAGAACAGTTATGCTTTGGCATGGAAGGGCATTGGAGACACGTAAAGCTTTTTTATAAAGCTATTAATTAATGCTAATTTTTAACTGCACACACATACATACTTCGACAAAAATATGCTGTGCATGACATATGACGGCAAATTGTTTCATGTGCAAATCATTGAAGTGAAAATAACGGATAACGTATACAAATTAGGCATGAAAAACCATTTAATAAAAAATTGATTGAGTATAAAAACGTTTTGAATTATAACGGTGAGTGAACTTTTAAGCAACAATGCAGTTGTCAATTGCAGATATTTTCTTACTAAAAAATACACTTTGAGTCTAAAAGAAAATAAATTAAAACTGTTCCCAGAAATGATTTATATAAATACAAAAACACTTTAAGTATGCTTATGAAAAATTTTGAAAAATTGCCAATCATATGCTTTGGTATATTTAAACTAACATTGCGAGTGTTTTAAAATCTTAATATATCCACTTAAATCTCACCTCAATTAAACACAGCAATTCCAAAATCATTTCAATTTTTTTTAATTTTTGTTTTCATTGTTGCACTGCAGCCAGCCTCTGTTGATGTTTTTTTCTGAAACTTATTTTAATGTTGAATGTGTTCATTGGTGATTGCATTGTTGATTCAGATGGTGCTGATAATGATGTGGGTTTTATGGTTTTGATATTGGTTTGGCATTGTTTATGCCTCTGATGCCATGTAATGATTGATTTTTTACACTGAATGCTTTGCGGTGAAAAAATAATTTAACATTGGGTACGAATCGAAAAAACTCGTTATTTACTCACAACATTTTCGCTCTGTAGAAGTTAGTGCATTTTGTAACAAACATCTCTTTGATGTTGTGTCAGCACTCTGTCTGTCCTGATATTCTGGAAAATTATATTTTAAGCTATTATTTTATCAATCAAGTTTAATTTTCTGCATGAAATCGTATATTTTGAAGGTGTCGATTTTCACAACAAAACTGTTTGTAAAAGTCACAGTCTTAAACTTATAAGTAAAAAGTAAAAAGTAAAAAGTAAAAAGTAAAAAGTAAAAAGTAAAAAGTAAAAAGTAAAAAGTAAAAAGTAAAAAGTAAAAAGTAAAAAGTAAAAAGTAAAAAGTAAAAAGTAAAAAGTAAAAAGTAAAAAGTAAAAAGTAAAAAGTAAAAAGTAAAAAGTAAAAAGTAAAAAGTAAAAAGTAAAAAGTAAAAAGTAAAAAGTAAAAAGTAAAAAGTAAAAAGTAAAAAGTAAAAAGTAAAAAGTAAAAAGTAAAAAGTAAAAAGTAAAAAGTAAAAAGTAAAAAGTAAAAAGTAAAAAGTAAAAAGTAAAAAGTAAAAAATAAAAAGTAAAAAGTAAAAAGTAAAAAGTAAAAAGTAAAAAGTAAAAAGTAAAAAGTAAAAAGTAAAAAGTAAAAAGTAAAAAGTAAAAAGTAAAAAGTAAAAAGTAAAAAGTAAAAAGTAAAAAGTAAAAAGTAAAAAGTAAAAAGTAAAAAGTAAAAAGTAAAAAGTAAAAAGTAAAAAGTAAAAAGTAAAAAGTAAAAAGTAAAAAGTAAAAAGTAAAAAGTAAAAAGTAAAAAGTAAAAAGTAAAAAGTAAAAAGTAAAAAGTAAAAAGTAAAAAGTAAAAAGTAAAAAGTAAAAAGTAAAAAGTAAAAAGTAAAAAGTAAAAAGTAAAAAGTAAAAAGTAAAAAGTAAAAAGTAAAAAGTAAAAAGTAAAAAGTAAAAAGTAAAAAGTAAAAAGTAAAAAGTAAAAAGTAAAAAGTAAAAAGTAAAAAGTAAAAAGTAAAAAGTAAAAAGTAAAAAGTAAAAAGTAAAAAGTAAAAAGTAAAAAGTAAAAAGTAAAAAGTAAAAAGTAAAAAGTAAAAAGTAAAAAGTAAAAAGTAAAAAGTAAAAAGTAAAAAGTAAAAAGTAAAAAGTAAAAAGTAAAAAGTAAAAAGTAAAAAGTAAAAAGTAAAAAGTAAAAAGTAAAAAGTAAAAAGTAAAAAGTAAAAAGTAAAAAGTAAAAAGTAAAAAGTAAAAAGTAAAAAGTAAAAAGTAAAAAGTAAAAAGTAAAAAGTAAAAAGTAAAAAGTAAAAAGTAAAAAGTAAAAAGTAAAAAGTAAAAAGTAAAAAGTAAAAAGTAAAAAGTAAAAAGTAAAAAGTAAAAAGTAAAAAGTAAAAAGTAAAAAGTAAAAAGTAAAAAGTAAAAAGTAAAAAGTAAAAAGTAAAAAGTAAAAAGTAAAAAGTAAAAAGTAAAAAGTAAAAAGTAAAAAGTAAAAAGTAAAAAGTAAAAAGTAAAAAGTAAAAAGTAAAAAGTAAAAAGTAAAAAGTAAAAAGTAAAAAGTAAAAAGTAAAAAGTAAAAAGTAAAAAGTAAAAAGTAAAAAGTAAAAAGTAAAAAGTAAAAAGTAAAAAGTAAAAAGTAAAAAGTAAAAAGTAAAAAGTAAAAAGTAAAAAGTAAAAAGTAAAAAGTAAAAAGTAAAAAGTAAAAAGTAAAAAGTAAAAAGTAAAAAGTAAAAAGTAAAAAGTAAAAAGTAAAAAGTAAAAAGTAAAAAGTAAAAAGTAAAAAGTAAAAAGTAAAAAGTAAAAAGTAAAAAGTAAAAAGTAAAAAGTAAAAAGTAAAAAGTAAAAAGTAAAAAGTAAAAAGTAAAAAGTAAAAAGTAAGAACACAAAATTTCGGCTTTACTTTCATCTATTAATCACATATCAATAAAACTCGGTACAAGCTCGCTATTGAGTCTTGGCCTTCGACTGTCAAATTTGAGTGATCTTTGAAAAAGGTGACATGATACCGCCCATAAAATTAAATTTTTTGATATCGTATAGATTTGGAAAAGTAAGTGGTATAACAATGAAACTCAGTATGAAGTGATTGGTTTGATAGGTCTTTCAATTATAAAAAAGACATGAGTATTGGAAAACGGGGCGTGGCTCTACACATACAATTAAAATTTTCGATACAGAATAGCTATAGAAGTAAAAGTTACAGAATATTTTAACTTAGAAAGAAGTAACTATTTGGTGGTGTGCTACTTCTGAAACCGGCATTGTGCAATGGGTGTGGATCCGTAAATAGAAGTCTCATTTTTTTAAATTGAAGCGTTTTGTAGTTACTTTTTGGTGCTATCCTACTAATCGGAAGTACTCGCAGACTAAAACGGGTTTGGAACAATGGGAAGGGCTGTGGCTCAGCCAATAAAAGAAATTTTTTTATATTTAATAGCTTTAGAAAAAATGGTCACAGAATATTGAAACTCGGAGTCGAGTTAATAATTCTTGATGGCCTTCTATTAGAAAACTGGACAAGGATGGCAGCAACGCGGGTACCGGGTACCAGCTAGTAGAATATATAGAAAACGTGTTTAAAGAGGCATATTTGAGTAGTTTTTATGATCCACATCATGTTATAAAAGGATTTTTATGTTTATGAGTACAACATGGTTCAACTTTATCTTTTTTAAAGGAAGCATTTTAAGACAATACAAATTTAAGGAGAAACATGACATTCGCGGCAAGAAAACAGACCTTATTGTAAACATTTATAACTCAGTCAAATGCAAAGACAAAGATTTTCCAATATTGTTTTTTATTATTGTAGAGAATTGAACAAATTACAAGAAAAAATATTCAAAAAAAAATATATTTTTCACTCCAACATGGTTTTATAGAGCTTCAAACTAACGACAGAGAAAAAATGGGGCCTCGTTGTTGCAGCGCTGGGAGTCGCAAAAATTGTCCGATCTGGAAAAAAATGAATTTTTTAAATCTCAACAAAATTGGTTATCGTATGACAGGAGTTTTTTTTTAAAAATTTTTTTAAATTTTTGGTGATGTTCCACATTTGAAAGTGTATTTTTTCGTAAAAAATATTAGGTCTGTTCACGTAGTTTACTTGTTAAAACTTGCTGGGAGAGAGAAAAAGAAGAATTGAGAGAAAAATTTCAAAAAGAGAAAAATAGCAGAAAAAGTACGTGAACAGAAAACTTTTTGAAACTTGCAAGTAAGCAGCTGATCGAACAACTTGACGGCTTTTTTGAAATCAGAAAAAATTTTGTAAATATTTTTCTTTGTTTTTTGACAAATAATTTTTTTTTCGGTAGCTAAAAATTCTTGCAAGTAAAAATTTTACTAGCAGAATCTTGTAGCTTCTTTTTCGCTCTCAATTTTTTTTATTCTCTCTTTGTCCTCTCTCGTAGCAAGTTTTTCGAGTACGTGAACGGTTTTCAAGTAAAAATTTGTAGCAATTTTTTGTTAGTGAACAAACCTATTTACTTAAAAAATTCATAAAAAATCGCAAAAAATTTTTAAAAACAAAGCTCGTATCATACTATAGCGAATCAAGTTTAAAAAATACAAAAAAAAATTCGTCAAAAAATGAAGCCGCTAGTGCCGCAACCAGTAGGAAAAACATGGTTTCGAGATAAATGCGTTCAAGGTTTGTGAACAAAGAAAAAAAAGGTTCAAAATTAAAAATGCGCTCTCACTAATCTGGCTGTAACTTATGAATCCGTAAGAATTTTTCCATGAAATCTTAAGATTATTTAATAATATACAAAATTAAAAAAAAATGTCGATTTAAAAAAATGGTCAATGTCATGTCCCTCTTTAAGGAGGTTCTGCCCGTACCCGAAAAACTTTTATTAAATATATTTTGGGATATCCTTGCAAGTAACAAAATAATAATAAAAACTGTTTATTTTCATATAAATTCTTATTTTATTCTTATCTGTGTCCCCTTTCAACCTGTGTTTTACCTTTTTTTCTACCAAAGAGAAATATTTTCTGATTCTTTTCCAAACCTTCCTAAGTAGCCTTAAGCCATGATGCCACAAGTCAACTAAGCCCATTTTACACGTGGCATTTGATCTTATGATTCCAAGTACAACATATTTACTTCCACATATGGACACCGATGGGCATGGAGATGTCGAAGAGGAAGAATTTCTCATACATGTTTTTCTCATACATTGTTTTTATAAACTTCTTTTTCTGTGCAATGGAGAGTGTCTTTCTCTGTACTATGGAAAAAGTGGCAAAGGCAGAAAATATATTTTATAAAAATCTTTGAGCTGAAACCAATGTTTGGTAAGTTTATAAAGAACTGTTTAAGAAATAAATGACGTCACAAAAATCAAGAAAAATTTTTTTTTCAAAAACTTTTTAAAGGGCATTTTGAAAAAAAAAAATTTCTTTTGGAAATATTTTTGAAAATCGTTTAAGGGATTTTTTTTAGTAATGAAGTCAAAAATAGTGTCTTTCTCGTTTTTTTGTTTTTCCGTTGTAGCTCTCAATGTCGATTTGCAAATATGGATTTTGATTTTTAATATTTTTATTTATAAAAGACTGTCCAGGTCCAAGGCACAAATCGAAAATATTATTATTATTTTTTTAATTAACTAAGCAAAAGTCTCAAATTCCTTTCTTGCCAGCATACAAGGAGTACAGCGTACAGCAAAAAATACAATATTTTCAAACTTTTCCTAAAGACCATTTGATTTTATATAAAAATATATGAACTTTCATAATTTTTAAGTATTGGTACTTCAAGTTATATTTTCAAATCAATTTTATTTCATTATTAAGAATAAGTTGTTGCCTCATATATGGAATATGTATATTAAATAAAGGTGGATTGATAATAAGGAATTGCCCTAAACTCAAAACTTTATTTTTAAGTTTCCCATAAAGCATTTTTAAATTCCACCATTTCTATATTAATCGATATAAAATCGCAATATCTCTTTTGTGCCAACAAAGATTTCAATCATGTTCAAACTGTAGTTAATGCAGACAGCTAATTAAATTACATTTAGTGCATTTCAATTATCAACACATTCGCAGTTATTCCATAAAACACGTACTCGGTTGACATATTCCAGGGAATTGGCTCATGCCTACTGGGAAACAGATAAATAAAAAACAACTACTTGTGAATTCTTGCCGGTATTGCCAATGAATTCTGTTTTATTTATTTACATAAAGCTGCTTTGATTTCGGAATTCTAATGAAAATACACACAAGTTTGCATAATAAAATAAACTTTTTTTTTTAAGTTAATTTGACATTTTTTTAATTTAAAAAAATAAAAAGATAAAACACATCACCCACCAATATATATATATATATCATAGGGTTGAGTGAGTGAGTGAGAGTGGCGACAGAGCATCAAATGCAGAATGTAGGTTTACTTGGAACGTGCAAGATAAGAAATTCAATTTTTTTATCTGATTGATGTCCTTGTTGTTGTTGTTGTTGTTGTTGTTGTTGTCTCATAAACATTAAATGCAAAAATATTCCCAATCGAATAGTGAAGAAAATGATAAAAAAAATAAATATAAAAAAAAAAATAATAAACAAACACAAAGGTAAGCATGGGTACATGAAATTCATTCATTCCCCGCAGGCAATGAATATTGTCAACAACTTTGGCTTGTGAAAAAAAAAACAACGAAAAGACGATGGATGCTACTCTGCATGCCACATGGCGCAACAATTTCAAAGACACTCCGACACACGTGGAGATTATTTTGTATAGCATATTAAATCTTTGAAAAGACATTATTATTCAATCAGATATGAGTCTCATTTCTTTGTATTGAATGTGATTGTATGTGTACAATTTTTAAATGAGTTTCAGGTTGTATTTTTCAAAAGGTACAACAAAGAAGTAGAATTTTATTTATGTTTCTTAACATACACGTTGAAAGTGTTGTGGCGCATGAATATATATCAAGTTTTATGGACTCAAGGCAGGCAACATTTGCAATCATGAAACATCCAGATTTACTCTTGAATTATTTGAGATAAATTAACTTATATTTATAACACCTTCCTTTTATAGCTAAAAAAATACTTTAAACATAAACATAAAATCTATAAAAAATACTCTCTGCGTCATTAAACAGGCGTGTTTCATTATTTTGAAGAATGTGTTAAGAACATCATCAATGCATATTAGTCGTAAAAACCCATAAAATATTTTTAATATTTTGGCAAATATTATTCTTGTTGTAAATCATATAGAAAGTGCCGTATTTCAGGCACTTTTATGCGCAGTCATAATTTTTAATTCATTGGTTTTTTTACGTGTTTTAGTTTTGCCCACTTTTATATTTGTTGGTTTTATTCTGAACAGTATTAAGTGGAGTTAATCCTTATATTTTACCTACAGTGCTAGCTGAAGCGGATTTTTTGTTAATTTAATAGTTTTTGTTGTGAATTAAGTATTTTATTTATAAACTTAAATTTTTCTCATTTTAAGTGTTTATTCTAGTCATTTGTTATAGTTTTGTTATAGAAAATTGCTTTAAGCCTCAGCCAATGGAACAACATCAATATTGGTACGATATTTATAGAGTTAACCCTCTAACCGACAAGGCTGTAAAAATGAACGGATCCAACCCATACTTTTTCCCCAGTAGATATAATTAAAAGAATCAAAATTTTTAGTTTTCAGGTAAAACAAACTTTCTGAACGAACGTCAGGTGAAAAATATTGAAAACCGTCTCTAGGCGGTCTGGTCGGTTTGCATGTAAAACACATCACAGGTAAATCTTATCTATAAAACAAGTTTTATTGAGAAAAGAAATTAAAAACAGTTATAAAACATATTATTTTCTATGATGGTAGCCCCAGAAACAATTTTTATCAATTTGACCGCAAAAATGTAGGTCACATTTTGAACAAATGACACACAAATGTGTATCAGACTTTTTGCAATGTTCGCACTTTTTTTTTTATCTACCCAAAAGTGAAAAGGTCTATCTGGAAATTGATCGACGTCATCAAACCGAATATCTGTAACTAGATGAACAGCTCTTTTTTCAACATATGATATGCCAGGCTGGGTTGATGTTGGCCCTTGAACCCTTTGATCAGATGATGGTCGTCCTACAACTCTCTAACAGAAATAAGTCCATCAGCTATTTCCTCACGGAATTCTAGAAGCTATTTAGCTGTTGTTTATCGGGTTCATTACTGGAAGCATTTGCTTTTTCGGCAGGCATTTTTTGATACAAAATATATGCATTTGCAGAGGCCATGTCCACAAAACGGTAAAACTGTCTAATCATAATACTTCTAGTGTTAGCTTTAATATGATATCTACCCATGAGGACATCCATTAGGTCTACTCCATCCATGTGAGGATTTTAATCTCGGATTATTTGCGGGATTTGATTTCAATTAATTTCTTCTGCTTTCTATTATACCGCGAAGCCTTTGCTTTTTGTTCATTCGGATTGATTCTTGTGAAACGTTTAATACTAACATATGTATTGCCTCCAATAAAGTCTCTTGAATTAGGCTGAACTGACGGTGCAGTATATTTTGCTGTTGGCAAAGGAGATCGGGATCTTTTAGGTTTTAAGGTTGTTTTTGTTATAAGTGAAGTAGATGTTGATGGTTCATGTATTTCAATGCTTTTGACCGCTGCAGAACTTTGACCAAAACTTGAAGAAGCAATTGACAATGTTTCGGGCGCAATGTTATCAAAAATATAATCAGGATCAGCGATACTTTCATCACTATCAAAACTTTCAGCTGCGCTCTCCACAGAATCCAAGAACTCGAGCAATTGCTCATAAGACATTGCCTCCAAATTGCAATTTTTTGTATAACCCCGATTAGTATGATTCATCTTTCGCAAAAAAATCAAATAAAAAAGAAAAGAAAATAACAATAGGTGAGACAATACTGAAAGAAAAGGTAACGCAAACCGGTAAAACCGTCTGCAAACGGCCTTCACATTTTCGTTTTCCACGCACAACTTATATTATTTTTCATTTCAAATATATAACAAAACGCAAGTATAACATGTGAACTACTTATCGTAAAATTATCAAGCTAAGCACTTTATTCTAAATAAATTTTTTTTTTGTAATCAGGAAAACAAGAATGTACACTATAAATAATGCTGTAGATTTGCTGACTTTTTACATTTAACTGGATGAAAGCTCACCAATGACTGGTCAGAGAGAGTTCGTTGATATACTAAAATGTCAAGCAAAGCACTCTTCTAACGGTTTTTAATTGTTGAAGACAAAAAAATAATTCTTATATGATACTGGAGCACGAAAATCAATGACCGTCTATAGACGGTCGTACCGGTTACAGGGTTAAATACCAGAGAAAGATTGTTTGTTCACGAAAAGAAAAATCAGTTAAAGATCATATCAGTTAGATAACAAATAAAAACAAACAAACAAATTGGCTATTTCAGCCCTTGAAAGGACTTTGTCCGAGCTTCTTATGATCAATTGTGTTGTGTGTGTTACTAAATGTTTGCTCACAATTGACCGAGAACTGGACCTACATGTTTTATGTCGACTCAGAACGGCTAAAGTTCATGTTCTCAACAAGTTTTACATGGCATTATTTACTCTCTGAGGTTTGCCATTGTCTACAGAGAGGTGGAGACCGATCAGAAAAATTTTTTTGTTGAAAAAAACTTTTCGCCGCGGCTGGGGATCGAACCCGGGCTCCGAACATGCTAATCCACACACTTAACCTGCATGCCACGGTCACCACAAATAACAAATGTAATTTATAACAAATAATCATTTAAATAATCCAAAATTTCCAAATAAAACTACTAAGATTTATTAAGCATCCAGAGTCAGTTCACCAAGACTCCAAACTTCCTAGAAAAAAAATTTAGAGAAGATCCATACGTCTTTTAAGGTCCAACAATTCATATCAAAATGTCAATGAATGGAGTGTCATTTTATGATGAACAGCTTGTATGTACTTCACTTCGACATCATAAGAAATAGATAATAAATATTTGACTAAAATATGTCATAAATATATCATAACAGCATGTCTGAACTTTTGGCATATTTTAAAAAACAAAAGATGAATGCATTTTTTATTGGCACAATTGTTTATTTTATTGTTCAGTCTCCATATGTTACCAGATCACGAAGATAAATCATGCAGGTCATAAAAATAAAGCGGAACATTTTATACAATATTTTTATGTGACTCGAATATATGAGATTCATTATGCATTTAGACAAATCTTGAGAAAAATTCGAAAATATTGTATTACTCGATATGATTAAAAAAACCAAATATGAGAAAAACAATAATTTGAAAAAAAAAAAAAAAACAAAAATATTTAATAAGGAATATCTTCGACTTGGTCGTAGGTAAAAAACTCACACGTTGGTGTTAAAGTTATAATTTGATGTTATTTAAATTTTATAATTTTTAAAACATCACTGTTTTTGGGGGATAGGCGCAGTTTTTTTCCAATTTTTATAAAGTACCAAACTCAGAGTTCGTTTGATATATGAGCTGCATAGAGCACAAGTGACATAAGCCTATTTGAATTATGATGCTAGTTAGACATTTTTTCGACCGTTTTTTAATTTATATTTGTTTTATCTAAAGAAAAACTCTTTTTAACTCATTTTTTCAAGTTTTAGGCCTGTTTCCAGCTCTCAAGCAAAGCATTTTTTCAAACAAAAAACTGAAAAGTAATCAAAAAGTAACTTATTATTTTTGTCAAAATTACTTAACAGCTCTTAAGAAAAATTTTTTTGTATTTAAAACGATTTTTTTTCATTGAAAAGTTACAGCGTCGACGTTCTGAATGTCAGGAAATATATGAAAGTTTGTTTATAATTGAGATGGGCGCGTGTCACGACGAATCACGTCGTGATTGTGAGCAAACCAATAAAAATTCATGAAAATTTCGTGATCGTGTGTGATTAAATTTTTCTTGTGCGTGAGCGTGCGCGACTTAAATTTGTTCGTGTCACGACTTATGTACTTATTTAAGACTTTCTTTGCTTTTCAAATAGTACTAATTATTAATTTAATTCAATGGTTCTTAAAAGTATTCAAATGTTTAAAAAGTTGTACCTCTTACTTTTGTTTCACTAAAAAGCACATTATTCTAAAGAATTTGATTATTTTTGTTCCAAACTAATTTATGTATTCACATAATTTTAATACACAAGATGTACCTATCTATATAAGATACGAATTGAATTTACGTTTCTTATTTTAAAAGCACTATATACAATTTATTAAAAATCTATGTGTATTCTTCTTCCTATAAAACGGATTCGTGAGAACTCGTGAGTAAAACATGCCACCGTGATCGTGCGTGATCGTGAGCAAAAAATTATTTTTAATCGTGAGCGTTCGGATTCCTTTGCAATTCAGCAATTATTCAATAAAGAAATATTTCAATATTATTTTAATAATTTTATGTTTGATAAAAACAAATCAGCGTTAGATATCAAAATAAAATACCATTAATTTTGGAACTGTCAAAATTCTTGTTGTCAAAATTACTCCTACTCCTTTTTTACACTAAAGTAATATAAATTACTTTTTCTTGAGTAATAACTAGTGTCCGACCGAACGTGAATTTTTACCGAAGCCGAAGCCGAAGCCGATTCTTCGGCAAAATGGAAATAATCGGCCGAAGGCCGAAGCCGAAGCCGAAGAAAAAACAAATGTTTTCAAGTAAAAAATTATAAAGTTATTCTTTGCTTTTGTTAAGGGCCGATGTTGAATGTGAACCACACCTAAACGTCAAGTTTTTTCTGCATTTCATTTGGCATTTCTCCATTTCAGACTAACTCAATTTGAACCATGGAAAGATACATAATCGAGCCACGCGTTAAAGTTATTCAAGAAATGGCAACAGTGGATGATCATTTTCGAAGAAAATCATCTTCAGTGATGAGGCACAGTTTCACCTCAGTGGATTCGTCAATAAGCAGAATTGCAGCATTTGGGCGAATGATAATCCAAGAGTGATTGTCGAAAAACCATTGCACCCATAAAGGGTGACTGTTTAGTTCGGTTTATGGGCTGGCGGCATCATCGGGCCGTATTTATTCCAAAATGAGGCCGGTCAGGCAGTTACTGTGAATGTTGTTCGCTATCGTGAGATGATAACGAACTTTTTAAGGCCCGAATTAGTGGATATAAATGTGGACAATATGTGGTTTCAACAGGATGGTACCACTTGCCACACCGCTAACGAAACAATGACTCTTTTGCGCGACAAATTCAATGGCCGTGTTATCTCACGTGGTGGAGATGTCAATTGGCCGCCAAGATCATGTGATTTGATACTGTTGGACTTCTTTCTTTGAGGTTATTTGAAAGAAAAGGCGTACGTCGATGAGCCAGCAACAATTCAAGAGCTAAAGGATGAGATAATTCGGCACATTAGCGGCATAGAACCTCAATTATGCCTCAGCGTCGTCGAAAATTTGTACCATCGGATGGAGGTGTGCCGCCGAGGTCACGGCAGCCATTTGGCCGATATTTTGTTTAATACATAATTGAACCATACCAATATTATCATAATATAAAGAAATGACAGTAATTTTCTGAATAATTTGTGTTTTGTCAAAATCAGCATCGGCCCTTAAAATTTAACCACCTTTAATATTCATTTCAGTACAAAAAACTTACTGAAATCATTAAGGGGACGTATCACCTTCAAACATTTTTTTATTTTAATGTTTTAAAATGCGTATAAGTTGAATAGAAAATAAGATATCGTTTTGAAAAATTAAAAATATATTTTTTTTTTTAAAAAACTACTCAAAAAAAATTTTTTTTTATTATTTTAATCAGATGTATTGCTACAGGAATTTGTTTAAAGAATCATTTACTTAAATTGAAATTTAAATATTTTGTTTTACACTTGTTGATGCATGGTATGAACTACGGACAGAAAAATCGGTTCTATAGTTTTTGAGTTTTTGGCCAATATTGTCCAAAAAAACTTGTCAATTTTTGAAAAAACGCCGCCATTTTGTTATTTTTTGACCAAACTTGTTTCTTCTAGTTCATTCCATGGCGGTTTTGATGCTGATGAAAACCCCGTTCTTTGTTTTTTCCGATGTTCCAGTGAGTTGTTATCATGCCCGTTATGGTTTTTTGATGCTTTTTTAAAATAATTCCAGTAGCCATATTTGTAGATAAAAAAATCAAAATATTAAATCAAATTTTTTTTGTGTGATTTTTTTACTACAAAATATATATATAATTTTTCAAAATGATATCTTGTTTTTTATTCAACTTAAAGGCATTTTAAAACATTAAAATAAACTTTTTTGAATGTCCCCTTAAATTCGAGTTAAACGTAAGAGTTTTTCTGCAAAATTCGGATATTTCTGTAATCGAATTATTGACGTCAGGATAAAGTAAAAGAAAATTGAATATATTTTCGATCCAGTCGAGAAAAGCTACAGAAATGTAATACTAACTGAAATCTGGCAGAAAAATTTCTAGCGTATATATTTCACTCCATAACAAAAGCAAAAACGGAAGAGTCGGACTCGCTGCATTTATCATTTGAATAAAATTTTCAAGGAATGAACACCAACTCATGAGAGAACAGAAAAGGAGAGAAACACAAAGTGAACAATGAAAATGTTTCAAATGTTTACTGAATAATTCAAAAAAATTCAAAAAACTTATAAAAAAATTATTTAGCAAAGCATAATATTCGGCAAAAATAATCGGCTATTTCGGCCAAAGCAGAAGCCGAAGCCGAAGATCAAAATATAGGCCGATTATGCCGATTACCGAAGCCGAAGCCGAATAATCGGTCGGACACTAGTAATAACTAAAGATCTAGATAGAGACCTTCTGACTAAACTAATTTATTAATGCTTTAATTTTATTATTTTATAAATTAGAAAGTAAAATATTTTTCACTTTATATGAAAGGCGGATGGCAAACATTTATTAAGATATTTTATTACCGTTTATTAGAAATTTATATCTTAAGAAATGCAAGAGTCTTTCTCTGCACCTTATATAGCCTAAACTGTTCATACTTGCAATTACAGTGCTTTTATTATACAAAAAATTTGTTTGCCTGAAAGTATGCATGCAAATTTTTTTTTATATCAGTTTTGACACATTGACGACGACTGCAATTTAACCACTTTTGAGGTGAATATAAAAATGTTGTCGTATCGTATGCTACTTAATTATTTCGAATGCAACTCTTCGCGACACATCGTAGGATGGGCTTTAAATAATATATTTTATTAAACATCGATGATATATGTAAGTTTCATGGTACTCGGTTTTGATAAGTTTTCAGACTAGTATCATGGTGATCAGTTTTGACCACATGATTTACCAATGGAAAGAAGAGCTCAAAACTTTTTGAATTATCTTAAATACATGTGGATAGCATGAAAAATACGTATCTTATGGGGGTTTAAAAAGAAATGTTTTCGAAAATGACGAAATATTGGTTTTTGGGGTCTCTTATAAAAGTTTGCAATGACAAAAAATTTCAAAAAAATTTTAACCAGTACTAATATACTATCAAAATGGGGATTTCTCTGTTCCAAAAAAAAAAATGATGCAGCAATAGTATTTAAGAGTCCCTCTTACTTTTGAGTTTGAATTCGACTTACTTTTTTTCTACATACAAAATTTATCTGGCTTACTAGACATATTGCATAAGTAGGCCAAAATAATGATAAAACGTATACTTTTTGCCCCAAATTTTGGCATTCGTTAAGGTGATTATTTCGCAAACGTGAACTAACTTGATTTCAATTAGATCACGTTATCGCTTTTACGCTGTATTTTAATGTTAGTATTCATAACAAAACTGATGCAAGTCATTTTGTAGTAAAATTAACAAATCTGAGTGTAATGCTGAGAGTGCTTATAATCAAATATCAAGTCCAATATTAAGGCTACTTTTTGGGCACAAGCTTTTTACACATTGGAAGTTGTTATATACAACACCGTCAACTGAATTGTAATATAAACTGTGCAATTTGTATGAATCTAATTTATCAATGCCGCACCCTAAATCACAGAATCTACACGTACACTCACTCACACATGCCCCCATTTGAATCCGATGCTATTAAGTACAATCACACACCCACAAACGCACAAAATCACTGTATAATGATTCTCAAAAAAACCAAATTCGCATTAGTGTCAAGTGCAGGATTTAAAATACGGGGTTAGAATTCTTTTTTTTTTTTCATCAAAACATTAGTGCGACGACTGCTGTTGCTTGATTGCCCCAATGCGGAGCATCATTATGCATGTGGCGTTTGTGTGGGAGAGTGTGTGGGTGTATGAGTGTGTGCGTGCACGTGTGTATTTGATTTTCAACTCCAATATAAGCAAATGCAAAATGAATGGCTTTTTACGCGCTCACATAACACAGCGAATATCCTGACACTCGTTTTGGTCCTGTGGGTCGTTTGCTAGCAACCGCATGTTGTTGTTGTTGCTGTAGTGAGCAAGCTTGTTTCTACATACATATGTAGATATACATATATATAACAATATAACATACATACACTTAAATGTGCATGTGCTTATGTGCTTGTATGTGTACGAGCCAATCACCGTGGGTTCGAATTTTTAACGATCCTGCTGACATCAGTTAATTAAGAAATGCATTGCGTGTAAGTGTGACTGTCGGCATATGTGCATGACTGTGTGTTTGTATATGTGTGTACTGTAGCTGAAGCTCAAAATTATAGCGAAAGTGAGAGAAGTCATTTTTAAAGTGAAAATATAATTTAACCAACAATTCAAGCCAGTGATGCTCCATCACAATAATTCCCCCAATACATGCATTTCAACAGCAACGAATTTCTAAGGACCTCTGCGCACTCTAGTCGATGCAGACAGCTATAATCAGCAATATATTTTGAGCAACTCGACACATGTGTGCGTAGTAGTGACGCTTTATGTGGCTGTATACTATGTATGTGAATGTAACTAAAGCTCAATATAAAAGTATGACACAGGCTATAACAATTTAGTGCGCTAGTTTTGAATGGCTGTTTTTGAAGGCGGTAAAGGATGCTGATGACTCTATTTGTCACTAACAGGCACTCATACATACGCATATAATTCATATACAGTGATGTGTTGTGTAATTTATTAAAATTCATTGCACAATCATTACTTGTCCATGATGATGATGATGATGATGGTGATGATGATGATGATGATGATGATTACAAACAAAATACATGCCAAATTGATGCTTCAGTTTGGATATTCGTGTGCGTTGGTTGCTATGTTGATTTACTGCTAAACAGTGGTGCATTTAAGCAACATGTCGCCCTGGAAAAATTATTGACGCTGATATTTGTCAACTTTTGTCCCTATTACTTATTCAGGTATATAAAGCCTTAATAAAATATGACATATGACATCAAGTCAATTATTGCTTATATCAAAAAATATTGTCAGCATAAAAAAAATTCAATGCATTGTATATTCATTTCATACGGAAAATTAATAGTATTAGGAAAAAATTAAATTAATTATAGAATACCTTAAAACGTTTTTGGTTTCTTAACAGTTTTTCGTTGAAATTTTTCCATTCAATGAACCGCCACCTATTTTGATACAAGCTATAATAGTTTTTTGCGCCGATTTTCAAGTAGCTAATTCATATAATTTATTTTAGTGTTTAACTAAATTTTTTTCTTTCATTTGAGATCTCTGAAAAACTATTTTTGATTGTGTTGCCTTAAAATGTATTTAAAATGGTGTCATTTTGAGATCTTTCACCGAGCTCAGCCATTAATGTATGCCCGAATATAAAATATGTACGTCACTCATACTTAGGGTTGCCAAGTTTGGAAAGTAAAACATCGGGACGGAGCCATCAAAAATGCGGAACTTGGTTCAAAAATGCGGTACAGCATTATATGCAATTTTTTATTTTATTAAATATTTCCTTGTATTCTTTGAGGAATAAAGGGTATCAATGATGCCTTAACACCATCGCATTGTTTCCTTGATATTTGTTAGATCTCTTTCCAACTTAATAAAATAAATAAAATGTTTGAAACATAAATGATAAATTTTATTTGATAATAAAATTTAACAGTTTTCGTTAGCTGTGTTTCATGTCGAATTTGAAATTTAGATACAACCACTTTTAAGTTCTTAAATGCGGGACAAAAAGGGTCCCGCAAGGGGTCGCCGCGGACGCTAAAAAAATAGCTGAAATGCGGGACGTCCCGCGAAATCCGGGACAGTTGGGAACTCTACTCATACTTGTAATGACGAGCTGCGGCTACTCTTTTAGCTTTAGCTTAATGTGGTTGGGACGCTTTGTGTGCATTTTCGTTTAACTCAATCTGTCTAATGTTGCATCGTGGTAATAATTTATTTAATAATTTGGATTTTAATTTTACGCTTTGGTCATCATTGCCCTCTGGGCACATGTTTGCATACAAATACTATACAACTGTTGCAATTTATTTCTGTTGAAATACAATATTTAGATGAATCAGTATTATTTTTAAATAACATTATTTTAAAATAACACTAGTAAACAATTTGAGAAAAAAAATTTTGCGCGACAAAAATGTCATTGCTGGTTTGACATTCCCAGGTTGGTTCGAATTTTTTTTTTTTTTTAGAGCGATTTTTCGATATTTTAGACTTTTGAAAAATATGTCCCTAGCTATGTTTTCATAACTTCTAAAGTAATTATTCTTATAACAAATTCTAAATATATTCAGAAAAAAGACAATTCAGCCTTTAATTTAAGTTATCACTTGTACTGATAATTTTTGTAGAAATTTTCTGAAAACTTCATTTGTAAAAGTGTTTAAAAAATACCGTTTTTTTACATTTTCTCATTTTAAACTAAGCAAATATGTACCGTTGATGTTTATTTTGGTTTTGTTTTTTAACTAATATAATATATAATCTTTTTTCGAAAATTTTCAGCTATAAATTATGTCTGAAGCAGGTTGATTTTAATGCAGTTTTATCGAAAATGCTCAAAAGTATCTGCACAAAAGTTGACTTGGTGATTTCTTACTAAACAATTCTTAGAAGTTTGTATATCCAATTATCATAAAATTATAATCACAATTTCAAGATTTAATAAGATTTGCAATCCGGTATTTGTCGATTCTATAGCAAATCTGCAGGGCTGAGCTAAAAGATGCTCTTAGAGGACAGACTGCGATATCTACTACTGCTGCCATGCGGATTCGTCGTAAGCCGGCAATTACGCTACCTTGTTTCCCGGTTCACCAAGACGCCTTCTACGCGAGCCTAAATGACGTATATGATCACTTCCCTGCCGATAATTGTATGCTATAAATCATTTTTGTAGCAGGTTGAATACTTTATTTATTGCAGTTTTATCGAAAATACTAATAACTTTATCAAAATTAATTTTTACGAGGGTTTCCGCCAATATCCGTAAATCATTGTCTGTTTATCGTAAGGGTTCATCCGAGGCTAGCTTGATTTTCATTGGGCAGTTTTAATGTGCTTCTTGGCCGGCACCACAAAAATCGGCTAACATCTAAATCTAGAGTTCGTTCACAATCCGCATCCTCTGTTCCGTCTGGCAGCTTGTACCTCAGTCCCCGCAGATTTTCTATAGAATCCACAGATACCGGATTGGAAATCTTTTTAAAACTTGAATATGTTATTTAAATTTTATCATAAGTGGGGTTTACAACTTTTTAGAATTTTTTAGTAAGAATTGCAAGTCAACTTTTGTGCAGGTAGTTTTGAGTATTATCGATAAAACTGCAATAAATAAAGTATTCAAACTGCTACAAACAAGATTTATAGCTTAAAATTTTCGTTAAAGGATTATTTTTTATATAAGTTAAAAAAACAAAACAAAAATTTACATCAACGCTCTATATTTACTTACTTTAAAATGAGAAAATGTAATTAAAACAATCTGTGACATATCGTAGACGGTAACCAAATAAAGCTACTTCAACTGTTGCTTTCTTTCCATTTTCATTTAGTTGGATCTTTGGCAGGTACCCGCTTCGGGAAATGTTCCCTAGAGGCAGACGCATGATCTGTCTCTTCTTGAAAGAAGACCACTTGGGAAAATTATACCTAGACGACAACGCAGACGGAACGTCGAATGCGAATCTTTACAAGAATAATTATATTCAAAACATGTTCGGCGTCTTCAACAACATTTCCTGTACAGAAACTGCAAAACGATTTTTTGTTGTGATTGAATCTATAAGTTCCGATTTAAATCACCCGAGCTCAGTTAGTATTTCGGTGAAGTAGGTGTCTTCCTTGTCGCCTATTCAACCCTGGTTCCAAATTTGAAAGAAGGCGTTATGACCATTGTCTTTTATATGATACATACCAGCAGTTACATCACTACAGTGCGGTCCCGTGCTTTCTCGAGTTCCCGCCACAATCAGCGCCACACGGAGAGAAATTTGTGCTGAAAACAATCCCAAACCAATCAATTTTTGGTGTGATTCTGAGCTTAGCTATAATATTCTTGATATCAAGCCCTAAAGTGGTTGTTTATCAAAAAATGAAAACGCCCATTGAATAATGTATGTGATTTTTAAAACATTTATCAAAATTATTAAAATTATTTATGGGTCCAATAAAAGATATTTTCGGTTTATTTATCAAAAAAATTAATATGCTCGCTTGTACACAATTTATGTCATTTTGGCATTGTTTATCAAGAAAACATGCTCGCTTGTGTCCCATGCCATTTATGGGTTGTTAGCAAAAAACTTAATGTATCCAGTCTAAGAAATTTTGGAATTGTTTATCAAATTATGTTAAATGCCAACAATATTTTAAAATAAATACAAATAAAAAATAAAAAAAAAAATAAATACTTTTTCCATTGTCCAAATTAGATATATTTCATCCATTTCGGATAAGAATATTTCATTTTTAATTTATTTTCTGCACTTTTATCACTAACAGGCACAAAAACCAACTCACGTCGTTCACTTCCTCATTTTTTTTATGTGCAAAAACAACAAAAACAAGATTGAATTTTTTTTCAAACAAGTCCAATATAATATTTATTTAGCAAACAAAGTTTCAAATCCAGTTTCTGGCATAAACTGCGAAATTGAATAGCATGTTTTGAGATGGAACTCTATTGAATTGATTTCAGTTACGAACGCTTTGAACTTGATTTTAGCCCATTTTTTTCTCTCCGTGTAACTGCTCAGGTTCAATAAACCGAACCTATGCTTCGTAAGTAGGAGCTAGATCTGGTTGCCTCGACCAATATGGGGGCTGTGCACAGAAGTATTGATGCGACGACAGTGACTATAAGTTTTCTATGGGTTTGTCTAGGGCCTTTGGTATTTGCTTCCCATTTTTTGCTTGCGTATGCCAGATGCTGCTTAAAGTTAAGCCATCATAACCATCATAACCCATCATGATCTATCATAACGCCAAAGTACGTAACGAATGGTTTCGATAAAATTTTGTGGTCACCATTCACTATTTTGGCGTACTCAACAGGCTAAAGGACTTTTCAGTTTATTGAATGAATTTTATTGAATAAAACATTTCTGCCAGTAGGGAGAACTGAACCCGGATTTACCATGATCTTCGTTGGCTCGCACACCATACACTTAGAACGCATGGTCACGTACGCGACTGTATATTAAGGGAGAGTTGTCTATAGTGGGAGTGGTTTTGTTCTTTCATCACCATTTTTAACGAATTCCAAATATTATATTAATATATTAATATATTAATATATTAATATTTTGGAGATCGAAATATTTCGTTGAATACGTATTCTAAATATTGTGTATTGGCTAATTCTTCAAGACAGTGCCTCAGATTCCTATGAGTATTCAGAGTGAAATTTTATTGGCTATTAATAAGTTACTAGTAAACCTGTTGCCCGAATTCGAGCAATTCAATAAAAATTAATTGTTAGAAACGATATATTGAGTCTCAATAATGATATAAAAGATCATTATCTGAATGGTTTGACTTTAAACGTTTGATCTGACACAAAATTTTTTAATGTAACTGTCAAAATACGAAGACGGACTTACACTAATATAACAACTAAGAAAAACATTATTACTATTCAAAAACATCGCAGCTTAACTCTTCCAGCTATAAAATATAACTAATGTTAAAAAAAAACGCATTAAAAAATAGATTTAATAAATAATACTAAGATATATTTCAGAAATTAATAAAAGGTACTTACAGAACACCTACAACATCGATTTATGACACATTTAGATGAAAAAACACCAAAAAACCCAAAAAAATTTTTTTTTTTACAACCGTTAAAAGTTGACTGAGTTGTTTGCTCGGAAAGTGGAATTTTTGATTTTGGAACTGCATTTTTCGGACAATTGACATTTGAGGAATGCATAAAAGATAATTTTGGTTAAAAATTTTTAGTTTTGAAAAAAACTCAAATTAGATCAACTCATAAGCTCTTCTCAAACTAAATTTCAAATCGATAAAATAACGGATTTTTGTACAAAAATTTTATTTCTGTTTTAAAAGGTTTGGAACCCCCTGAAGTGAAATCACAATTTTTAAAAGTGGTTTGCACATATACAGCCTAAACCTGATTTAATGACATTTTAAATCGATAGAATCGGTCCATTGGTCTGGGAGGAGTTGAAGTCACAAAAAAAACCTTAGCCTATTAATTATATAGATAAACAGGATGATTAAAACAGATTCGTGGCTATAACTTTTAATTGGTTGTAGCTATAATGAAATTTTTTTCAAATATATTGTTTTTGAAGCTTATTGAAGATTTAAAAATTATAAGAACAACATTTAAAAAAAAAAAAATTTCGAGCAAAAAACCATAGGGGGTAGCCTTGTTTTTTCGATGACACATAGTATTTATTAATTTTTCTGTCAAACCAAAACAAATTCGTCTTAAATAAACTATATACAATGAAAGAAAATCAAAAATGCAAATTTGATTTTTTTTTTATTTTTACAACAAAAACAATTTTTAATACATTTTTTGAGGAAACATTCATTTTATTGGACTCTTTTTAAAGGCAATGATTAAAATATAAATAATAAAGTAACGGTTAAAACTTTGTAATTATTTTAAAGTCAATTAATTGCAATTAAATACAAAAAAGAAATAAATGAAATTTTTTAAAAAGTGGCAGAGATATTCGCTTCCAAATACAGAACTTTAAATTTCGGAGAGATTTTTTCTCAGTCTTGGCGTTTGATAAAAATACACGTTAAACAACTAAAGAAAATATTAAGAAAATTCATTAAAAATACATTTGGCAAGATAATTACTGTAATTGCCAACACATTTCAAAGAAAATTAAACAAAAATTTAGAAAAACAAAAAAAATTTGAAAACTGTTAAAATTTGACTGACTTGTTTGCTCGGAAAGTGGAATTTTTTGATTTTGGAACTGCATTTTTCGGACAATTGACATTTGAGGAATGCATAAAAGATAATTTTGGTTAAAAATTTCTAGTCTTGAAAAAAATTAAAACTCGATCAATTCATAAGCTCTTCTCAAACTAAATTTCAAATCGATAAAATAACGGATTTTTGTAAAAAAATTTTATTTCTGTTTTAAAAGGTTTGGAACCCCCTGAAGTGAAATCACAATTTTTAAAAGTGGTTTGCACATATACAGCCTAAACCTGATTTAATGACATCTAAATCGATAGAATCGGTCCATTGGTCTGGGAGGAGTTGAAGTCACAAAAAAAACCTTAGCCTATTAATTATATAGATTTCAAAGTCTTAAACAAAATTTTCGAATACTTAAAAACTACACTATATATATATAAAATCAAATTTTATTTAGTTTTTTTTTGCTTGTATTACACACAAATTTTAGCTGATTCCAAGCTCAATTTTTTTGCAAATTCAGTTAGAAACTTGAATTCAGAGCATAGTCACACTGTGAACAGAGTCTTACAGTCACTCACAAAACAAAATCCAGGCAACAAAACTCAATGACGTAATTGTGTCAGCGAACTTATTGCAGCATAAATTCAATTGAACCTAAATTCCTCTGCCATTCAAATGCAATTCCGCCAAATCATTGCAAAATTTATTGGCCATGGTAAGCGCCAAAAAGTCTGAATGAGGGCGTTTGCAGTTTCCTGTCTACGGGTAAAATACTTTATATTATTTTTTTTTTATTATTTTTTTTTTTTTTGGAATTTGTGTTATTTTATTTTTTGGTTGCTTTATCTTCAGTCCTCATGCTTTGTTCCGATTCTTCTTCATTGGTTGCTCTGCACTCGAACCCATTAAAACTTTTGCTTTAAAATTACAACTCGATGGAAAAACAAACGCAAGTAAAACAACAAGAAAAAAAACCAGAAAAAAAAATAAAAAATGTCCTGCGACAAGTTATGCATGAATAAGAATTTACATGAGTATGTGTTCAGTGCTGTATCTGTGCCTGGTTCTGTGAGTGAGTTGTGCACACTCACACAATGACATTATAGCAATTTATTCGAAATTTTGCACAAAATTTCAAAGCTCCTGCGGAAACGCATTCGTCAATTTTCTCTCATCCTTATTCAATTTGATTTTTGTTTTTTTTCTACTTTAGGTTGGTTAAAAAAAGATAGGGTTGAAAATCGAATTTTAGCTTAAGCTGGTTGTTGCTGCTGCTGCTGCTGCTGCACAGAGTGGCCCCAAAGTTGGCTGGCTGTAGGTCTTACATTTGCAGGCGAGAAACATGTGTATGGCCTAAACTAATGGCAAACGGTATGAGTGAATATCTGCTGTGCTGCATTAAGGACAAACACTGACTTGGCAATCCAACATGTATAACAGAATGATAGAAATTCAATTGGTGTGTCCCAAATTATACAAAACTTAAATTTGAATAAAGAAAGGCCAAGCAACCAACCAACGTAGACGTACCATTCTTTGGCGTCAATTCAGTTGGGACGTTGAAAAAGCGAAATAAAAATAATGAAAAAAAAAAAAAAAACTCAACAACGTAGATAACCAAATTTGAAAAACAAACGCTAGCCTGAAGCTGCTCAATTTATACTTTGCTTAAAATAAAGCCCGACACGCTAGCATCAAAAGAAAGAGTTTTTATCACATTGTAAACTCCTAAATGGCTGCTATACTGAGTTTATTAAATTTTTATTCTTACTTTCACAACCATATAAAACACAAGAAACCAGAACAAATTGAGAGGATAATAAAAAAAAAGTACCAAAATCTTTGCCATTGGCAAATAGTTGCTTGTCACTTCATAAAGAATCCCTACTAGAGCATACAAACTGGTTCAGCAAGACAAGAGAGAAAATAAATAAAACAAAAAAAGAACACGACTTTTTATATCTAACAGATACTCCACAACGCACCGCAATTTGAGTGATTTTTTTTGGCACGGTCGCAATGCAAACACTAAAAGACAAAAATGTAAGAAGCTAAAAATCCTTTGCCAAATTAAATGATTGCTATGGTAAGGGACGAAAGAGGCTAAAGGATGCTGAAATGGTGTAGAAAGAAGCAAGCGTTTCTCACATGAACATGACTGTCAATCTGAGCTTCAACTGGTTGGAAAACAATGACATAAAACTAGCAACAGAAACTATATAGGAGAAACTTGATTACAAAAATAATATAAAATGAATTATTCAATAAACATTTTTGCCATAGGAAAAAAACACGCAATACTTAAAAAGCTTAAAGCTATCTATTAGATAAACAAAATCGGAATGACTTATCTAGGGGATGTATTGAAGAAATCATATCAAAATTTGGTTTAGGAAGAAATTGAAGATTACTTAGTTTCGAACTTGCAGCAAAAAGGACAAATTCAAAATACAATAACGAGTGTTATACGTATCCTATGGAATTGCTACCTTTGAAGGATTACCTTTTTAGCGTAAGCCAAAAAATTTTTTTAATTTGAATACTATGAATTGTGAATCGTCAAGACTGAAGAATTGATTACAAAATAACATATTGATAAGACAGTACCGAAACTTCTATGATTTAATTTTTGATTTGTTTACGTATATTTGTGGATCAAGTTTACTGCAACGTCTATCTAAGAGTAATGCACGCGTTATCAAACATACAAACATTAATAACAATGAATTTTACGGGTAATCATAGCAGTTCCAAAGACAATTTATATAATATGGTACGTATATTATGCAAGCAAAGAAGTGGTTTAAAGGTTTGCCATATTAATGCACAAAGCCTAGTAAATAAAATGGATGAATTGAGGTATGTTTTTGAAGGTTCTGATGTGGATATAATTTGTATTTCTGAGACATGGTTCAATGCCGCAATGCCAAATTCTTTGTTTTTGCTGAATACACTCAGGGAAAAAATGCTGTTTTATCAAACAAATCATGGGTTGAAATAACAGATTTCACTGTTAAATACCATCCAACAAATGAACTTTCAAACCAACAGTCGGTTGACTGTTGGTCTATGGAACACGAAACCCGTAAAAAACTTATTTATTGAAATTTGATAACTGTTTTGAAAGTTCATGTATGGCCGAGTGTGCTAATGTGTGCGTCTAGTACTCAAGTGTCCACGGTTCAAATCCGGCAAGGCCAATACAATTTTTTTTTATTTAAAATATTTTTTTTTATATAAAAAATTAAATTTGCAATTTTTTTTTTTTTTGCAAGATTGTAAGCATTTTATTTTGAAGGTTATTTTTGACTAAGCAATTAATGAAACAGAATTATTATTATTTCAATTATTAAATTACAATTTTTTATACTTACACAGCTAGGGTTCGAACCCACGTCTCCCGCATGACAGTCTAGTGCACATCCACTGAGCTACTGGCAACAATAATATAAATATAGCAAAACACATATAAAAACTATTGCTTAGAAAAAATTGACAATTCAATATAAGTACAAAAATATTTTAGCAGATGATTTTAACAGCACAAAAATACTTTGAAACGTTCATTCAACAAAGAAAATTGTTTACTTAAACGCAAATCATTCAATCGAACAGTGTTTTGAAATAACAGCGGCCGTCTGTTAATATTACAGTTGATATTTTTCTGAGTGTAGTTTTAAAATTTTTCGATTAGAAAGACAGACTTGTGGTGTCTGTATGTATGTGTGTTGTGTGTATGTGATATGCAGACACCACAGACTCATGCTGGAAGTGTGGCTATTTATGTGAGGAACAATATCCCCTGTAGGCTTATTTATAAATCTGCTCCAGACAGCGCAATTGAATATTTGTTGATCTCGGTCTCAAATGATTCTAACAAAATGCTAATTGGTAATGTTTATCGGCCAAATCGTAATGTGGACACATCTTCTTTCATAAGCATTGTCGAAAACTTAGCATTATCTTTTTCGCACATTGTTATTGCAGGTGACTTTAATAGCAACATAATCCTGGATCTCTTTTTTGTGAATGACCTAAATAAAGTACTTCTCTACGACCAAATTTCAGTACCAAATCTCTCCAAACATGACCTTATATTCCTGGCTTTTGATTTTCATATGGAAAACAAGCCGTACGTCTTCAGATTTCGAGATTTCAAGCATATTGATTATTACCATCTGGATCAAGAAACTCGAAAGATAAGTTGGCAATTCATTTATGAAATGCCAGTGGTTGATGACCAGGTTAGGTATTTGAAAAGTTATGTAAATAATTAATTTAATGAATTTGTACCTATCAAAACCAAAAATGTAACAATTCAGCACAAACCATGGTTTAACAGTTCCATTCAAAAGCTAATAGAAAAACGAAACAAGTCTTACAATCGCTGGAAGCAATTTAAAATACCAGAGTTGTATAATGAATTTAAGCAACTGAGAAAAAAGGTGAATAATAAAATCAATGAATCCAAAAGAAGTTTTGTATAGTGAAAAATTAAAAAACGCAGTTTATTCAAAAAAGATTTGGAAAGAAATTCGAAATATTGGAGTTGGTAATAACTTGTCTGCTGTATGTGATGCCAACGTGAATGATCTCAACAGGAATTTTGTTAACTTACCAACGACTTCAGTTGATGAAAATGCTTATGCAAATAGAAATAATTCCCTGCATTTCACCTTAAGTCCAGATATTACTTTTTCCTTCCGCTGCGGGGACCTGTCAATTTTTATTGCGGGAGGCTGGAGAGTACCTCACTTTGGTCCACGCAACGGAAGGAAAAAGTTATATCTAATGCCGTAGGTTTTGACGAAATCCATCCGCTATTTCTCAAAATTTTATTACCTCTACTATTACCGTACATCACTCACATCTTCAACACAATTCTTACCACATCTATCTTTTCAAAACATTGGAAGGAAGCCAAAATAATACCAATACCTAATTCAGACAGTGAATATCGTCCTGTTGCTATCTTACCGTACTTAGCTAAAGCCTTCGAAGTCATTCTTCAACGTCAATCTAGCAAATTTATATGTGACAATAATGAGTTACTAACAGACAGGCAATCTGGATTCAGGGCAAAGCGGAGTTGCGTTACTGCACTTATAGATGTAGCTGAAGTGATTAGAAAAGGGTTGGATGACAATATAGTGAGCTTCTTAATTCTTCTTGATCACTCAAAGGCCTTCGATACAGTCGACCATGGTATCCTACACTCCAAATTGCTTAACATTTTTAATTTTTCTCATACGGTGGCGAATCTCTTGCAGTCATATCTCTTTAATAGATCTCTAGCTGTTTTGTCAACAACATAATTTCAGACTTTTTGACGGTTAACAGGGCTGTACCTCAGGGTTCTGTCCTTCGACCTCTCCTATTTTCAATCTATGTTAACGATTTACTCAAGGTTCTGCAATGTTGCAATGTTCACATGTACGCTAATGATGTCCAACTCTATGTTAGCTGTAAGCGCGATAATGTTTCTCACTGTGTATCCTCCATCAACAATGACCTATTGCGTATAACCACATGGGCAGGCAAAAATGGTTTATGTCTTAATCCTAAAAAGTCAAAATGCTTAGTCATTTCCAAAAAAATAGTCGATATCTCAGCTTTTCCAAAAATTTTCTTGAACAATTCCGCAATGGATTTTGTTGACTCAGCTAAAAATTTTGGAGTAGTCTTTAACAGGACTGTAACTTGGAACACACACATTGGCAGTTCAATCGGTAAGGTTTATGGTATGCTTAGGGTATTGAGGATCTCACAGCATTTTATTCCACTTAAAATAAAAACTCTTATTGCAAAGGCTTACATTCTACCTACCCTTTTTTACGGGTGCGAAATCTTCGGCAATTGTGATTCTGTAAGCAAGCAAAAACTCAATGTAGCATTTAACAAAATTGCTAGATATGTTTTTGGCTTAAAATGCTCAGATCATGCGATTAAAATTTACAGTATGACCTATGAGAACATTCTTCAATTTAGAACTTTACTCTTGCTACATAAGTTACTGCATACTGGAGAACCTTCCTACTTGTACGACTGCATCTCTGTTTCACGTTCAAACAGATCTAATACGTTAATACAATTACGACATTTCTGCTTAACATCTGAAAGGCAATTTTACTTATTAGCAATTCGTCTTTGGAACTCGCTAACCCCATTGTTAAGGTCCATTCATAACGCCGTGCAATTAAAAAAAAATCTTTTCAGTCATCTCTCTTCGTTGCAATAACTCTTTCTTAAATAATAACTTTATAAATTAATTTCTCATTTTTAATAGAAAGATATAATTTTCTTTTTGTTTTAAAATATTGTTTCTTCCCATTAATTAAATTTAATTTTTTTGTTTTTTTATTATGCATATATTATATTAATTTTTGTTAAATTTTATTATTATTATATTTTATGTAATTTATGTTATTCTATTTTGAATTAAATTCTGCTAGTAATTAAATAGCAGTAATTATAAGGTTCTTACCTTGTTGTACTGCTATATAAAATAAGTAATAAATACAAATACAAATACCCTTCCCTCTAAAGGTTATTGAGATCAATAACATTAGCCGTTTGGAGTCGTTATAAAACATTTAGTTCCAGTTATCGAAAAATTTTTAGAACTACGAGGCAAAGCTCTCTTTTATTTCTTACATTTTATTACATTTTTGTATTTAATATTTTTGCCTGAATTTTCATGAATCTGAATACCGAATGTGGTGGATGAAAGATTATCTGAAACTACAAGGTAATCAATCTGAACTTCTGATAATCTGAAACAAGAGAGAAGTCAATCTATCGTAACTAATTTCTGCAGCTATTACTTATCTCTACGTTGATCTAACGACGTGGACTCAGAGAGCTTCTACTTAGTTATACATATATTTCATCTCTAGTATTTGCGTTGAACACTTCCATGGTTCTGATATATGACTTTATTTTCTAATAAACATGTGTTCGGGCAAGTGATATCGATAGTTGTCATTTGTCAAATAAAACTTCTAACGCCAGATTCGTAAACGGTGACCAAAAATGCCTGGATAAGTACTTTTATATAAAATATCATAATTATTTACTCTCTGAGGTTTGCCATTGTCTGCAGAGAGGTGGTGACCGATCAGAAAAATTTTGTATTGAAAAAAACTTTTCGCCGCGGCTAGGGGTCGAACCCGGGCTCCGAGCATACTAAGCCACACACTTAACCTGCATGCCACGGTCACCACGCCGTGGATAAGCCTGGATAAGTACTTTTATATAAAATATCATAAACACACACTTTGAGCACGCGTATAGCTTCAACTTTTGGAAAAGTGATTTTGTAAAACTTGGGATCTTAATCAGTAAAATCGATTTCTAGCATCTTTTCGATAATGCCCATGAAAATGTTGATAATGCTGTTGATCTCTTCTATGACAAAATTTTCATATGGCTTCACACAATCTGTCTCATTTAATAGGCAGAAGAACTTTGTCATAAAAGGAACAAACTTTTTTTTTATTAAAATCATTTTAAATTTTGGTGTTATACAAAAAAGTAAGCTAACTTTTATTATTATATTATTATTACTTAGGATTGTGGTGTACCATAAGACTTAGTCTTTTTTAATACTACATGATAACTTATCACTATTACAAAATTGATTTGATTTAGAACAAAAACTAAATTTAAATCAGCAGTTAAGAAAAATATCATTTTTATTAATATAATAACAATTCATTGTTATATATAACTTTGGTGCACTTATTTGACTTCTCGTTCTTCCATTGACCTCACATGTTATCTTCACGCCTATAACCTTTTTTCTGCACTCTGTGAACATCTATATGAGTCTTATCTTGCTCATATTCAAACAAAATTGATGTCGAATCCTAAAAACATCTACAAGTTCATTAATATCAAAAGAAAATCTGACAACTACCCATCTACCCTTACTTTTTCAGATATTTCCTCAGACAACCCGGAAATAATTGCAAGCCTATTTGCAAATTTCTTCAGTCAGTTATTCATAAGTCATAAAGATGAACTAGACTATGAATACTTTGCTTCACTTAGGAATTGTGCTCAAACCTCGCTGACTTCTCTTTATATTACACTAACTGATGTCTTAGCAAAGCTACATAATCTAAAAGATGATTTTTCTGCCGGACTCGATGGGTTGCCTGTTATTGTCACCAAAAAATTTGCGAACATTTTGGCACATCCCTTTTGACACTCTTTAAACTTTCTATTTCTAACTCAGTTTTTCCAAAGTTATGGAAGAATTTGTACATCATCCTTTTTACATAAAAAAGGACCTAAAAATTATATTTCTAATTACAGACCTATTGCAAAACTGTCGTGAGTACTTCCAAAATTTTTGAAAGTATTATCTAAGACATTCCCTTCTTCCATTGCATATCTATCTTTCCTCCTAGTCAACATGGTTTTCTCATGGGTACATCGACTACCACCAACATCACACTTTATGATCGTTGGAGAGCGGTTACAAAGTTGATGCAGTTTCCACCAACTTTAGTAAAGCGTTTGACAAAATCTCACACACTATCATCCTTATTCAGCTAAAATCCTTCCATCTTTGTTTATATCATGGATTAAATCTTATCTCGAAGAATGCAGTTATAATGTCACCTTTAGATTTTCCAACTCAAAATCTTTTACAGCTACCTCTGGTGTCCCACCTTGGTCCTTTGTTATTCGTCTTAACAATTGCTGCTGCTGATGATATCATCAATGAATCCAATCTTTCTGTATATGCTGATGATATGAAAATCTATCGGAGCACACAAGCTAATACCGATTCTTGGAATCTTCAAGATGATCTGGTCAGCTTTTCCATTTGGTGTCAACAAAATCTTCTGGAATTCAACGTCAGTAAATGTCAAGCTATAACATATTCTCGTAAGCGACTCCAACTTCCTCCGAGAACGTATTACATTGTCGTCAAGCCAGTTCCCTCTGTATGCTTTTTACGGGATTTAGGCGTTATTTGCGACAAGAAACTTGACTTTAGGTCGCATATTGATAATATCATTAGCAGAGCCAACTCTGCATTTGGTTTCGTGAAACACTGGTCCAGAAATTTCTCCAATTCTACGTGACTAAATATATCTCTATCTTTCTTTTATTAGACTCATCGTCGAATATGACAGCCAGGCTTGGTCTCCCATCTTTTTTTGTTTTTTTTGTAAGAGCTTGCTGATTTGAAATTTAAATAAAACACATGCCAAATTATGAAATGGCAAAAAAAATTATTTATTTGGAAGATAATTTCTTGGCATTTAAATATAATTTTGCGCATATGGCCACCACGACTATTTTACACAGAGGTCATTCTAGAGGTCCAATTTTCGACCACCTTTTCAAGCATTTGATGACGTATTTCAGCAATGACACGTTGAATATTGGTTTCCAAAGCGTCAATCATTGCTGGTTTATTCACATAAACCAATAACTTCACGTATCCTCACAAAAAAAATAATCAAGTGGCGTCATATCACACGAGCGCGGAGGCCAATTCACCGGTCCATTTCTCGAAATAATGTTGCCGTTAAAATGTTCTTTCAATAAGTCGATTGTTTCGCCCGCAGTATGACAAATGGCACCATCCTGTTGAAACCACATTTCGTCTACATCCATATCTTGAAGATTTGGCAACAAAAATTCATTGATCATCGTTCTGTATCGATTTCCATTCACGGTAACGCGTCGTCCTTCCTCATTTTTAAAGAAATAAGGACCGATGATTCCACCAGCCCATAGACCGCACCAAACAGTACATTTATCGGGATGCATTGGTAATTCTTGAACGGCGTGTGGATTATTTTTGCTCCTAATACGGCAATTTTGCTTGTTGACATATCCATTCAACCACAAATGCGCCTCATCACTGAAGAGAATTTTGCGGTAAAGTGCTCTATAAACATTTTTAATTGAACACAGTTTTTGAAAATAAATGTCCACGATTTAGAAGCGTTGTTCTGGAGTTAACCTATTTATGATGATTTGCCAAACAATACTGAGTAGAGACGTCACTTTAAACTGTCAAAACAACTGTCAGACAATAGATTAATCCATATTGAAAAAAAACCTCATAAAAAACCACCCTTTACAACACCCATTCAATGCAAATCGAAGCCGAATTGAAGCCGGCTCTGGCATCAACAACCGTCTGAAGTCGATTAACATGCAAACACTTGGTAAAGCGAAGGGAAATTGCTGATGTTCTCTTCATTCTATTTGATGAATGAATGCGGAACCATTAACAAGGTCTATACCTCTCTTCCACCTTTACTTTCACCGCACCGACTATGGATGCAGTGACCCTATAACCAGAATGCTTAGGGTAACCAATAATTTGATCAATGAATTTGATTTTCACCTGAGCAGATCACTACTCCGAAATATCCTTATTAACTCCAACGCCACTTCTCTAATGTATTCTTCCAATAAAGATATGCTACAATGTAGATTAAGATACTCCCTGTTAATTATAAAATTTAGTTTTTATACCCTAAACCTGAAAGGTCAGGGTATATTAACTTTGTGCAAACGTTTGTAGCGCATAGAACGAAGCGAGTCCGGTATAGAAAAGTATATATATTCTTGATGAGCGTCACCTCGTGAGTCGAGCTATTCATGTCCATCCATCCGTCCGTCCGTCCGTCCGTCTGTGTGTTGCCCGTAAACACAGGATAAGAATAAGGAGTTAAATAATTGGATGAAACTTGGTACACATGGTCACATAAACCCAAGAATCAGCACTATTAAATATTTTTGGAATCCGCTCACGGACACGCCTACCTCCGATATAACGCAAAAATTGAAAACTGCATAACTCAGCTCATAGTTAACCTACAACTTTAAAATTTGGTATGTTTGTGTTTTGTATCAACACAAAGATATCTTTGAAATATGGGTGTCATCCTCCTACGGACACGCTCACCTCACGTACAACCCAAAAATTGAAAACACAATAAATAAGCCTCTGTTTTTTAACTACGAGAGATAAAATTTGACAGATATGTTTTTTTAACATAACAAAGATAGTTTTGAAAAATTGACATCATCCGCTCACGGACACGTCTACCTCCCATACAAAGCAAAAATTGTAAACTGGATTAATTAGCTCATAATTAACCTACAACAATAAAATTTGGTGTGTATGTGTTTTATGTAAACACAAAGATGTCTTCGAAAAATGGACGTCATCCGCTCACGGACACGCCCACCTCCCATACAACCCAAAAATTGAAAACGCAATAAATAAGCCTCTGTTTGACCTATAGAGCTAAAATTTGGCACGTATGTTTTTTATGACAATACAAAGATGGTTTTGAAAAATGGACAAAATCCGCCTACGGACACGCCTTTTTCCCATACAACCCAAAAAAGTTTTAAACTCAATAAATAAGGTTATGTTTGTCATAGAGAAATCAAATTTGGTACGTATGTATTTTATATCAAAACTAAGGTATGTTCAAAAATTGGGAGTAATCCGTCCATGAACACGCCCACCTTCCATAGCGAAAGCACAATAAAGGCATTAACTGTTGCTACAGGAATAAAAGTTGGTATGTGTAAATTTTTCATCAACATTTAAAGGCAAATAAAATATAGGCTTCATCCACCCACGGACACACCCATTTTCAATAATATTTTTTTTTTTCTAAAAGTAGGTTTAGGATATTTCATAGTCGGCCTAGACCGACTTTAGATTTTCTTTACTTGTTAAGTATTCAAACTGCTTCTATTAAGCTTATAAATAAATAAATATATATAGAACTTTCTCCAAAACCGGAGAAATGACAGTTCTTTAGACATCCATCTACTATAAAATACTTCTTCCAACATTCCATTCCAAATCAGTGGTACAAAAAATCCTTTTATTCGGAGTAAAGAATCCGCAAATTTCTATAATATTATAATTTTTTAAATAAACTTCTCTTAGTTTTGTTTAAATTTAAATAAGAGACACGCAAGTAAAACATAAACTTGGCAAAATGACACAGTTACTGAATCTAACAAAAAAAAAAAAAAAAAAAAAAAAAAAAAAAAACAAACAGAACCATTGGCAGCCTGACTTAGTTGCATTGAAAATGACTGCATTTGCCACGCCTGCATCAATATGCAGCGCCACGTTTTGCTACTTCCTCTGCATACACGTTTTGTTTGCTATTAAAGTTTTCGGTCGGGGACTAAAATGTAGAAAACATTCGCGAGCAAAAGAAAATTCTTAATTTTTAATAGCTTTGCAATTAAATCGTAAAATTTAACAACTTATTCTTGCTTGCTTCTTTTGTCCGTTTAACGCTGCAACGCATAAAAACTTTACAAAATTGTTCACTTTTTCGCATTATTTTTTTTATAACCTTAATTTTGCTATAAATTTTTGCTCCATTATAATATTTCCCACGATTTTCTTTTTTTTGTGCTGTTCTTGTTGTTCTGAACTAATTATGCCTTTCTCCGTTTTAGTTGGCATATCAGTCTGCATGAACGAGACCGTCACTGTAGTATTTGCGCATTTCCGGTTTACATAGCAAAGTCAGTGCAGATGAATTCATTTAGTTTTTATGTTATTTCTTTTGCTTTTTCTTTCTAAACTTTTTCCATTTTGTTAGAAAAATTAAGAGTTCATTTCATGCTAAACGCGCAACACGGCAACTCAGTAACATAAAATTAACTTTTAACAAGATCTGAATGAGGTAAACGGCATTTAAAGTAGTTAATATTTGATGAGAATATTTTTGGTGTAGTAATAAGCAATTTTTGTTTTTTTTTTTTGTTTTTTGAGTCTTATACAAGAGTAATGTTTAGAAATATTGCAAGTAGTAAATTGAGTATCGCTCATGGTAATGAACATGAAATTTTCTAACAGCGAGAAATTAATGGGTATATTTTGAAAGCTAAGTGAGGCGATTGCGTTCGTTTTGCAAAATAATGCCATAAGACCAGGGGCGCAACCATTTGTTTTGGGGGGAGTTTTTTGTCGGGCTTATATATAAAAACAAATTTACGTTACTATAGTGGCTGATGTAGCTGTTAGTGCGTCCGATTTATGCACTAATGCTTCCTTGTTTAAACTTCAGTCAGGGCAAGCAACATCTTTAGCAAAGTCAAAAATACTTACCTCAATGGGTACGTCAACAAATATAACTGTCAAATTTAGTCGGAACAGCAGCCAATGCACCCTGCAAAATTCAAATGAAAAATTTGGTGCGACTTTACTGGACATTACTTTTCAAAAATAACGGAAATCGCAACGGTACAGTCAATGGAGCAATAAACCGTGCTATGATTATCGACTTTTTTTTCCCAAAATGGAAGAATTTAACTTGGTTGACATGTGGTATTAACAAGACGGAGCCACATGTTACACGGCAGGCTATCCAATGGACGTATTGAGAGGCGAGCAATTTATCTCACGTTAAACAATCCAATGGCCGTAAAGATAATGCGATTTGGCCCCACTAGATTATTTTTGTGGGGATACGTAAAGAATATCGTGTAGTCACAATTGCAGCCCTGGAAGACAATATTACAGAAACCATTTATAACTAACGGCCAAAATGCTCGAAAAAGTATGGCTAAATTGGAGCTTACAGATGGACCTCCTCTGGCATAGCTGCGGACAACATTTGCATGAAATGATCTTAAAAAGTAAATGGCAGGCATTGATGTATCTCTCCAAATAAATATTTCATCTCCTATGCAAATTTTCTTCTTGCTTCTTTTCAATATTTAAAAACCAAACGCTTAAATAATCACTCTTTATATCAACTGAAATATTTCAGTCAATATGGAATAACGGAATCTTCAGATTCCGAAGGAATTGCGATCGGAGTATAAAAATTTTACCTCTTCTCGAGTAAAAATATAATTTTTTAACTTAAGCCATCATTGTTCGTGTAACTGCCGAACAAGTAACAACACGGTCGTTTTTACACTGTTCAGCCTCTGTACGGTCAAAATGTTTTGCAAGCGCCTGTTGTACAGCCGTTTAACAACTTGTTTCTTACAGTGTTTTTTTTTTTGTTTGACGGTTTGTTTCTTTTTTTTGAATTTGGATGGTTGTACGAATGTTGCAAGGCTTGAGCTGAAATATTTTCTTTTTTACTCGAGTCCAAAAAGGCACAACAAGCAACAATGTTGAGTCCCTCACCACCTAAATAACCAATGAAATTTCCTCTAAAATCGTTATTATGTACCGTAATTCTGTGAACACTTACATACTTACCCAAATTACTTGCGATGATCAAGTATCTAGTGAAGCCACATGATTACGTTATCAAAAATAATTTCAATTGGCTTCCGAAACTAGTGAAAAATATTTTATAACTCATAATCTTCCATTGGATTTTCAAATTATCTTTCATGAAAATCCCTCCAAATTGCGACTTTATTATTTGGATTTTATGAATAAATAATAAAGCTTTTGTAAAAGTGTCGTAAAGACCTTTCGTTAAAAAAGATATTATTTTGATTTAAGTCAGCGTTTGCTAATTCATGCTGATTGTTAAATTTTTAATAAATCTTTAACCAACATATTTTTTTCTAATAATCCCATATTTCATAACTTCGAATAATATTTGACAAATATGGGAAATTTTTATGAAACAGATTCTGGAAAATACGATGAAAAAAATATTAATTGTATAAATTTGTACATATATTTGTATTTGCATAATATTTGTGTTTTTCTCCACTTTCGGAAGTCAATCGGAACAATTTTTTTATTGAATCACATGACTTCCTATAAACTTAATTTGTGCAGGGTTTCGGTTTGTTTGTGTTTAAAAAATAACGATAAAAAAAGGATGCAAATAAAAAATTTTAAAGGAAATTTCTTTAATTATTTCGGTGGTGAGAGACTCAGCCGATGTGTGTTAGATTCAAGCGTTCTTATTATGTTAAATTACTTTAAATTAATTTCTTACCAAATATTTCAAGCCGCCTTAGTGGGTTCCTTGATACAAGTTAAAAAAACAACTCAAATCGAAGTATTGTCAACAACTCCTCATAATTAGTCATAATTAGAGCTTAACAAAAATTAAACTTCAAGCAGCAATTATGCATCAAACAGAATCGATTTAAAATACATGTCTGGGGTTTTCACTCGTTTCATATGACGTGTGATTACTTTTCATGTGACTCACTTTGATTGTATCCTATTTTGATTGAAACAACATTCATTTTTGGAGGGTTTAAACCCCGAAACCCCCCTTTGGTTGCGCTAGTGCATACGACAAGTGAATAACATAGAATGAGCTCTTGAAGAGAGGTGATGACTCAACATTTAACGAGCTTATTCGTACACAAGCGAGTTACATCCAAAGATTAAACATACCATTTTGAGAACTTTCTCGACACGAGCTTTCGCTTCAAGCCTTTACTCAGATCTTGAGAAACATCTCGATGCACAAGATATAACTCACGAGAAAATAGCTTTTTATGAATAGGACATTGATTTTCTTGCTGAAAAAAAATGCTCTAGAGCATTTTTTACGTTCATCATGAGACCCAATAGCTGAGAAAATAATAATTTAAAGGAATTTTTTTTTATATTTATTTATAAGGTCATAAGATAAATAAATGATCACCCAAGAAAATATAAGAGAAAAAATATTGAAAAAAAATGTAAGGCATAATTTAAAAAAATTTCGATTATTATTGATTAATACTTTTTCAGAAATATTTTTCACAGTAACTAGTTCATTTCAGCTGAAACAGCAGATAAAACATTTTTCGGAACAATACGAGCAAAAAAAAAAGGAAACAGTTTCGATAGTATCGTAAGTGTCTCTACTTTGTCTCTTTGGTCCGATTGTTTTGTTCATTTTGCACGTATTTTTATTGATCTTCAAAAAATTAACAAATAAATGAATAACACTCAATTATGGACTACTTATCGAGGCCAAAACAAAGAAAAAGTTAAAAATTAAGTATGATTAAATTGTTAAGTTTGACAGGTTGAGTTCATTGACTTATTTGAAAAGAAGGCGAAGCAAATGCACTTTCCATTGGTGCCACTTTCGTCTCTGCCCGGTATATAATTTGCGAGCTACAGTCAGTTTAACTACTAATTTCAAATTAAAATTAAGACCCCAATTTTTAAAAAATCGTATGATTACTATATTTCACGCTGAGCACATGTCCTTTCCTTTCATCTCTGTCTGATATTTAGTTTGCTAGCCACACTTTCTGTTCGATGTATAGTTTGCAAACTACACTCGCTAGTGCTATTGGGATAAGGATTCCAAATTAATTTGCATTAAAAACAAAAATTAAAATTTTACGCCATCTATTGGGTAAAAGCATAAAAAGAAATATTATCCAACTCGTTTTTTTCATAAGAGTTAAATCTAACCGGATCACAGACCCATTTCGTTAAATTTGTCAGATTGAGTTCATTGACTGAGTTGAAAAGAGGTTCATGAACCTCTATTTCAAAATAGTAGTGCATACATAAACCCAATGCGAACTAATGCTTACAGTGCTGCCAAAACGAACCAATCAGTTCGTGCAAAACCAAAGCATACAAGCATAAACAACGAAAGAAAAACAAAGAAAGCAGCAGGCACATAAGCAGCTGATGATTGATTTTCTTATATAAAAACATGCATTTTTCTTCTTATATTTTACTATTTTGTGACTTTAATATAATAGTGACAAAATCCAAAGTTAAATATTCATTCAGCGCAGGATATATCTGATATTTTAGTATATATATTATATTTGAACGAAGAGTATTAAAGGCTGTAGGTATACCCTAAAGTATTCGCCAAAAACGTTGCCTAATGACCTTAAAAAAATCTATTAAAACGACCCCATACAAACCGCGCTGTAATACGTAATTCTACGCTTAAATATATGAGAAACTGAACAGTGCTGAGAATGGAAATACAAAATTGATAAACCAAAACACCGTTGAAAAATTATCAATTATTTAATTTGATGATGAAACAGTTGGAGGTCTATTATTTTTTAATAATTTTTTATTTTAAAATTCAATAGTTTAAATAACTAACTTAAGAAAATTTCTTTAAAAAATCACTACCGCTCAAGATGTCTTTAAAGGCAACAAAAACAACCTTTAGTACACAATAGCATTAAATTTAAATTTTCACCATCGCATAAACTGCATCTTTTTACTGTCAACTGCATCATAACAGCTGATTTTCATCGTTGCATTACTAAACAGCGTAAGTTAAGCGGATATTTTGGTTGCAAAGCACGATCTCTGCGCTAAATTTATGACTGGCCAGCATCCTCTGGCACTGCGCATATTTTTCAAGCTGCTTCTAAATACTTTGCCAAACAACAGCAAGATACACAAGAAGAAAAGATAACATTTATGTAAATATGTATGTAAATATATGTATATATATATATTTATATATATATATATATATATATTTATATATATATATATATATATATACATTAAAGAAAAGGATTATGTGTGTGACCAACAAGTAGGGCACAGAACTTTGCAAAGGACATCAAGCAGAACACAGTCAGCTACAACATACAAGGCTCTGGCGAAGGGAAATACAAGTAGATAAGAAGTGCTGGCTGCCCTTCCGTGTGCTGCTGTGGCATGCACAATGATGGCGACAACCCGGAGCGTTTATGTCTTTGGTACTGTTGTGTCTCATATTACGTTGTTAAATAGTCTTCATTCGCCTAGATAAACAATTTCGCTGCTATGTCCTTTTGTTAAGTTTCAGCCAGACTTTGTACAAATATAGACATTTTTCCATAGTTATAAATCATAATCAACATTCAACCACAATATCTACAGCCTTCCATATAATTTAATTTATGTCACAACGTTTAACGTGCAACAATGCCCCAAGAGCAGCAGCAGCAGCCGCAATCAAAACCCATTCAGGCCATCTTCTGACTTGCTGTTAAAGTCATGTTCCTTGCTGCTGTTGGCATATTTGTTGACAACGTCAAACGGTGTGCAAACACCTCGACGGCAATTGACATAAAACTACTAGATAAGAATTTATTATCCCATAACAATATCTATTAATGGTGATTTATCTGTGAGCATAGAGACAACAATGGGTGTAAAAAAAATGAACCATCGAGAGTGGTTAGAGACATTAATTTAGTATAAAAATTATTTTCAAATAAATCGATCATAATATATACGTAAGAGTACATATAAATATTTAAAATTAAATATATATTTTTGCTTGAGCTTAAGTGACATTTTTTGCTGGCATGAGCTATCAATGAATTCGCTTAAGTTACGGCTATTATTTTTAAGCAAATTAAATAAATTTCATTGTGTGCAGACCATTTTTGCCTTAGTTTAAACCCCAAACAGACCAAGCTTGTTATGTTTACAAAAGGAAGAAATACATACCGCCAAAGCAAATGAAGTAAGTCTGTAGCAACAGCACTGAAGTCTAAAATTTAAAAATAATAATAATAAACTTCGCTATGATATTTTTCCACCACTAACTTTATTTTTGACGATTAAGAACGGTGAGTGATGAAGGCATTTTATGTTTAGCAAAGTTTAAGCTAATAACAGGCAGAGCTAAAATAAGCTATTCATTTTTGTTAGTTTAAAATTTTACACAAGAGTAAGCAATGTATTTCTTTTTTCTTTTTGCAAAATTATTAACCTATCATGCTGGAAAAAAGTTTGCAGCATTGTTAAAAAACCAACGAAGTTGAATTAAGTATGCCTTCTTCTTTTAAAATAATATTTAAAAACTGAATAAATAACTAAATAAATAAATGATTCTAAATTAATAACTTTAAATAGTTCAGTCTGTATTACTGGCTCCAATAAAGTAATACTGCAATACTACTTATTTTTTTTTTATCTTTGAACCAAGTATTTCAGGTGTCAAACCAAATCAGTCAAGTTTGGCTTGGTTCGAAAATGGAGTGATAGATAATAGGAAAGAAAGAAAAATCAAGTGAAATAGCATAGAATGTTCTAGGTATGACGGTAAGTTACATCAATATATGAGTTTGAATTTGATGCAAGTTTTATGCCTTTAAATGGGGGGGGGGGTAAAGTTCGAGATATTTTTAATTTATAACATCTTAAGAATATTGTACAAAATTTTGAAGTCAGATTTATCAGATTTATGATAGTTTGAATGACCGCTGCTCCCACTCAGTTATGTCAGTAAACAAAGCTTTAAATCGATTTTCCCAAGCATGTAATTTTAAAGTTGGGGACCACCATTCCGAAAAACTACAGAATCGATCGTTTCAAAAATTTGAACACATGCTCTGCATACATATAACTCTCAAGTGAGGTTTTTTTTACAAAAAAAATACATTTCAACTTTAAAATTATGCAAAAAATTTCTATTCGTATTTTATACAAAGCTTGATATTTCATAAACTTGACAATTTTCTGAAACTTCAATACCGATAATAGCGCTCCCTGATGTGTTGCTGTCACAACAGTTGACACAGCTGAGTGTGGCCAACGAATATAACAACGAACAGCTGTTTTTGACAAGAGTTCGTTTACTTGTAGCTGAGAGAATCAACATTTGTCAACACTACCTGGTAAAATTATTCTTTCATAATAATGCGTGAAGCGCCAACATCAAGCAAACATATTCTTCTGTCAATTATTTTTATAAAAATCTGATTTTATTGTGATTTGATTTTTCTATAATAAAATAAACCTCAAGTTCAATAGCAAAACAATAATTAAAAAAGGTCATAATTATATACCACAAAATAAAAATTGTTCGAGTCTCTTGAAGAAAGATTTTGAAAGATTTGCTGCTAATTTTGTTCAGATACCTTAAAAAAATTAAAAAACACTTTGTCTAATAATCTAGGCATCACATTTACATACATTTTCATCCCATAAAAATTCAACAATTTTGGTCTTAAATATCAAAACTCAATGCTTAATTGGAAATAAGCATGCATTTAATGTGCCTGTGATAGAAAGAAGAAACGACACAGGTGCTGACAACAAACCAATACAAAGGTTCCCATTCGCAAAACGACAAAAATTATTCATGCATGTTTTTAACGTGAATCAAATATACAGGTAACAGCAAAACACCCCCGTAGGAACATTTTAAAAAACTAACTTCAAAGACAAATTATTTCTATAAGCAAATATTGTGGAGAGAAAAGAACAGTGTTAAAGAATATTTCACGAAAAAATATAAAGCTTTTAAAACTCAAATTCAGCTTAAAAACATTTAAAAAATTACTTTGTCTTTTTCGTAATGTCATAGATCATGACATGAAATAAATTTTATAGCTGAAAACCAACTTGGCAGTAGCTCAACTTTGACCAACAATAACGAATTCCTAATTGATATTACCAATCAAACACCAAAAAGTACGCATCAAAGACAATTACTTCTAGTGAAACAATATTATAGCCATGAACTATGGCAATGCGATGAACCATTAACTCAAAATTGAAGCATCACCAATGCATGAGAATAATGAGCAACGCAATGCAGTAACCTCTAAAAGTCACTTTCATGTTACTTTTGCATGAGTGCGAAATGAGTATTGCATTGCATAATGATCATTGTTTGAACACAATGCCTTCAATTTGTGCTGCAAAAATTTTTATAATTGTTTCCTGGTTACAAATACAAGAGGCTACAAAATGTAAACAATGACTGTACATTTGTCTAGAATATCGTTGCGAAAATTTATGTAAAAATTGATTTACTTCACCCTTATAGAAAATGTTTAAAAGAAATTATACAGAATGAGCGAATTGTACATGCAAAATAAAAATTAGTTGATTAATATAGAAAGTAAGAAACAATTTGCATAAACGTGAATCTTATGTGTTTTCGGTAATATTCTTCTTGCTGGGAGGATTCATCTGTTACCAGATAAGTCTGTTGTTACGAAAGTGCCTATTTTGTCGTTAGCGGAATGGAGTGACATTTATAAAAAGACATATCTTTATGTACATATTTATTTATATAAAGGTCCTTAATGCTAGCCTAGCTGGAATGATCTTTATTAAAATATAATTTTTTAACCTAACTATTGTTTTACGTAGCAACTCTTGGATAATAGATGAACACCATCATAAATATAAAAGAAAATTCATTTCAATATGAATTTCATTTAAAAAAAAAAAAACAAAGTATCAAAAATCACAAAATATGTGCAAATGTATGAGTTATACAACTGAAATGTTAGAATTTCAACACTACTTCAATGGAAATTTATATTTGTCAACGAGAGCATGATAAAGGAAACTTAAAAAAGAAAAAACTAACAAGCAGAAAAAGAATCAAACCGGAAATTGAAAAACCTAAGCGCAAAAAATATTAAAAAATGAAGACGCATTGCTATAGAATTTCAGTTTCCGGGTCATTCTTCTCTGTTTATTTTTCTACTGCTTTATTCTGGTCATAAATTTGGACTGTCATAATCCAAACGCAAAACCGTTTCCTCAGCTCAATTGCTCAACAGCTGTTCTATTGCCCACTTCTTCGAACTTCCGTCCACCCAGAATATCGCACCGCATGCGACATGCTAGAAGCTCAAAATTTTCAAGACGACTGCTGTTTGTATTTATTTTTAATATGATATCCTGCAGCAATGGCAGCAGCAACAGACAAACATACAAAAATATACAAAAAGACGGACACTGGAACGGACACACACAAACACGCATTTATTATTCAGCTGACATGATATAAAGTGAAATTCATTTTTAGACATTCGACAACATAGCAGTAGAGTAGAGAAGAAGAAAAGTTATGGCAAAACGGATGCCCAGAGAGACACTGACATGCATACATATTTATGAAAATGATTGAAAAGCTTAGAAAGCGGCATTGATGCGATTACCATTTACATATTTATAGATAACATTTCAAAGAAAACACCGGCCACAGTTGTTAAGGACATTCCAGTCGAACCCACATCATGGGTTGTGATGCTGATTTCTTTAAGTCACCACCTTTTAATTTCCAATTTTATCGATGTCAGTCTTTTGTCTAAGAGTTTCTTTATTTTGATTTTTCTTTCTTTTTTTTTTTTTGTTGTTTTGTTTTTTATTTATTTATTATTTTGTTTTTGGTTGGCAGAGAGACTCACACTTCCGGATGTGAACGAGAAAAGAGCAGATATAAAGTACTTAAGTTTAAGTTCCGGAAATTGTCTGTTGTGCGATATCCTGCTGCGTTTTATATTAAGTTATGAACTTCTGCATTTTATGATGTATTCCTGCCATGAACATCGGTTGGTAACGCCATTACGTTCATCGCCTTTCCACCCTTTGTGGAAATGACCTATTCAACATCATCATTAGATGAAGCAGCAGCAGCAGCAGCAAGTTTATCTGACAGCACAAAAATACTTATAAAAACGATGGAGTCTTTCGTTCTATTCTTGCCTTGATTCTCTCTCTCTCTCTCTCTATCTCTTTCGCTCTCTCTTTATAAGTCACTGTCTTCTCTCTTTCATAAGTTTGACAAAGTTTTAATTAATTTTCATATTTTTTTGAGTGTTGCAGGCATGTTGCTTTAAGTTGTGACTACAAGTCAAATTCGTACGAAAGGCGAGAGATCGACATTGACACAACTTTTATGAACTCTGTTTTTGAAAGGTGTCCAGCCATGTAGCCAGTTTGTTTGTGCAGCAAAAATACTGCCATCCAACATTTATGCATTGAAAACTTTTGCACACCACAGCACTTCTACTCTGTAGCTCAGATGCAAACAAACAAAACCAAATACATGTTTAGCAAGAGACTCTTTGAACAGAAAATCATACTGATCGGATGGATAGATGCAATATTTTGGCAACAAATACAAATAGTGACTGGCCAATAAACCAGCAGCGGCATCTATATCGGCTGATTTTGGAAAAATATTCAAGCATCTATATTTGTTCAAAGTGACGGAGTCGGCATGACTGAATACAGATATCAACATCGGTAGCTGTTTCCTTTACCTTGACAATAGTTTTGCTTTCAAAATTTTTAAAATAGTTGTATTGGATAGAAATGACATTAGCTTGTATAGCCTGTTTCAAAAAAGAAGAACATTTTCGCGCATGTTTGAGAATAAAAAAAAATTTTTGAGAGTGTTCTTCATTCCGATTGGTCGACATTAAAAATAAAATTTAGTATTCTCTGAGCAGCAAAATGAACGAAAAGAAATTATTGTACATTCCTGAATTTTGTTGTTCATCGCAACTGCGCTGTGGAAGTACTGAATGTTATTTTTTAAAAGCAACTAATCAAAATTGAAAACAAAATTTATGTCAGATAATAATTTGTATAGCCCATGATATAATAATTTAACCAGGTAGTGTTGACATAAATTGGTTCTCTCAGCTACGAGTAAACGAACTCTTGTCAAAAACAGCTGTTCGTTGTTATATGCGTTGGCCACATTCAGCTGTGTTAACTGTTGTGACAGCAACCCATCGGGGAGCGCTGTTATCGGTATTGAAATTTCAGGAAAATTGTCAAGTTTATGAAATATCAAGCTTTGTATCAAATACGAATAGAAATTTTACCGACAAATTAAAAATTTTCTATTTTTAAATGCATTTTAATGCGCAACTTCATATTTATGTGCATCAAGTTTTGACTTAACAATTGCCAACAGTTGAGTACGCTGAATGTGACCAGTGAAAATTAATTGTATGCTATGACGGATTGTGAGCGCTCTCTTTCTTGTTATATTTTTTGACAGAAGTCATTTTCCAACAGAAACGTCAATACTACCTTGGAGTATTTATATCATGGTATAGCCCGTTTCAAAAGAGAAAAACATTTTTTGGTTTCATTTTTCGATGCGCAGTGAGAAATTATTTTTAAAGCTAGAAAATTTTTTAGAGCGTAATTTATTGCTCTTTTTGTACTGTTCGCTTAACTTTATACTTTTTTTGAGTGTTTTTTACAATTTTTCTTTATATTTAAATGCGCAAACATTCGGAACAAATGATCACACAAGTACGGTGTTGCACCGACGGCCTGCAGCAACCTGCATCTTGAGAGAGAAATCAAATACAAATAACATAAAAAATAAATTATTTTCTCAAGAAAAAATGTTCTGCTCAGAGAATATTAAATTTTTTTTTTAATGTCGACCAAAATTATTTTCTTATTCTCAAACATGCGCGAAAATGTTCTTCGCTTTTGAAACAGACTATAAGCCGGAATTTCACTTCACAATTTTTTTCTTAAGAAAATAATTTATTTTTTATTTAATTTGTTTTTATTTTGCAAGCCGTTGGTACCGATCGCGATCATTTGTTTTCAATGGTTGCGCATTTAAATATATAAAAAATAAAAAAACAAATTGGCCATTTCAGCCCTTGAAAAGACTTTGACCGAGCTTCTTATGATCAATTGTGTTGTGTGTGTTATTAAGTGTTTGTACACAATTGACCGATAACTGGACCTACATGTTTTGTGCCGACTCCGAAAGGCTCATGTTCTCAAGAAGCTTTACATGGCATTATTTACTCTCTGAGGTTTGCCATTGTCTGCAGAGAGGTGATGACCGATCAGAAAAATTTTTTATTGAAAAAAACTTTTCACCGCGGCTGTATACATAGTTAAAAAAAAAATTTAAACCTTCGGCTGTGATATTCTGCGTCGCAAAACAGGTTTCAAAATAATATAATAAAATTTAACGGTAGTTTTTTAACTACTGTATCGAAAAACAGTAAAAAACACACAAATAAAACATAAAGTTCAGCAAACAGCGCAAAAAGAGCAAGAAATTCCGCTCAGAAAAATTGTCTAACCTTACAAATAATTTCTCACCACGCACAGTGATGCGAGCGCATATAGCGAGTGGGCAAAATTAGAATAATGAACCGATTTTAATGTAATTTCATATCTAGGTGTATTATGGTCTTCTAAACTCAAAAATGAAGTCTGTTTATTGCTCGGATGAAAGCAAAGCATCAGAATAAATCAACATATATGAAAGAAAATCCTTGTTGGCGTGAGTTCTGGACTCTTTTCTTGTATGGGACAACCGGACTTTCCTCATATTTTTATTATTTGATTCCAATGCCTCTTCAGACAAATTACCTTGGATAAAGAACATGATATAAAATATTCATTTAAATTAAAATATTTGTTTACATTAATTAAGTAACGGTATTAAACAATATATATGCTAGAGAATACCGGAGTTAAAAATTGTGATCCTAAAATTCCACGAAAAATTCGGGACCGTAAAACTAAAAACTAAATAACTTCTCTCTTCAAAACCCTTGTATTTTGTAACTAAAATTACAAATAAAAAAAAAACATCGTCCGTGATTCCGGGAACCTTTCATTTTATAACCCTACACTCAGGGAAAAAATGCTGTTTTATCAAACAAATCATGGGTTGAAATAACAGATTTCATTGTTAAATACCATCCAACAAATGAACTTTCAAACCAACAGTCGGTTGACTGTTGGTCTATGGAACACGAAACCCGTAAAAAACTTATTTATTGAAATTTGATCACTGTTTTGAAAGTTCATGTATGGCCGAGTGTGCTAATGTGTGCGTCTAGTACTCGAGTGTCCACGGTTCAAATCCGGCAAGGCCAATACAATTTTTTTTTATTTAAAATATTTTTTTTAAATAAAAAATTAAATTTGCAACTTTTTTTTTTTGCAAGATTGTAAGCATTCTATTTTGAAGGTTTTTTTTTGACCAAACAATTAATGAAACAGAATTATTATTATTTCAATTATTAAATTACAATTTTTTATACTTACACAGCTAGGGTTCGAACCCACGTCTCCCGCATGACAGTCTAGTGCACATCCACTGAGCTACTGGCAACGATAATATAAATATAGCAAAACACATATAAAAACTATTGCTTAGAAAAAATTGACAATTCAATATAAGCACAAAAATATTTTAACAGATGATTTTAACAGCACAAAAATACTTTGAAACGTTCATTCAACAAAGAAAATTGTTTACTTAAACGCGAATCATTCAATCGAACAGTGTTTTGAAATAACAGCGGCCGACTGTTAATATTACAGTTGATATTTTTCTGAGTGTAGTATATGCAAAACAATAATAATTTATACACATTGATAGTACTCTTGTGAGAATGCACTCTCATATACACATACATATATGCTATTGTTTGTCAATAAATAAGTGCAGGAGTTAGAAAAAATCGCAAATTAAGTCTTTTTAAAATTGAAATTAAACTTATTTGGGGTGAAAAGTGGAAAGTTATTTATTAAATCTTTAAACTTAAGGTTCAAATATGTGTTTAAAAGAAAGACTTAAGATATTTTTTGTCCATCAAACTTTGGCATTTTTCGTATTTTTCAAATAAAACTAGTCACTTTTTTTAAAAATGTACTAACAAAAATTTTAAAATAAAAGTTATTTTGTACCTCTATTAAAACTTTTTCAAATATTTTTTTGTTTGCATCGAATAGTGTAAGAAATGTATTTTTGGGAATTTTTCTTGCAGAAAGACTAAAGCTGCTTTTTTTATACCGCTAATTTTTTGCTTAAAAAGATCGACTTTCCAAAGCTACTGCTAGAACAGGGAGAGGTAAATTAAAAAAAATTTGTAACAGTTTTCTTAGTGGATGCACTACTTTTCCAAAAATACTAAACACTTGGATATGTGCTACATCAAATTTACGAACTTTTGCTTATTGGGCGCATCATTGTGCAACGCATCGAAAAATGAAACCAAAAATGTTCTCTTTTGAAACGTGTTAAAATGTAATTTTTCATGATTTGGAGACTTTTTATAGAGACTAGTATCGCCTGGGGTCGAAATTCGACCAATTTATTAATTGCCTATTTATAATTACTAGTATCGCCTGGGGTCGAAATTCGACCAATTTATTAATTGCCTATTTATAATTATATTAGTTCTTTCCCGTCAAAATTGACGAGCCCGGTTTTAATAAAGGAAGAACATGAAATATTGTCTTTCTCTAAACCGAATAAGAAATCAGCGATGGTAACATATTCGATTTTTAATTGTTCAAATAACAATTTTTATTTCCAAATATGTATAAACTACCTTAAAGTAAAAACTGAAACTATAGTAGGTACGACGAAATAAGTTTAAAATTTTTTAAATCAAGCGTTCCGCACTCACATTGTACGGAATTATGTTATAGTAATATGCGAGATGATCAAAATAAGTTCGAGGCTATAACTCTTAATTGATTGGAGATATAAAGCTATTTTCTTCAAAAAAATTATTTTTTTATATTATTATATTTTTGAAAAATAGAAAAACAACATTTTAAAAAAATTAATTTTGTCAACGAAATCATAGGTGGTAGCCTTGATTTTTTGATGGCACGGACAGTTTATTTATTTAGTGTCAAGACAAAATAAATTCACCTAAAATTCGGTATAGACTTTGAAAGAAAATCAAAAATCCAATTTTGAGTTTTTGGTTTTTTACAACAAAAATCATTTTTACCCCATATTTTTAGAATAAATCAAATTTTATGGTCAGTTTTAAAAAGGAATAATTTAAATATAAACAAACAAAAAACGGTATTATTTTCAAAAGTTTTTTTAAGTTAACTGATAAGACTTAAATACAAAAAAGAAATAAATAAAATCTATTCACTGATGGCGGAGTTATTGGCTTCAGAATTTAGAACATTCAATTTGAGACAGTTTTTTTCTCTCTCTTGGCATTTGGTTGAAACACACGCTAAATAACTAACGACAATATTAAGAAAACTTATTAAAAATACTTTTTATTAGAACTTTGCTGTAATTTTTTATCACATTTGGAAGAAAATTTAACAAACTTTTAGAAAAAATTAGGAAAATTGAAAAACCGTTAAAATTCGACCAAGATATTTACATGGAAAGTCAAATTTTTGAGTTCAAAACACATTTTTTTACTAATTTTACAATTGACGAATGGATGAAACTACACTTTTTTTAAAAATTGTTACTTTTATAAAAAATTCAAATTCGACCAACTCAAAAACTCTCCCCCAACCAAATTTCATATTAATCAAAGAGCGGATTTTTTCTCTAAAATTTAATTTCTCTCTTAGAAGGTTGGGAGCCCCCTCTTTCAGATATATCATCTTTATACACATTCTGCTCATCTGGGCAACATAACCTTTCGAATGATATAAGTTTAATTTATTTTGAGTTTTAATTAAAACCAAAAAAGCGTACGACAAACTTTAATGTTCACGTATTAATATATAAGATTTGGATATCTGAATAAATAAGCAAACATAATAAAGAAATTTTTTAAAATTTTTTTCGAGAAATGCATTTTCAGAAAATTTTTTTTCAGGTTTTTTCAACATATATTACAAAAGATGTATCTAAATACACATAAGTCCATTAAAATTTTTTAGAGAACATTTCTCTCTAGCATTAATTTTTTTATCGATTTAGTTCCGGTCTTTATCTACACGATACACTATTTATGGTGTACTCGTTGAATGTAGAGCTACCCTGACTTGTTACCGTGGCTTCTGATTTTGAGAAGCTAAAAGGAAGAATACATACATATGTATAGTTCCGTTTTGGTTTTGCTGCAGTTATGTTTATTAACTTTTCAAAGTAAGTAGAATGCAGAAAACACAGAGACTACTGACGATTTAGTATAGCTTCCGACGAATCCATGGTCTATTCCGCTCGATTTCTACTGCAAACAACTTTATCATTTTTTTTTTTTAATTTTCAGGAAAATAAGACAAAATTTCAAGTAATAACATCAAAATGATGCCAAGTCAAACACAATTCTATTTGCAAGTTTCTTTTAAAGCCAAAGTATTAGCATTAAAAATAATGAATTCCAAGAACTTGACTTACTATTTCGACTAAAGATGAATGCTTTTGTTTTTCCCGGAATCGTATTAAGTAAAAATATAATTTTCCTCTTCAGCTTAATAATAAGAGATTTAAGTTAAACTGCTTAGTTAAATGCTTTGGTATTTAATAAATTTAAGCCGCTTATAGTTTAATATTTTTAATTATGTATGTATATGTAACGATACTGCATAGACGCACATAATAAACATGCATACCCGCAGTGCAACCAGCACACATGAAAATGTCAAGGACTCCATCATTTTTGCAAACTTTCCACTATCCAGCCGTATTAAATACTTTGCTGAAAGCTGCAACAACAACAACAAAATCGCTAACAAAAAACAATACAAGAGGGTAAATTAAAAATATGACCAAACTTTTGTGAGATTCTGTAGCAGATTCTGAATTTTCAAATTTATTAGACTTTGCCTTAGCAGATGCTGAGCTAAAATGCGATGAATATCCTATTGTAGATTAGAAGTGTAGCTGTTTGGATTTTAAATTATAATACAAACAAACATTTATGCATATGTTTTAGTGCATACTTTTTGGTGTACAATGTATAAATTCTCAATTAGGACCAACTGTGGGTCAGCTCAGCTCAGCCAACTCAATAAAGTTTATGCGTGTGTGTGTTTTTTTTTTTTTTATTTCTCGTTGTGCTGTTTGCTGCTGTTTCGCAAACAGTCTGCGGAAGTCTTAAGTTTTAATTGTAGTTTAATTTCCGCAAGAGGTCTGTAATCAGGTCAATGAAGCTAAGTTTTATGCGAAAATGCTGCTGCGCTGTAGATAAAGCATATTTATGGCAAAGTGGATGTTTTATTGGTATGAATAGATTTAAGATTTTATCAAATTGAAATGTTTTTGGAATTTGTTTTTAATTAACTGCTTTACATATTCGAAGTTTTTATTAAAGTAATCAAGCTGAATTTAAAACCATCTTCATCATATTTTCTCAATTATTGAACTTCATCAATTGAGACTTAACTTAAATGTTAACAAAATATTTAAACAAGGAAATATAAAGAACCACTTTATAAAATAACTTACTAGCTATTTTCACTTTTAAATAACATATTTTTGCAAAATTTCTAACATGTTCCTTCTTCTTCAATATAATAAATCCTTTGTTCAATCAGTACTCTCTGAGTTAATGAAAGTAAGACGTCTGGCTTACAAACTTAGCTATATATATATATATATTTGTGTATATATTTGTAATATGGTAAGTTTTATTATTTCTATTTTGAATAATTAATTTATTTTAATTAAGTATTCGGTATCATAAAGTCATTATTTATTCAAACATACAAAAGGTAGATGACTTGGTCTTGCAGATGAATACAAATCCATATAATTCACTCTATATTTTGTAGCACACTTTGCTGCTTACAACATTAAATATGAATGAACAACCAATTCGTACCCTAACAACAAAAGAGCAACAAGTCAATATGTACAAATTTTGGTTTTCAAAGTGAAAGAGTCGATGATGTGGTCTTCATAGACTATTAAAAGAAATCCTTTTGTCTCTTTGTGTTGTATGGAATTGCTTAAAATAAATAAATAAATTTTTTTTTCTGCTTTTAATTTTAATATTTTGAGTTGTATCGCTTTTGTGGTAAGTATGCCGTACAGGTATATTTATAAACCATACTCATACTTACTCATTCGTGTACAAGAGTTTGTTCTTAGTTAAGAATCTTGCACAGATTTACCGAACAGCTCTGAGCAGTCAAAGAGATTAACGCTCTCAATGCGTAATATTGCAGCAACAATTTATATCATGCAACCAGCTTAAATGCAGTTACACCAGAATTAACAACAACAACAACAAATACAACAACTACAACAGCATTGATAACTACATCAATATCAACCAGCAACACAACCTAGGCTGTGCCATGAACAACGCAGGCACTACCATAAAGTTTATCTAATGCGTGTCAATGTGGTTGTACTATTTGAGCTGCTGCTGCTGCTGCAGCTGCTTGTTTGTATGTGTGGCATCGTTGCTTTGCAGTGAAAACAAGGTCCTACAAATCGTGGCCTAATGATTTAGTCATTTTTAAGTAATTGTTGATAACAGCTTCCCCCAGAAGCATTATAATGCAGCCAACGCATTTACACTAATGGATATTGCATTTATGTATGCATGTGTATTTGTATGCGTGATTCTACTATATATATACATTTGTGTTTGTATTTGTATAATATATTGAAATGTGTCCTGCGTGCCTACCTATCTGCCTATAATGAATACAGCCAAAGCACTGCGTCATGATTGAGCTGACACAAACACTATCACACAAAATGAACACACTGTTGCTCGCACACTGATAAACATTGAATTGGATGTATTAACTAAATGTCGTTGGTGCTTGAAGCAATTGTAATCCATTACATGTTAACGCTAAAGAACCCCGGGGAGCAACTTGCGTAATGCACCTAATTGTTGGTAGGTGCAAATCTGACAACAAAAACACTGACAACAGTAACTGAAAGTACGCCTGTGAATGGTTTAATATGAGCCGTCAAATACTGTGAAATAATTTATACTTTATTTTGAAATTTTTCATTAAAAATAAAATAAGTATTTTAATACTTTAAAGACAAATAATGAAAGAATTTTTTTAAGTGGCATTTGTTATGAAGTGAAGTGAAGTCAAGTAAAGTGAACTAAAGCCAACTAAGGTGTGGTTCTATTTACTCAAGGAGGATAAAACTTGGTATGTATGCTTATAGATATGAGCATTTCCATGGTGTCGAACGTGACTGTTGTACACATTTCAAGTGAAAAAAATGTCATAATAAAACAAATTTAAAAAAAAAACAAAAGGCGAGCCTTATAGCTCTCAATTAGCCCTTTAATTATTGGTATTGTCAATTGTTGGGTCATTTTTAGTTTTCAAGATATTAGCAAAAAACCAAGGTGGTCGCATGTGACCAAAAACAGAAGTGGTTTTCGTGGCAAAAATTCAAACGCGGATTTCAGCGAAATGGGAAGCAATGTTTTTATGTAATTTTTTTTTTAAGTGTTCTGCATTGATGTTCCTTAAAACTGGCAAGCATTGTAGACATAAAGAATTTATATTTTTTTTTTATTCAATAAAAGATATGGTCGCATGTGACATGTCGCACGTGACACTTTTTCGAACACCATAGTTGTTTTTTTTTCTGCTCTATAATGAAATGCAAATAAAGAAACTATGCAGTTAACAAAAATATTTATTCAAACTTAAAAAACTTTCATGAGTGTGGTTTTGTGTAAGTATGTATAATAAACATCTACACTGTACAATAAAACTGAAGTGTTTGCAAATCCCAAGAAGTTTCACAACGGTTTCCTAAGATTTTGGGTTCGCTGAATCCGAATCTGAAGTCAGAATTTTCGGGTCACCCTAGGTTTTCGAGCTACAGAGGAGGCAAAACCCTAACCTCCTACTGTTAATGAAATTAATATGACGGACCCCCATTACTTTTTGAAGAGGAACATTTTTTACCTTGGAACCCATCTACTCTAACCCCTCCGTATGGGGGCTCCCATACAAATTTTATGATTGTATGGGATAGATGTCTGTCCGTCCGTCTGTCCGTCTGTGTGTTGTCCTTATACACAGGATATATATAAGGTCACATGGACCCAAGGATGTGCACTATTGAATATTTTTGGAAACCTCCCATAAAACCCAAAAATTTAAAACGCAATAAATAAGCCTGTGTTTAACCTAAAGAGCTAAATTTTGGCACATATGTTTTTTATGACAAAAAAGATGGTTTTGAAAAATGGACGCAATCCGCCTACGGACACGCCTACCTTCCATACAACCCAAAAAGTTTAAAACTCAATAAATAAGGTTATGTTTGTCATAGAAAAATTAAATTTGGTATGTTTGTATTTTGTACCAAAATTAAGGTGTGTTCAGAAATTGGGAGTAATCCGTCCATGAACACACCCACCTCCCATAGCGAAAGCATAATAAAGGCATTATTTGTGAGCTACAGGAATAAAACTTGGTATGTGTAAATTTTTCATCAACATTAAAAGGCAAATAAAATATAGGCTTCATCCGCCCACAGACACACCCATTTTCAATAATATTATTTTTTTTTTCTAAAAGTAGGTTTGGGTATTTCATAGTCGGCCTAGACCGACTTTAGACTTTCTTTACTTGTTTAGATAAGATTTAAGATAACCCAACTAAAAATTGAACTTCGAAGAACTTCCATTTTCAAGATTATGCTAAGTTTCCACCTGGATATCACAAGAAACTCCTGAATGCAGTTTTGAAATGTTCTACCTCGATTGTACATGGAAGGTACCTGTGAAAATAAGTTTAAAAATTTTGTAAACCAGCTTGTTTTGTATGCTTCGATTTAAGCTTAGTTATTTAAGAGGACTTGTGAGAATAACCTTGTATGAGCTTCATTAGTATTTGTAAATCGAAGTGTAGACAAGGAGACTCTTAACTTATGAGTGAGTTCTGCCTATATGACACTTTGAATGTACTTGTGAGTGCAAGTTTCAAATTTCAAATTTCAAGAAGTGCCTCCAAAGTATCTTAACAAAGATATCTCCAGAATAGAATTATTTTGATACGCGTTCAAGACTTCAATGGATATAAAGTAAGGTTCTTCTGAGGAAAATATTGTTAGTGTAGCAACCTGTTACTTCATGAATTATTTGGCATAAAGCTTAAAATATAATTCTTAAAGAATACGTTTTTTAAGAACAATAAAATAAAATATAAAGTAAATTGAGGAGCTAACATTCAAATCCAATTAAGTACCAGGAAAAAAAATTTCTAGTTAAAAATGCCATTGTAAAGCTAATGTTACAAAACATCGATCCATAAAATCCACTTTGATAAAAATGGTAAAAATTCTAGAGAAAAATCTTCTTTTCAATCTAAAGCAGACATGTCCACTGAAAATTTTCAATCAAAACCAGTTAAGTCCAAGCAATTTTTCATTTGTGTAGTTTTCATTCTAATTTTGAAAACTTTCTTATGTCAAAACGTTGGCATGAGTAATAAATTTAACATTTTAGCGGATTTGGGTATGCGTTCTGTAATAAAGAAAAAGTTAAAATCAACAAGCATTTGAACCTTCAGAAGATTCTAAATTGCTTCGGCGGATTTCCGCCGATTTGAAAAAAAAAGTATGCAGAAATCATTTTAATGACTTCCTCTAACTTTTGAGATAAATTTTCATTCATTTCTTACTTTTAAAATCAGGCAAGTCAAAATTCGAAATAGAAAATACGATTTGTTTTTTTTGCACTATGAGACTATTTTTTTTCGCATAATATATATATATTCCTGTGGAGCATAATTTTGCATAATCGGTTTGTTTATAAAAAATGTCTGCAATTCGATCCAGCAATTCGATCTGTGTAACTTATCTGGTTTTTAATGTAAATTCATCCTCAATTGGACAAGTGGTTATCATACTGGACTAAAGTGTGACAAACTCTGTGTTTCTGTCACAGTAAGCTTAATACAATTTAAATTTAAATAAATTTGTCGTTCTCATTTATATAAGAAAAAGGTAAAAATAATAACAAAAAAATATAAATAAATAATTTAAAATGTGCTAGCAAACTGGTTATTAGAAAATTTTGTAAATTTGATATAGTTTTTTTACTCATTAGCGAGCTTCGTAAAGGCTTTAACGAAGCACCAGTTAGCTTCCAAAGACCCTTTAATATTACTTGTGAGAGCAAGTCTGTTTATTTGTGAACGTGCTTTGTAAAGATTTTTTGACGTAGCACGTAGCACATTCCAAGCAGTTATTTGTGAGAAAAAGTGCTCAAATCCTTAAGAGGTAGTGGAAATGTTCCACACAATAGCTTGTTGGAAGTTCCATTTTATGTGGAAGCTTAAGATAACGATTGCTTACAGAAATAAACGTTAAACGTCCAATTTAAGAAAAATAAGCTTTTTTAAAATTGATTAAATTTTATTTCTTTGGAAAACAAAGTGAATAAATTTTGATTTTTTGGAAGGAAGAAACTTATTGAAAATGCTCGTGATACGTTAACTTATTCAGGAATGCTCCCTCAAAATTATATGACGATGGGAGCAGAAGTCACAAGCGTTATTCTCAATCCTTTTATATTTTTCTTTGGATACGATTAATTGAAAAATTCAGCTGATCTTTTATAAGTTTTGCTCATTATTTTTAATAGAATTCGGCATGGCGAGCCCCTTCCCACCTTAGAACCATTTTTAATTTTTTTTTTTAATATTTTTAAAAAATTCTCACAGCGCACTAGTTAAATGTTCCCCTATTTTGTGACCAAAATTTGAAAAATTTAAGTATCAACTTTAAACTTGGTCCAGCACTTATGTTAGAAGTAGTAATCTTGTCTAACAAAAATACACTTGCCACGTCCATTTTTTTATAGGTGGGAGATATAGTGTTGAATTATCAACTTCAATCTTGATCCAGCACTTGGGTTAAAAAATTTACTTGCCACGCCCACTTTTTATACAGGTGGGAGTTAAAGATTTAAATAAAAGTTGGTAAATTGAAATCTTAATATCTTACCATTAAAACATTTATATTATTTTAAAGTACTCAAAGTTTTTTTTGCAAAATCTGGTTACCTTGTCAATAGATGTCACACTAATTATAACTTACTACTTACTTACTTAGATGGCGCTTACAACCGTTGGTCGGTTTTGGCCTGGTCTAAGAATTTGCGCCAGCCTCTTTTGTCGTGCGCTTGCTGGCGCCAGTTGGAAATTCCAAGCGTCGTCAGGTTATCCAATGCCTGGTCTTTCCAACGGAGATGCGGTCTTCCTCGTCTGCGTTGGCCACCGCTGGGTACCGAATCCAATATTTTTTTCGCTGGAGCTTCGTCGTTCATTCTCTCGACATGACCTAGCCAGCGAAGCCGCTCTATTTTAATACGCTTGACTATATCGATGTCGGCATATAGCTCATACAACTCGTGGTTCCATCGTATTCGGTACTCGCCATTGACGCAGATTGGACCATAGATCTTGCGAAGGATTTTTCTCTCGAACGCTCCCAAAGTCCTTTCATCAGAGCTGCTCAACGTCCAGGTTTGGGATGCGTATAGTAGGACGGGCATGATTATTGACTTATAGAGCGTCAGTTTTGTTCGTCGAGAGAGAGCTCTGCTTCTCAATTGCCTACTGAGCCCAAAGTAACACCTGTTGGCAAGAGTTATCCTTCGTTTAATCTCAATACTGATATCGTTGGAGGAGTTAATACTGGATCCCAGGTAAACAAAGTCCTTCACTACCTCAAAGGAGGTGTTGTCAACAGTGACGTGGTTTCCAAGACGCTGGGACTGTTTGTTTGTTGACACGAGATACTTCGTTTTATCTGCGTTCACTGCAAGACCCATTCGACTCGACTCTTTTTCTAGCCTGGAGAATGCTGCACTGACTTCGCGCGTATTTTGGCCAATGATGTCAATATCATCAGCATACGCCAGCAGCATAACGCTCTTATAGAAAATTGTGCCGCTGCGTCTCAGGTCAGCAGCTCGGATGATCTTCTCCATTACTATATTAAAGAAGTCGCACGATAAGGAATCACCTTGTCTGAAACCTCGCTTGGTATCGAACGGAAGGGAGAGGTCCTTCCCGATTTTCACTGCGCTGCTGGTGTTGTACAGTGTCATCCTGCAAAGACGTATTAGCTTGGAAGGAATACCAAATTCAGACATGATGGAGTATAGGTGACTCCTTATTGGACTGTCGAAGGCGGCTTTGAAATCGACAAAGAGATGGTGCGTGTCGATTTGTTTTTCGAGGGTCTTTTCCAAGATTTGTCGGAGCGTGAAGATCTGGTCAATGGTGGACTTTCCAGGTCTGAAGCCACACTGATAAGGTCCAATCAGTTGGTTGACGATGGGCTTCAGTCTTTCACACAATACGCTCGACAGGACCTTATATGCGATATTTAGAAGGCTAATCCCACGGTAGTTGGCGCAAATGGTGGGATCGCCTTTCTTGTGGATTGGGCAGAGCACACTGAGGTTCCAATCATCTGGAATGCATTCTTCCGACCATATTCTGCATAGAAGTCTGTGAATGCATTTAAACAGAGCTTCGCCGCCGGTCTTAAACAGCTCAGCCGGTAGACCATCGGCTCCTGCGGCTTTGTTGTTTTTAAGCCGAGCTATAGCTGTTAAGACCTCGTTATAGTCGGGCAGCGGAACTTCAACGCTGTCATCCATGATTGGGGTTTCCGGGATATCATCTCCACTGGCGGGATTGTTGTCAGCGTCGCCATTTAAAAGACTAAAGAAGTGTTCCCTCCATAGCATCAGTGTACTCTGGATATCTGTCACTAGATTACCATTCTCATGTCGCCATGCATCTCAATTTTCTCGCACTCACGCATTTCCGCCTCTCGTTTTTTACTTACGAATAAATAATCAAAGTCTGGCGCTCGTGCCACCACACAACGAGCATTTTTTTTTACCCTTCTACTCATCTGTGACTCCAAGACTGTTCAATTGTCTCCCTTATATTTTAAGATGTGTAAGAAATAAACATGCTTTTCTTAAGGAGGTAAAATCGTGGCTTTTTAATTTTCGTTGGACAGTATCAATACTCTTATCGCTATTATTAACTTGGTTGCATTCCCTACATAGAATTTACAATTTGTTCCTCAATACATCATTATTATATTCTAAAAATTATATTCTTTAAATTTATACATCTTTTTCAAAATTTTATTTTCGTTCAATTGTTAAATTTATTAATCTTATATGTTATGTTAAATCTTACTTTTGTTATTTTTATCTGAATTCTGTTGTAACGACCCCACTTATTCTAAGTATATATTTCAATCATACTAAATCTACATTCGCCTCAAGTTCCTAATGTTCTATAGAATGTAGAATTATTGTTTTAAATTATATTAAGTATTATATAATAATAATAATAATATATAATAAAAAATATATGAATATATATATGAAGCATTTTTACCTAAGAAAAATGAAATTGTTTTTTAATATCACACAAAATTGCAATATAAGACGTTGTGGCGACATCACAGAAATGATTGCTCCATCGATGTATGATGAGTTTTCCTTGAACTCTGTTGAATTTTTTTTTAAACTTCAACTAAAGTTTTGTTTTAAAATTAAACAATTTTTCTCAAAGGTCACTTATAATTAATTCACTTTCTTAGATAACCATTCAATTTAATAGTATTTTTTAATTGATAAAAATTAACTGATAAATTAAAAGTCGCTGTTAGATTTAAAGATGCATACATTGGAACACGCAACAAAAATCTAGATATAAAAAATATATTTTTAACTCATTTTGAAATAATTTGCTTTGGAGTTACCAAAGCAGCGGTAAAACACTTTATCTGAAAACAGAGTTTAAATTTGTATGCTTTGGAGTATTCCCTGTAAGATAGAACCAAAAATAAATAGTTTCAAGCAAGTTGTAAAATTGACTTTTGGCCTCAAAATAGGGCCGAATTCTCATAGTGCAGCAGGTGGGCGGAGGTGTGGTTAAGTTATCTTTCTACTAAATATTACTAGTTTTTTATATTCAAGGTGAACATGTGATGAGGAATCGTGTACACCGCAGATGAGCTTTTAAAGAAGGAGTCTGCGAAAAACTACTCTCAACCGAAAAATCTTATTAAAACATCGAACCGCGACTGAAACACCTCGATTTAAGAGATCAATTTATATTTATTTCTCCCATTTTTATGTGCTTTAATTTCATAGAAACAAACACTTTCATGCACCGTGAAGAAGAACAAATTCTCTTAATATATTTTAGCCAATAAATCCACTTCAAGTAAGAGAGCTATTAATTACTTAACCCTCTCGACACCTTGAACCATAGTGAAACTACTTCACACCAACAACAACAACAAAAAACACACAAACCGGCAAGTGTAGACTTGCATAGTTTATATTTATTAAATACACTTTTTTTTCAACTTTAAGTACCCGCAGACCACTTCAAGCAACCTAAAGACTCTATTTTGAAAATTGACCGAAACCACAACAACATTTTACCAACAACAAGCAAGCGAACCAAGCTAAATGAATCTCTGCAGCGTCCGAAGCTATGCACTTAAATGTTCTGGCTCTTCAGTGATGCCGCGGCAAAGAGGCGAAATACATTTTTAATCCATTTTCCGAAATACTAACAGCAGCAACAAGATTTTAAAATATACTCGCTTAGAAGAAGTTAACCTCCAACAGGACTTGGCAGGGCAACACTTGAAAACCATAAAATAGAAAAACTTGCCAGTGCAAGTCAGCGAAGCCCAGAAGGACCCTTTTAACAAGGAGCAGCTACCTACCAAGGCAGAAGCCAGATATCAAGGAAAAAAACCAACTAAATCCTTCTGCCTGCTTCAATGTTTCGTTGTGCTTGATTGTGTTGTGTGTTTTTTTTTTCCCCAACCTGTGAATCTTACCGCCTTAACAGCGTATTATGCTGTTGTTGTTGTTACTTATTTTGGTGTTTGTGGTTTCTTTTTTTTTCTCTGAACTAACTTGACTTGAGTACTTGAGATTTTTGGGAAGCGACACACGCTGCAACAAATGAACCAAAGGCACTAATGGCTGATATATGCGTGAAGTGCAACAGAAACATTAACGTCCACAGCGGTGTAGAAGCAGTAGCAGCACAACCCTGCTTGTTTGTATTGCATGTACATGATGTAAGAAGGTAAGTGTGGGTTGCAAATGGTATCAAAGGAGCAAATCCTTTGCTGCCATTTAAGTGGAATACCAATAAATTTTTAACACAACACGGAAGGCTAAACCTCGCCACGCACTTGTAAAGCTTTTAAAAAGTTGTCATAAAAGTTGGTGTTAAAATTTGTGTTGGCAGCAGTAAAATTTATTTGATAAAAAAAGAAACAAGATCAAAGTATTTAATATACATGCATAAATAAAACAATGTTTTCATTTTTAAGAATTAAAAAGAACAAAATAAGAATTTGTAGCTTTTTGTGGTCTGCGCTGGTATATTAAATGGCTCTCAAGGGGGCAACACATTTTTAAGAGTTATAATAATAATTTAACTGCTCTTGTTTTTATATTCATTTTTTTTTTTCTTAACTGACAAGAAAGTTTTTTAATTATCAACAAACTTGAAGGTAAACAATTATGTAGACATTCACAGATATAACGGTCTAGCTGAGAAGAACTTTGACGATTTCCTAAGAAAGCAAGATTTAGCTCTTTTGATAACTTTTAATTACTCTAAATATCATTTCAATGTCACAAATTTGAAATGAGATACTTTTTTGAGACACACCTTTTCTGCTAGGAAGGTAAATGTAAAAAGTTGTCTCTGCTAAGTAATCGTTCTTAAATCTAAACATTTACCCAAATTAATTTTTGACGTAATTTGCTGCAAAACAAAATAAAAATTTTCAAAATATAAAAAAAAAAAATTTAAAGACCGCAATAAAATCTAAATTAACAAGAAGAATACATGTCTCAATGAGGTTAAATAAAGAGAATCGTATATTTTTGTTTATATTTTTGAAAAATGTATTTAAGTCATCAACAGTGATTAATTTTCAAGTCAATCCAGCCATCAAATCTATTGACAATAATCCAATTTCATGCTATTGAAAATCCTTTGAGGTAAACTGACAGCAAAAAGTTATGTAAAATAAAAAAACACAGATTCAAGGTTAAGCTTTAAACCCTTTTTTGCCAGAAATCATATTAAATTTAGGCCCTGCATACATTTTAGCAAAACTTATACAAAATACAAGAGACAAATCCGCTACAGCTTCATTATATACTTCAAATTGAATCAAAGGCTAAATTTTATTCAATTCTCGAAAATCGGCAGCGAAGGGAAGCATAAAGGCATGAAAGCTCTCTCTCTCTCTCTCTGTCTATCTATAGTCAAAACTTTAACAAATGCTGCCTTCAACATGCATTTGACGCATTATTACATTGTATTGAAATACAGACAAGCCCCGAAACTCATTCGAACAATGTCCTTAACACTTGTCTATACAGGCTAAACGACTGAATTGTTTATCCCTAGAGTTTGTATTGTTTTGTCTTGTGTGTTGGTGTTGGTGTTGGTGTTGATGTTGGCGTGTTTGTGCTGATGTGCGTTGCTGTTATTTTATCCCTGTAGATTTCATTTTTCGATGTTTGTGCCTTTGGCATTGAATTTCGATTGTCTTCAATGCCAAAGGATATCAAACACAATTTATACCTAATATTATGCAGATACGTTTTGTTGTTATACAAAAACTAATATGCAAAACATACAAACACATTGTGTATAAATACAAAAGGAAACAGATCTAAAATTGAAATTTTCACACGCACTCGTAGCAACATCCTTGCAAGCTAACCATAGCTATTTTGCCGGATTTCCTCTTGCTTAATGCTGCAGTTTTACTCAATTTGAATACATAAAAGAAACAAGATTTTATATACTCGAAGGCATTTTATAAATATTAAATCTTGAGATCTTATAAGTAAAGTCATTTAATGCATAACAAAAAACTGAATAAAAAACATTTAAATATAAGCATAGAGCATAGCTAGTAGAAAAAGTGTTGGTAGCATATCGCAAACCCTTGAATAACTTTATTCTGACAGCATGTTGAGCAGATTGAACAGTGCCATCAGTAGATTGAAGTACATTTCTTGGCATTTCCTTGAAGAAATTTCCTTTTTGTTTGTTTATTTATCAATTTTGTTTTATTTATCAAATTCGTTGTAATTAAATACTATAATTAGTCTGCTCATTAGACACCACAACATCCATAGAAAATAACAACCTAATAATTAGGCTAACAATAAATTAAAAAAAAAAAACCTTTCAAGCACTCCGCAACCTCAGCAAGTCTTAATAATAGCCAAGAAAACAAAAAAAAAAAAACAAAAAAATTAAATGCCAAAAATCACTGAAACAATTCAATGCTTAAGAACAAAACAGATTCTGTGTTCACCCTTAAAATAAAACTCTTAACCTAAACACCGAACGTGCTGGTGTGCGGAGGTAAGTAAGAGCAGCTCGTTAAAAAATATGTCAACCTACGCTAATCAAGCCCCCCAGATGACTACACTAAGTGGAGGGTTATTTCCGTAGCGATAATGTGGACATTATACAATATAATGTAAGTAAACCCTACTAATACCTCAAGGAAACAATTATTGCCGCCATGGATAAGAATGAGGAACAAAGGCAGCATGAAATAAAGAAAAGCATGGAAAAGAATGAGGCGATAAAAAAGAATTGAGCTAGTTGTGTTGTTGTTTTTTTTTTATTTTTCTTAAGCTGTATAAAGACAATTAAGGATGTTTTTTTTACGAATATCCTTTTAAAGATAACATGGCACAGTGTTTTGTCTAGAAGTAGCCAGTTGAACAAAATAACATTATTAGTTTCTTATGTGTATCGAGCCAAAATAAGGAACAAATTGCATAGAATACCAGTTTGCAGCTGCTGTTTTTGAACCAGTAAGAAAAATGAAATTCAAATCGGGCAAAATTCTACAAAAAAATTAAGACAATTACAAAATAACTGGTGTATAAAAACCATTTTTCGGGTTTAATCCAGCTAAAAGTTATATTTTAAAGATATTTTCTATTTATTGTTGACAAATTTACAAATTTTTATCTATTTTCAATAAAATAATAGCGCATATTAAGTGCTGATGGTCCTTAATAAAAATCAAACTCCATTTCTTTCCTAAGAATAAAGACAAAGTTTGATAAGTTTATCAGTCGAGGCAGAAACTTTGCTATTTTAACCTACTCAGGCTTGGTCCAGGTGAGGTGGTTGATTAATCGACCGGGCGCACTGTGGTGTAAAGTAAGATTCTAGCGCGAATTACTTCACCAGTTATAAAAAAATTAAAGTTTGCAATCTTATTGTTTATTATTTCATACGCTGAACCCAGATGTAATATTAATTAAAAAAATAGCTAAAAAAAATTTTTACTAAAATATACATTAGAGTGGGTCGAAAAAAAAATTGAAAAAACCACATCCTATTTTAAAGTTGACCTCGAGAGGATTCCGAAAACAAACAAATTTTTTTTTTTTTGGACCACCGGAAAAACAGCTAAAATGGTCTTATTTGCATAACTTGAGCATTACATGTCAGATCTTAAAAAATTATGTGTCGTTGAAAAGAACTTTACGAGCACTACAATGTCTTCTTAGAACATTTTTACTTCTGAGGTCATATTTAACTAGTAAGCCCCATTAGCCCAATTTATCCCCCCTCAAAATTTTTTTTTTTCATATAAGATTAAATTCCTTCAAATTTGTTTAATTTGTGTTCAAAAAATTATTTATTAAGTTTCTTTTACAATTTTGTTTATATTATGTAATTGTTCGTTGACTTAACTTAAAGCAAATTTTTTATAAAAAAACGGATTATATCAAATGTTTGAACTATTATAACTTCTTTGTTTTTAAACTTAATAAATAATTTTTTGAATACAAATTAAACAAATTTGACGGAGTTTAATTATATGGGGGAAAAAAAGAAATTTAAGGGGGGTAAATCGGGCTTACTAATTGGATATGACCTCAAAAGTAAAAATGTTCTAAGAAGACATTGTAGTGCTCGTAAAGCCCTTTTTTTTAAGATCTGACATGTAGTGCTTAAGTTATGCAAAAAATACCATTTTCGCTGTTTTTCCGGTGGTCCAAAAAAAAAAAATTTTTGTTTTCGGAATACTCTCGACGTCAACTTTAAAATAATAATTAAATATTTTTCACAAGCAGCCATTCATTGTAGAGCTCCATACGAGGTCCGCTCATATAATATAAGATAAAAGTCAAAGTGGCGGGTACGGGCACTTTTTTTTTTTTTTCTAGAAACCAATATCATAAAAATTCGAAAAAAAATATCGCACACTAAATACAAAACAGTCACAACTCAAAAAACATGACTTTTCAGGAGAAGCGAAAAATAAAACCCTTTGGTTGATACTACAGAAGAAAAGCAATTTTCATTTGAACACACAAACTTCATTCTTCCAGTTAGTGAAGAAAATAATGAAAAAGATAGTGAGATAAGTGTTTTGTGAATTGATTTATAACAAAAAGTCGGTATAAAAAAATTTTGAGTTATTATGTTTATTATTAACATATTATGTTTTAAGATTTGCAAATTCCTGAAAATTTTTTTAACCGATAAAATATAACCATTTTTACGAAAAAAAATACATTCTCTTATATTAAGGTGATTCATGTCACTTTGTAAGTTTTCGTAAATCTTAAATCGTATTCTTTGTAATTGAAATTGATATGAACGAACTTTCAGAACTTGCGTACCTTTTTTTGTAAACTTTATATTGGTCGCATTCCGTTCAATTGAGCGCTCAGATAGCGATGTAGAAGTTATTTCCAAACGAAATATATCGAAAAGTTGTTAGAAACTCTGTTATTAGTTTCATTTAATATGTGGTCTCGTAGATCAAGTGTAACGTTCTTGGCTGTCAACACGGAGGTCCCAGATTTGAATACCGGCCTGGCTATAGTTCTACCTTTCTTAAACCTTTCTTAATTTCTTATCAACTGAAATTAAATGAATATATATACGACTTAAAAAGTTGTTGGTTCAGGGATTGCTTTTGGGGATTGATTGATTTTGGGGATTGCTTTATAACTTGAATTGACTGAGGTAAAGGCATAGAACTTGCCTCAGATAAAAATTATCATATAAATTAAGCCTTTCGTCACACATGGCGGATGATGTAAAAGTAGATATAAAAGTGCAATCAAGTGAAGCATATTACCATTGTTTCACTTGATTTCTCTTTTATTCCTACTTGTATATCACTCTTTTTTTAACAAAGATAAACTTGATTGAATAAGCCCTTGAAATCAATTAATAAAAGCTAAGAAAAAGTTTAAGCTGGAGCCAGTCCTGAAAGAAGGAAATAACATTACAATTAAATTCCCTTAAAAAGAAACTCTCATTAAAGGTTGAAATTAGAAAAATTGCACTGGGTTACCGCTTTTGTGATAGAATAAAACTAATGTCTACAAAGCCATTGAGGCAATAACATTGCCATCGGATGTGCAGGCTTAAAACTACTTTCAGAATACCGTGGCTTCAAAGAAAACACTCTATAAGTTTACAAGTATGACTTGCCTGCGGATGGTAAATTAACCTTTGCTCCGTGGAAGTATTCCCTCATTTAAAAAGCTATGTAAACCAAGAAGAACTTCAACAAGCAGCAACTGCTTTCGGAGTGCAGATAAAACTGAGAACTTAAGTAAGCCATGAAAGTAAAAACTTCTGTGCTTGTTTTCCTGATAGTACATAAAATGTTCGCATTTATTTTGCACAAGACGAATTTTATTTTAAAATTTCGCTCAGAAAAAGGTATGCAAATTTATCTTAAAATAAGCTAGCTGCGAAGAATAATTACAATTATGATCTACAAACGTTGTTCATTGGATACGAAGGTAAAATTTGTATTCAGTTCGGACTGCTATGTAGAAGTATTATTCAAAATAAGAAGCAGCATGACCAAGTCAGAAAGTTTAATCTGCCTTACGGCATTTGAAACGTGTCGTACTAACACTGGTTGTCCTTTAAATCTTTGAGCAACACCTCACCCAATGGAAAAAAGGTACCAATCTTTATAGATTGCTACCAGTCCAGCTGCTTCACTAAAGGCTATTCCAACAAGAAAAATTTCTCTATCTAAAAAGCAAGCAGACGTTATACCATTGCTTATTAACTAAACTTCATGCAGGATACGCTCAATCACTTCCTGAATCAGCTCTTTATTACCTTACCGTAATGACATCCGGTAGTGCCACCTTCAACAAGAGAACCGGGTAGCGGAACTATGATTTTGCCAGCGAATTGAACCCCTACTGGGTTTGAATCACACATTTTTTTTTTTTATGCCGCAACATGCAGCGTAGAGACAGGTTAGCTATCGAAAGGCAGCACAGCCATGTCGACAGCTTTCTTTGGATGTCCTCCGTAGGATGCTTTAAAATCCGAGGTGGTTATTCATTGAAATGGACAAATCAATTATAGCCCGTTTCAAAAGAGAAGAACATTTTTTGGTTTCATTTTTCGATGCGCAGTAGAAAATTTTTCAGAGCGTAATTTATTGCTCTTTTTGTACTGCTCGCTGAACTTTATGCTTTTTTTGAGTGTTTTTTTACAATTTTTCTATATATTTAAATGCGCAAACATTCAGAACAAATGATAGCACAAGTACGGTGTTGCACCGACGGCCTGCAGCAACCTGCATCTTGAGAGAGAAATCAAATACAAGTTACATAAAAAATAAATTATTTTCTCAAGAAAAAATTGTGAAGTGAAATTTTGTTTAACAAATTATTTTGTGACGCCCCATTGAAAAAAAGCAATTTTGATTGGTTGATTTGAAAAAATAAAATTCAGTACTTCCGCAGCGCAGTTGCGATGAACAACAAAATTAAGGAATATACATTAATTTTTTTTCATTTATTTTTCTGCTCAGAGAATATTTAATTTTATTTTTAATGTCGACCAATCAGAATGAAGAACGCTCTCAAAATTATTTTCTTATTCTCAAACATGCGCTAAAATGTTCTTCTGTTTTGAAACAGGCTATAATTATATTCACTTAATTCAAACATAAAAAATTTTTGAATTTTCAATGACAATGAAATTGAATTTTTAAAAATATTGAAAAGAAAAAAAATATTTTGACATTTAAATCAAAAGTTTATGCAAACTTATTTACGAAATAAGCATCAAATTTGGTGCGTATAGTTTATAAAAACATTCGTATCCCAAAATGTATTGAAATATTTTTGACGTTTCGTAAGTTCTTACGATATACGAGGTTACGAACAAGTGACATGAATCACCTTATTATCTATAGAAAAAAACTCATTTTTAAGCAATACACCGCAATACATATGCTGATATTTTTATTTAATTCTCACTAGAATCTTTATCTAGACCACAGTGGGGTGGTGCCGGTATCTGAAAATGGGAAATTTAAAGAGAGAAAGGAGATTTTTTGCTAAGGCTTTAGACTTTATTTATTTTTTTAAATTTTTGATAAAATACAAATTACAAAATTTGAAGTATATTTAAGTATTCACGTTGCAAAACAGCGTTTCATTTCCTGCACTTGACTCAAGCATGCTTATTACATTGGCGTATCCCGTGTCGTGTTTTATCCGTACATATACTATTAAATTTTTAAAATTTTTACCAAATTAATAAACAAAACAAGCAAAAAAATGCAAAAATTGCTTCACGACAAGAATCGACAGAACAGGAAAACGACCAAATCTTGCAAAAGAAAAAATGTGGGTTGACAAAAGTTCACACTAACATATCGCACACTAAGTACGAAACAGTCACATCTCAAAAAATATAAATTTTCAGAAGGAGCAAAATAAAAATAAAACTCTTCAGTTGTCAGGAGCATATCATAAACAGACAATAATTTATAACAAAAAGTCTATTTTGAAAAGTTTTAAGTATGATATGTTCGAGGTTGCCCATATATATATATGTGGTTTACATGTTTTGGATAAAATTATGTTTACTGATCATGTTCCTCTACATAAACTACCCAGTAGAAAAACTGTCAACACCTGTTATCAGAAGCACTGATATAACTGCTTCAAAGCAACCATCCTTACACATTTTATAATCACTCTATTTGTATGGTTCTGAAACTCCTTATTAATAAAGAAATAGAAGTGAGACGGGAATGAGTCGTATGTCTTTCTTGATTATCTACAAGCGATAGACAAAGAACAGAGCAACAAAATAATGTTTGAAAAAAACGCTGCTACTGGACTATATAATTTTAAAGAAATGAACATTGAAAAAGTGTGATATTGGATATTGGAAAATAGCTGTATACTAGACCGTATCGAAAAAATAAATTTCGCCGCACACCACCTAATCTAAAGCGTTATTGAAAGAAAGTTTCGAAAAAAAATTTTTTTTTTTTTTGACCGAACGTAGGGGTCGCGCATCGACATATTTCTTTATAACTTCGTTATTTACCGTCCGATCTTGAAGATTGATATGTTTTTGTTTTTGTCTTAGAAAGACCTATTATTGCTTTCTGGAACTCATGGACCTCAGCTGACCCCTTATAGTACTGACCCACCGAACCCTAGTTTCTACCATCTTAACGTACCATTTTAGTATCAGAATTAGAAAGCCCTTAAAAAATCATTTAACTTTTACAAAAGAATTTTTTCGCTATTTCCTCTAGAAATATGAAAAATTTTTGTTGTAATTTTTTTTTGCAAATTTTTAAATTTTTTGTCATATCGTATTATTTTTATAAAATATCCACCGAAAACGTTCACATCAGAAAAATACATCTTAATGTACAATTCTTAAGTAATGCAAGTAAAGCCTGCAAAAAACTTCCTTCGTATTAAACTTTCTGGACTATTCTTTAAGATCGTGCTGTTAATGTTAAAGGTTTGTCGAAGTTTTAAAAAAACGGCAACAATTGCTGAATGATTCGGATACACCTAGAAAAAAACTTAAGAAAAATTAACAAAAAATCTATATTAGTTTACCTAAGGGCTTGGTCTGTTTTAAGCCTACAAAGTTCTTGGATATGACAACAAAGTTTAATCTGCTTATTTATCGAATTTTATATTTATGGTGAATTAATGGTGAAAACCATTAGTTGTAAGCACATTTTCACAAGTAGAATTGCACTCTGGGGAAGTAATACAATTGATTGGGAAGTATTATCTATACATTCCGATGATTAACATTGTAAAACGTAAAAATTTATTGATTGATAACTATTTGCATCTTCCTTATTCGCAGTGTTTGTGTTATTTTCTTTTTTAGCTACCAGCCATACTTTGAGTACTTTATACATGAATTTAGTAACTTTTACAAAGTTGTGCTTAGTGAATTTAAAAATTTTGTTTTTTGTATAAATTATCAAATTTTTCATTTTAAAACCATTTTCAGCTCACACAAAAACTTTTGTTATTATAGATAGTTATTTCATTCAGTACATTTATTATTCACAAAAGCCATCTTAGATAATTTTACTATGGTTTTTTTCTCGGTGTAAGAACGTTTTCGGTGGATATTTTATAAAAATAATACGATTTGACAAAAAATTTAAAATTTGCAAAAACATTAAATAAAACAATTTTTAAAATATTTCTAGTGAAAATAGCGAAAAATTTCTTTCATAAAAGTTTAATGATTTTTTATGGGCTTTCCATTTCTGAAACCAAAATGGCACGTTAAGATGGTAGAAACTGAGGTCCGGTGGGTCAGTACTATAAGGGGTCAACTGAGGTCAATGAGTTCTAGACACAAAAAATAGGTCTTTCCGAGACAAAAACAAAAACAAACAATTCTTTAAGATCGGACGGTAAATACCGAAGTTATAAAGAAATACGTCGATGCGCGACCCCTACGTTCGGTCAAAATAAAAATTTTTTTTTCGAAACCTCCTTTCAATAATGCTTCAGATTAGATGGTGTGCGGCGACATTTTTTTTTTTCGCCTATAAGGCGAGACGGTCTACTGTATACGCTTTATTTTCAACATATTTTGAAAACAGCAGTTATAAATTTCATTGTGCGTAAAATTTAAATGAAAATTCTAAATGAAATATGAGTAGAAGAGGAATAAGTAAAAGTGCTATTAATAAAAAAAATATTAAAGGGGAAAAAAGCAACTACAAAAGAAATTAAAAGCATGTGTTAATAATAAAATTGAAATTATAAGTGTTGTGTCTGAAAACCCAGTGAAGGCATGCGATAAAAATTTAAATGACGTATTGGATACAAATGAGTTTATTGCGATGAAATGCGGTTTTTGGACGAATTTAATTTAAAAAAACAAATTAAAAATGGTATCATGAATACAATCCACCAAGGACAATAGTATAAGCATTGTTAAGGGAACGGCAATCGGAAGGGTTGACTGTACCAAGAAGTCTGAATGGTATTCTCAAATAAAAAGCATAAAAGCAGCTATAGTAAGGTTATCGCCTGGTACTTATTTACATATTGACTTATAAAAGCAGTTAAAAGGATACCATTAAGTGTGTTGCATGAAGACAACAAATTATACTGTATATTAGCAACAATGTATTGCCCATTTTAAAAGTAGTTTAGAATGAAATGGGGCGGTATAGCCTAAAACGTCTACAAATTGATTGCACCAGACATATTTTAATTATAACTACGACGGCATTCAAAAAAAGGAGGCATTTTAATTAATTACTACGATAAACATTTTTTTTAATTCTTACTTAAACTTGCAGAAGCTCCTCAGGACATCTTTGTAATCAAATTACATAACTGAATTTAAAAACGGATTTAAAATTGCAAAAAAAAGGCACCACAAATTTACTTGTTTTGCCAAGAAAATGCATGAACTTTCTACTTAACATACCTAACATTATTAATCATTAACCACATATTTGAATACTTTAGTTTTGAAATAATGAAAAAAAATATGAAAAAATTTCAAAATTTCCTTGCATGTTGCCTCGTTTCATATAAAAAAAAAATAAGTACAGAACCCAGTTGGTCAGTAGGCCTACGTAACTAGAGCTTCTGCAATTGCTTCGTACTCTTTGCTTTTTATACTGCATAGTTTTTTGGAATCGGTTAGCAAATTTTTTTTTAAAATCCTTGCCTTCTTTTCTTTGATCTCTTATTTTTTCTCCAAATCACAAAAGATTTCTAGAATTTTTTATTCAGACATTACCTGTAAGATGATTAAGAAAAGTTGAATAGTCAATATCGACTAAAGTGATACGTGAAAATTTCAAAAGGTAGATATTATATTGATGGTTTGAAAAATGCAATAAAACTTTTTTCGTCAAAAGGTCATTTATCACTTTAGTGCGCTTAACCATCGATATGTAGTCGAAAAATCTATACTAACATCAAATTAACAACACTGTCTAAACAATTATTCATTTACTTACTTAATTTAAGTTTTATCGATTTAATATTTTTGACAAAAAACCATATCTAAATTTTTCACTATTTGAAAAAAATTACAAATTTTACATATCAAAACTATCATAAACAGACCCATGTGTCTTTTTTCCGAATAAATTGCTGTGCGACCATTATGCGAAATTTTGACCCATACCTTAGTTGGGTTGCATGAACAGTAGACCGTACCTCAAAAAAAAGTTCGCCGTAAACCATCGAATATGACGCATTTGTGCAAGACAATTACGAAAAAAATTTTGTTTTTTTTTTTGACCGAACGTAGGGGTCGCGCATTGACATATTTATTCATATCTCTGGTGTTTACAGTCGAATTTAAAAATTTAGTACAACGATGTTTTTGTCTCAAGAAGATCAATATGACCTCTTTAGAAGTCATTGAGCTCAGGTGTACCGTTCTAGTACTTCTAGTACTTACCCTCTTTTGCCCAGGAAGTATATCAAAATTTCTAGCAGAACTATTTTTAAAAAATTTTTAAAAATTTTTTTGCCGAACGTAGGGCTCCCTTTTTTCATTTTCATCATATCTTCGGTATTAAAAGTCTGATCATATTGAATGACATATCGATGTTTTTGTTTAAAAGAGACCAATTAGTTTTATTCCAAAATAAAAAAAAAATATTCCTACAAGTCCTTGGAAGGTCTTAAATTGATTTTGAGGAACTTTAAAGCTCGTAAAGAGCTCTAAAAGAGGTTTGAACACTATTTTTGTTGTGATTTTCTAAATGTACAATGTATTATTATTTTCACAGCCACATCGAAAATATCAATTTCAAACCCTGGCTATATTTCTGACAGCTCTCGAGTTTTGATAAAATGTGGCCCATGAGTTGTTCATCGGTGACCTCAAAAGCAGATTCATTTACTACATGAACAAAACGCTCGGTGTTTTGAGAATGGCATGAATAAGCTGTGAAGTTATATAGGTTATTTTCATTGTGCGAACCTGTGAAGTTATTTTCATTGTGCGAACCTGGTAATTTGATTAATTCGATTGAATACTGCAATGATTCTTGCTGGTCTTAACAAAATATTCTCCGGGTGCGAGAAGTAGGTACGCATTGTTTTTTATAAAAGGACGAACTGCCAGTTATAATATCTTATGGCTTCTTGTTTAAAAACATTCAACTTTGCACTTTTATCACTGTTATGCCGCAGATACAATAAAAAATTTGTAACATCATACTCCGTTGGTAATTTGGTATTATTTAAGTCAATCGCAATAAGACATTTTTTTTTAAATGTTTTTGGCCAATTTGCATTGAAAATTATCAAAACTCTATAAAACTCTCGTTTGAAATAAATATTAGACAGACGCAATTTTTAACTGTTTTTTCACGGGGAAAAACGAATTGCAATATACAGGGTTTGAAATTGCTATTTTCAATGTGGCTGTGAAAATAATTATACATTGTATAATTAGAAAATCACAACAAAAATAGTGTTGATACCTCTGTTAGCATTGGCATTATTTTTATTCTTTTATGAGCTTTAAAGTTCCTCAAAATCAATTTAAGACCTTCCAAGGACTTGTAGGAATATTTTTTTTTTTATTTTGGAATAAAACTAATTGGTCTCTTTTAAACGAAAACATCGATATGTCATTCAATATGATCAGACTTTTAATACCGAAGATATGATGAAAATGAAAAAAGGGAGCCCTACGTTCGGCAAAAAAATTTTCAAAAATTTTTTCAAAATAGTTCTGCTAGAAATTTCGATATACTTCCTGGGCAAAAGATTAATGATATTTTAAGAGCTTTATTTTTTTGATATAAGGATGGCACATTAGGATGGTAGGAACTGAGATCTGGAGGGTAAGTACTAGAACGGTACACCTGAGGTCAATGACTTCTCAAGAGGTCATATTGATCTTCTTGAGACAAAAACATCGTTGTACTAAAATTTCTACTGTAAACACCAGAGATATGAATAAATATGTCAATGCGCGACCCCTACGTTCGGTCAAAAAAAAAAACAAAATTTTTTTCGTAATTGTCTTGCACAAATGCGTCATATTCGCTGGTTTACGGCGCACTTTTTTTTTGTGCATAGGAGGTGGTACGGTCTATTGAACAGTGGTTTTATTTTACAAAAACTGAAAACCAAATATAAGATGTTGTCGCAGGATTATTAGTTTTTGCTACACGGGGATCACATATTAAAAAATTTAAAAAAAAAATTCTTCTGTAGGCTTCTTAGCTTAATTTTTGACGAATTTTTCTTTAAGCACAATTTTTTTTTAATTTTTAGATACAAATTATACATACTTTTTAATTTTAACTGAAAACAACCAATCATCGTCGCATATTACAAAGTTCACAAAACTTTGGAATTGTACAAAAAATTCGGTCTTGATAAAGTTTTAAAAAAGTAATTAGAAAAATTCTACATTCCTTTCAACAGCATTATTAATTTGTATTTAAAAAGATAATTGTGAATAAAAGCAATTATTTTATAATAGTATAGAGTGAAAAAAGTTTAAAATTATGATCTGTTGTATTATGGAAAAATTTAACCAGTTACACTTACCGTTCGCAAAATTTTGAAGTCTTTTTAAAAATTTACTCTTGAAACATTTTTAACTAAAACGGAACATATAAAAAAGTTATGTAACATCAGCTTGGAATCTTTAAAGATGGGACTTTGTGAGAAAAATATTTAATATTCCTTCATTTGTTTTGAAAATAAATTTTTAATTTTTTCCTGATATTTTATTTCGGTTGATACACTGTGCATGATGAAGATGGAATGCAATAGGCTTATATGTTATAGCTTGGGAACTTTGTGCCTAGCCGTTAGCGGAAACTTGGTGTTATAAGTATATCCAGGCTTAGAAACGGTATAACATTTTACTACATATTTGAAACATAAGAATAGAAAAACAGTTATGAAAGTTTGAACAATTTGTATCACAGTGTAAACGGCAAGTGTGATACAAATGTTTATCTACTATTACTCTTCACTAAACACTAGACGGATTTGTCACGCTAAGTGACCAATTTGAAAAAAACTTGAAAAGAACTTGCATTCAAGCTATTATTTATTCTTCATATTTATATTCTTTGTCGAAATGCGCTACACTTAATGTTTGTCAATTATCATGGGTAACAATAGTTCATGTTGTGAGTTTTATCTTCTTAACTATCTTTCATATTTTGTGGTTACTTGATTTTAATATTTTTATTTCTTTGAATTTCTTTGATAAAAGAATATAAATTTAGCCGCTGCTCTGATTAATGTTAACAAATTAAATTCTTCAAAGCATCATACATGCCATTAACTAACAATGCGAATCTGGCTTAAAGTCTTTTCTAAGATTCCAATGATTTCCAAAATCTTTTCTAAAGACCAAACCAAGTTGAAATCAACTAAGCTCTGCAATAATGTTAACAAGATAAAAATATCTGCCTTGCTTCACTGCTGCTGCTGCTGCTGCTGCTTTCAACATTTAGTTTAGCTTCGGTCTAAAGCAACAGAAGTCAATTGCATAGATTTCAAATAAAATTAAATCGATTGGAATCAAATTAAGTCTGAGTAAATCAACAAGCATACTTGAAGTGATTTTGTTAAACATGTAATTTGAGTGTGAGAGTTTAACGTTTCAACAACAACAACAACGAATTCGAAAAGAAAACTCAAACAGAACATTTAATTTTGAATTTTGTTTTATTTTAATTTTAATTAAACAGAATACTTGAAGAACTAGGAATTGTTTTTCTTTGTAAATAATTTGATTAAATATCAATTATATGATAATTATCTGAAAGTATTCAATCTTTCAAAATTTTAAGTGCCATCCTTAGCATATTTTATAAATAAAACATAGAAGCTTTGTTAACTTGAAATAATTATTAAATGAGAATATTTTGAGAATTCATTTTGTGGCACTGTTAAAATAAATAAATAAATCAATAAATTTTACTGACACGTGTGTGTGAAAACCAACGCATACTTAAATGCTATGGTTAACCATGAGTGGCTTTGACTGCAGACGACAGAATCACTCACATTCAATTCAGTGCTTAATCCTTGTTTGTATGAGAGAGGTTTGAGAGTGTTAACAACATCGTCATGCTGTCCTTCACACTGCATGTAGTCGTAGGTTTAGGCATGCATGCATACACCGATGAAAATAATGAACAAAATTTAAACATTTTCTTTAATTTTGTCTATTGGCAGGGTTCATGAAGGAAGTATTCTAGTCTGGCGGTACACATTTTGGGTGTTTCTTAAAATTCTTTTAAACAAAATCTAAGATTATTTTACTAGACCTTTTTTTATAAGATATTTATTTGTTTTTGACCGTGGTGACCGTGGCATGCAGGTTAAGTGTGTGGCCTGGCATACTTGGAGCCCGAGTTCGATCCCCAGCCGCGGCGAAAAGTTTTTTTCAATAAAAAATTTTTCTGATCGGTCACCACCTCTCTGCAGACAATGGCACACCTCAGAGAGTAAATAATGCCATGTAAAGCTTCTTGATAATATGAACTTTATCCGTTCGGAGTCGGCATAAAACATGTAGGTCCAGTTCTCGGTCAATTGTGTGCAAACATTTAATAACACACACAACATAATTGATCATAAGAAGTTCGGTCAAAGTCCTTTCAAGGGCTGAAATGGCCAAAAAATTTGTTTTTTTTTTCTTATTTGTTTTTAACAATGTTTTAACAATACAAAAAAAAATTAAAAAGGAATAATTTTTTAAAATTGAAAAAATTACAGGCTTTACAATGAGAGGAGTAAAAAATAAGGATGCGTCCCTCTTGACCTAATTTTTTCCCTTCTGGTAATCTGAAGAAGAAAAGAAAAAGATTATTATAAAGTTAAAATTTTGGTTTTGTCTGTACTAGAAATGGCGGTTATATGAGAAACAAAATTATTTTTTGCTCTATTATTTTTAAAGTTGAAAATATTTTTACAATTTTAACAGAACAAAATATTTAATAATTAAAGTTCTTACAATAAAGGAATCTTATATATTAATACGTGAACATTAAAGTTTGTCATACGCTTTTTTGGTATTAATTAAAACTCAAAATAAATTAAACTTATATCATTCGAAAGGTTATGTTGCCCAGATGTGCAGAATGTATAGATAAATGATATATCTGATAGAGGGGATTCCCAACCTTCTACGAGAGAAATTTAATTTTTGAGAAAAAAACCCGCTATTTGATTAATATGAAATTTGGTTGGGGCAGAGTTTTTGAGTTGGTCGAATTTGAGTTTTTTTTTTAAAGTAACAATTTCTGAAAAAAATGCAGTTTTATGCATTCGTCAATTGTTAAATTTGTAAATAAATGTGTTCTGAATTCAAAAATTTGACTTTCCATGTCAATATTTTAATCGAATTTTAACGGTTCTTCAATTTTTCTAATTTTTTCTAAAAATTTGTTAAATTTTCTTTTAAATGTGTTAAAAATTACAGCAAAGTTCTAACCAAAAGTAGTTTTAATGAATTTTCTTAATATTGTCGTTAGTTATTTAGCGTGTGTTTCAACCAAATGCTAAGATAGAGAAAAAACTATCTCAAATTGAATGTTCTAAATTCTGAGGCCAATAACTCCGCCATCTGTGAATAAATTTTATTTATTTCTTTTTTGTATTTAAGTCTTATCAATTAACTTAAAAAAACTTTTAAAAATAATACCGTGTTTTATTTGTTTATATTTAAATTATTCCTTTTAAAAAAAGACCATAAAATTTGATTTATTCTTAAAATATGGGGTAAAAATGATTTTTGTTGTAAAAAAAACAAAAACTCAAAATTGCATTTTTGATTTTCTTTCAAAGTCTGTACCGAATTTAAGGTGAATTTATTTTGTCTTGACACTAAATTAATAAACTGTCCGTGACATAAAAAAATCAAGGCTCCCCCTATGATTTCTTTGACAAAATTAAATTTTTTTAAAATGTTGTTTTTTTTTTTGTTTTTGAACAAAATAATATAAAAAAATAATTCTTTTGAAGAAAATAGCTTTACATCTCCAATTAATTAAGAGTTATAGCCTCGAACTTATTGTTATCATCTCGCATATAATTATAAATAGGCAATCAATACATTGGTCGAATTTCGACCCCAGGCGATACTAGTATATAAAAAAGGTTCACACAAAATTTCAAGTTAAGCAGTTCAGAACTTGTGAAGTCACGTACATAAATCTTCACGATTTCAAAAAAAAATTTATGTTTTTTTATTGTTAAAATATCTTGGCTGGTAAAAATATTCTTAGTTTTTTTTATTGAATTTTAAAAAACCAGGCATACTTTGTACCCCTAGACTAGAATTCCGCCTTAATAAAGGATGGCCGATCACAGCATTTTCTTTTTAAACACAAAACTTATATAATAATCCTTAAATAGTGATCCAAAGTCTATTCCATACATTAACTTTTCGGTAAATATATGATTTTTTTTCTCGGATTTTGTTCGCTAAGGCTTATTTGAATTTGACCTAAAAACGTTTTTTTTTTTTCATTACTACTCGTAGCTTTTAACAATGAAATTGAGTGTTAAACTCAAAACTTTTGTGCCTGAGTACTTTGGTATTGACAAAAATTTTCGAGGAAGAAGCTTTTAAAAGGCTGAAAGGTATAATTTTTTAAATAAATTGTTTAATTTTGAATTCCCAGCTTATAACCGTCACTACTATAATTATGGTCAGGCACTGAATATAGTAAAATAAACATGACTAGCATAAAAGACCGTCCTACGTTTTGAAAATTGAAAAGCACTGTAATAGCCTAAGGTCGCCTTCATAATGAACGCCATTGCAAACAGGTTGGCTAAAATATGTAACAAGTAGCTATCCATCTCGCTTGTTCACAAACTTTTTCTGGCTGCCCGTCTGTATCGGCGTTCACTATGAACGTGACCTAATGACAGTTTAAGCGATACACGGTGCGCAAAATGACACTTGACTTTTATATATAAAGCTTGGTGTGAGAGGGTAATAGTGCTAGGTACAGGTGAAAAACTACTCCACTGATATCACTTGCCTGTAGTCCATATCAATGATAATTTCAGTCGATAACTGTGAACTCGGCAAAAACACTGAAATAAACTGAACGGATGTTTCAGAAAGCTACACTGAGAAAAAAACACATAGCTTGCTCCGGTAAAAAATTTCTCTATTTTTGATAATAGCAATTTTCTCTTTTTCAAATAAAATTTTCTTCAATTAGAATAAATTTTCACATTTTCGTAGAAATATTTCTTTACTTCTAGGAAATGGAAACATTTCAATGTCTCTAATAATGATAAGTATTTTTCTCGAACAAAAAATTTCTCATTTATAGAGAAATTTTATTGAAAATGAAAAACTTTTCTTATATTTTGATAAAAAATTCACTATGATAAGTATTTTCTTCAATAAAAACAAATATTTTCTCAAAAAAAAGTATTTTTCTCTAAAAATGATATATTTTTCTATTTCATGGTAGCTTTTTATCATTTTTAGAGAATTTTTAGTATCGCAATTAGAGAATAGCATTCTCTGGAGCAAAGTCTATACCATTTTTCTCTAAATATGATGCCTTTTTTATCATATTCCGAGACACTTTTTTCTGAGTGTATGTATAAAAGGTACAGAAAAGTTGAAAAGCAACTTCAGCACATTTAACTAAATAAAGAGTACTTCAAACTATCTTAAACAGTTTGAGTAGTAGAAATTAAAAAAGCACTATAGTCACCTGTTATTGTTTTAATTCAAACAATTGTTTAAAAAATTAATGAAAATCACTGTATAAGCAACGGAACAATATTTTGAAAATTATTTATAAAAAAAAACATATTACAAGACGGATTGAAGTTGAGAATTATCAAAAAGTTTTGAAAGCACTGAAAAAAAAACAGAAACATTCAACACTTTAAAAAGCAGCAGAACAATTTGTATCTTAAGAAAAAAAATTATTTTAGTAATTTTTGCACAACACCTAGTACTACTTAGCTCTGTGTTCACAGGACTGCATCATTTTAAAATACTCATAAAAATGCGAATTTTTATTACCAATCATGCGCTTGTATTTCTCTTCGTGCTCTTCTATACTGTCGTATGGCCTTGAAATTTTCTATCTTATCTTATTTTTTATTAAATTTTTTTGTCCAACCATTCCTTGACGTAGAACTAAGCAAGAAAAATCTCACCACGAAGTTAACTTAAGCATCTCAGTGACATTCTCAAGCTGCTTTCTTGTCTAGTTTATGTCTCAATTCAATTTATTTTTCCCTTGAGTGTGCCTCGCTTAAACTTCGCAGTTATCGACCGCCGACCGTTTGTCAATGGCGCTAAGCGGATTACAGGCCACGATGCGGATGACTGTCATTTTCAAATCCCAGCAACTGACAAATAATTAAATGGCCTTTTAACGCATACTAAAATATAATCACACTAAACGAAGGCAAAGTCAGACTTTATCATATGCTAAGCAACGCATTGCTTTCGATTGAATATTTTTTATAAATTTTCTTATTTTTGTTGCTCTGTAGAAAATGCTATAATGCTGATGTTTTACAATAACAACAAAATTTAAAAATTGCATAAAATTTTTATTGTGCACATAATGATTTCGGAATTAATTGTCAATGTTAATTAGCTCACATTGATTTTTTTTTTTAAAGCACAAGATATTTTTTATCTTATTTCAATGTTAATTAATTTTCAAAATATATTAAGTAATCGGATTAAGAGATTATTTTTGTATTTAATTAACTTACAATGCAATGCTTTCAATCAGAAAAAAAACACAAATTAAAGAATCAACTTTATTTGAACTGGTTATGTTTAACATATACATAGCAAAAATAAATTTAATTGATATACATATTTCGAAAATTCTTAAACTTTTTCAAAATGTTTTTGTTAAAAAAAGGCATTTATGACTTAATTCACAAGTCCTCACTCGAAATAATTTCAACTTTTAATCAATTTTACTTCCTTTAATGTAGAAATCTTTACTTTTATCAGCTCATTTCTTTAAGCAGTTACATCGAACAATCATCTATCAGAATATTACCACATCTTACTGTTCTATTCATTAACCGTATGATCATGAAATCTTACGCATAACATATTTAAAAATAGAAAACACACAATTTAACTTAAAATTTTATGAAGAAACATAAATCAGAAAACTAACAGAGCGTACATCTTAGTTAAGCATTTCTTGGTGTGTGCAAAAACTTTATTCTTATCAGAAAACCACTCACCCGCATGATTTTCACTCAACTTCATATAAATCACTCAATTGAAAATGTTCTTCAGGAAAATGTGAATGGAAAACTTTAGTATGGAATCATTTTCCAGTTGCTTGAACTTGAGAGCAACAGCAAAAATGGCAAAACTTGAAGACAACTTGTCAGAAATTAATTGCATATCACTGTAATTATGCAACTCACTCAAACTTCTTAGCACTTGCAACAAGAAGAAGAAGAAGAAGACGAACAAGAAGAAGAAGACACAAGTGCACATACATATGAAAGCCCTTATTCAGAGGCTATAAACTATAGATAAAAAGCGAAAGAAAAAGAACTCCACATACATACAGAAGACTCCAAAAGTTTATAACATAGTTACAGAAACTGTGCAAGAGTAATTTTGAGTTGAAAACAGGAAGAAGGCAAAGAAATACCAGGTAACTGTGTTCAGTTTTTAACAATTGTTAAGCAATAAAATGTCCAAAGTTGTTCTTAATTTACTTGAACTCATTCCACACAATCATTACTAAAAGCATAAATTTGAATGTATTTTTGAATAAAACATGAAAACTGAAGTAATGAAACCAGTATTCGGATTAGTTCAAAAACGAATTTTTGTGTTTAATTCAGGGACCAAAAATAACTGTTATTTTACAATTTTCAAATGAAAAAGACATAAGGAAAAAATAGTCGAAGGACTTTTTCAAATTTCTCATTATAATACAATTAGTCTCAGCTTTACGAATATTAAGTGCCTTTTAAATTTTCGACCGATTTTATAAAAGTTAAAATTAAACTGTTATTTTTGGCCTTTTATTTTTTCGGGCAAAAATAACGGTTACTTTTGACTTTTATTAAATCGGTCAAAAATAACAGTTATTTTGTGACTTTTATTTTTTCAGTCAAAAATATCAGGTAATTTGTGTTTTTTTAAAGATTGCTTGGTCGGTTAAAAACTATTGATACCATGTGTAAAATGTGCGCACCGATGAGACGAAAATAATGGTATCAATAGGTTTTTAGTCGGTAAAAATACAAATTGCCTGATATTTTTAACCGAAAAAATAAAAGGCAAAAAATAACTGTTATTTTGACCAATACAATAAAAGTCAAAAGTAACTGTTATATTTGCCCGAAAAAATATAAGGCACAAAATAACTTATATTTTTGTCGGAAAAAATAAGAGTAAAAAGATAACAGTTAATCTGTGACTTTTTCGATAAAAACCATAACCGGTACGGTCCCTGGTTTAATTTCGTTTGTTTTAACCAAAAATTTCGGGTAATATGAATAGAAAGAATTTCAACAGTCAAACCTATACAGTCAAGTCTGCCTTGGTTCGGAAATGTGGAAATAAGATAAGTAGGAGGGAAAGGGAAATCAAGAAAAACAAGTGTAGAATGTTGTATGTGGTGCCGGAGCACTAAATAAATGATTTAAATCTGAGGCAAGTGTTATGCCTTTAGCTCAGTCGATTCGAGTTTTTAAGGAATCTCAATTCACAAAGATCTCCACGACCCAAAGTCGTCCCAAAGTCGTAAATATTTATGAATTTTTTTAATTTCAGCTGATTAGAGATGAGGAAAGAGTTAAAGAAAGGTAAAAGCGTAAGAGCATGGCCTGACCGGGATTTAGTATAGTAGTGTTTGGGTTTTATTTCATGCGTAAAAAAGTGTTGTATGAAAAATATAAGCGATTAGTTTATTTTCAAAATTACACCTCCTTAAGAACTAACCTAACAGGATATTAATAATTGTCTATTGAGTTAATAATAATAAATATATAAATACTAACTTAAATACATAACAGCAGTTGTTAATTTCATATAGACAAAAGTGTTATAATGCTTTCAGTATAAACAGCAACTAGTTATGCTCGTACAATTAGTGTAACAGTGAAGATAGTTATAGGATACTCTACACTGGAACCTCTAGGTTGGCAGTCAAACAAGTTTACCACTCGACTACCGAGGTATTGTCAGAAGGCACTAAACTTAAAAATAAAATGAGTAAAAGACTGCGAGAATTCCAGTGTAAAAACGACCCAAATGTTTTCTGCTACGTGTGCGGTGAATTTACTTTCCAAAAGAATCAACACAATTTTCGAATTTACTGCGAATGTCATATCTTCAGTATTTTGGTAATGCGGCTGTTGCGGCGGAATTTTGTGTCAATCGTGCTAATTAATATTGTCTGAATGGAGCTCGGTTAAAAAACGATACATGAAATTTGATGTTCCGATGATCTGGAGACAACCGTTTTACCACCTAAACGATTGCTATTGTTTCTGGCCAAAGTGGCTGGCGTTAGAAGACACAAACGAGTGATATACACCACTGTTCTGACTGTTTCATTGCCAGTATCTCATTGTGATGATGTTCCATATCCTACTTGTGCCGATTCAACACGTGAAAATAAACGAAAATCCGTAGATTCAGTGGAGTCGGCAGCAACCACAGGTGGTAGTACTATTACAACTGAAAGCAAAACTCACGTTGTATCGCAAGAGCAAGTGTATGATTGGATAAGAGTTTTGGAACTGTCAAATGAAAAATCGGAATTGCATGCTTCTCGCTTGCAACAATTCAACTTTTTGAACGACTGTTTCTAGCTTCCTGGGGAAGAATAAAAAATCTTACGGGAAAATAGTCAACGAGTTGCTCAGGCATTTATAAAAAAAGGCCGTAATTATGTCTCTGAAAATGCATTTTCTGCACTCCCATTTGAATTTTTTTTGCGAAGAATCTTGGTGACGAGAGTGACGAACATGGGGAAAGATTCAACCAACAGATGGAACGAAAGAATGATGGGCGACTATTGTTGGTTTCTCATTAGGGAAACCGATGCCGAATTAAATTAACGACAAAACAAGAATCCAAATCGGGGGGGTGCGATAAAGCCATGCGAGATAACGCCATATGGCTTTATAACTCAATTCGAAAAGTGATAACTCGTCTAAATTTCTGTATGGCTTTATTTCCCATCACAAAGAGCGATAAGGCCATATGGCGTTATCTCAAAAAACAAAACAAATTGGCCATTTCAGCCCTTGAAAGGACTTTGACCGAGCTTCTTAGGATCGATTGTGTTGTGTGTGTTATTAAATTTTTGCACACAATTGACCGAGAACTGGACCTACATGTTTTATGCCGACTCCGAACGGCTCATGTTCTCAAGAAGCTTTACATGGCATTATTTACTCTCTGAGGTTTGCCATTGTCTCCAGAGAGGTGGTGACCGATCAGAAAAATTTTTTATTGAAAAAACTTTTCGCCACGGCTGGGGATCGAACCCGGGCTCCGAGCATGCTAAGCCACACACTTAACCTGCATGCCACGGTCTCCACCGTTATCTCACATGGCTTTATATCTCATTTGATATTTTATTTTAAAAGGTTTATTTTGGTAATGTTTCTTATAGCCGAGAATCTAAGAGCCAATCTAATAACAATTTTCTCTGTAAAAGAAAACCTCAAACGTTTCATTGAGAAAATCCTTAGTTTTCACTGAAAAAACAAAAGCTAATGATTTTCCCTTTTACAGAATGTTCCAATTGAGGTGTAAAAATTCTGTAAAAGGATAAATAGCTAATTATATTTCACTGACAAAAAAAAAGAATTGTTATGATTAGAAATCATTTGAAAAGGTAATAATTGTTGTGAATTTCCCACTAACCATTTTTTAAAAAGAAAAGAAAGTTTTAGTTTTTTTTAATGTTTATTTCAAACTAAAAAATTTTCTAACAATGCAACAGCAATGAATTGAGAGATAACGCCATATGGTTTTGTCTCTCAATTGCCAAAAATAAAATATGTCATTATCTCTCAATACGATGGGAGATAACGCCATATGGCTTTATCTCTCAATGCGATGGGAGATAAAGCCATATGGCGTTATCTCGCATAGTTTTATCGCACCCCCTCATCCAAATCATTTAAATTTCTGAATGATTCGTAAATGAATGAATAATTATATACAATTTAAATAATATAAAAATAATGTAAATTATTAAATGAACAGTAATTATAAAGAATAAAGGATTTTATAACAACAACCTTTAGTTCTCATTTATTTATATGACAATGAAATAAGTCGAAATGCATAATAGATAATCACACAATTTGGGTGCTTTCGTTCCATTAAATACAACTTTTTCATTTCTCAATAGATTTTCTTCAACAGAAAACAACTTATTTTTGCGGAAAAATACAGGCTTTTACGAGAAAATATTGAAAGTAATTAAATATTTTTTATTTCTTAACAAAATTTGCAACTATTTTTTTTTTTGTGGAAATTTTTCTGAAAAACAAGAAAGATCCTCGAAAGTTAAATTTATTCCGCCAAAACTAACAGTTTGACCAAAAAATTATTTTGGCATTGTTTGTAGAAAATTTTATTAGCTTTTATTTGATATAACAGTTGATTGATTACTAATGTTGGTTCTGGAGATATTCATATGCAATTCAGTGGAACCAACTTTTTTTTCGTTAAAATAAGCGAACGATTTTACATGATAAAAGGATAGTGACATTCGTTGTACAAACAACTTTTCATTACTTGTAAACCAGTGTTATTGAATGTTTTATGTAAGTTTTGTATGAGTTTTAATGTATTTAATGCATGTATGTTTGCGTGTATTTTAAGTTAGTATAAAGGATGTATAAAAACGTTACCCTTTAAGAAATTAACCACTTGAGCTCTGATAGAACATTTACTTAATATAAAATATTACTCAGTATTTCTTAAAAAGCAACAAAGTATTTATACAGTGGTTCAAACGACTAACCGGACACCGCAGCGATCTCTTTAAAAAACATTTTTTAGGAAAAAGACGTTATTTATAATGCAAAAAATTTCTATTGAATGTTTTATTGTTATTCTAAGCATTTTTTGGTACAAAGAATTTACTAAAAATTGACATCAATTTCATTCAGCTAGCAATAATATAAAAAATTACACTTTTGAAGGGTCAAACGTCTAACCGGACACAAACAAATTATTAATAAATTCATTATTTCAATACTTTTTTGAGGAACCTTTTGCATCAATTATGTCTTGCAAACTATTTTTAATGGAGGGGAACAAGTTTCTGCAAACATCTGGCTGAATGCTGTTACATTCCTTGATTAAATCCTCCTTGAACTGAGCTATGATTCGAATACTTGTGTTGTAGAGGCTTTTACCCAGTCCATTCCATACATTTTCAATGACGTTGATGTCAGGCGATTGGGACGAGTTTATAATAATAATTCGGGGCAGTTATGTATTAGTCATACTTTTGCCACTTTTGCATACTTATCTTGATAAAATTCAAAGATCTGTAATATACAAAGCTTTTCGGCACTCTGCTTAACATTTGCCTCAATATGTTTAGGTATATGTTTAGGTTTAGGTATCCTTTTAACCATCAATAAACACTAGATTCCAGACACCTGCACTATAAATACAGTCTCAAACCTTTACAGAACCACCTCCATGCTTTTAAATTCGGTGTTTGGTTGTCGCCATACTTAAGCCCTACATCTAAACCGTGCAAGTTGAATTTGCGTTGGTCAGTATATAGTACCTTTAATAAGACAAACCTCTTGAATTTAACCTAATTTTTTACATATTACCTTACCTTTATACCAAAGTGCATTATTTTTAAGCAAGTACTCTCTCGTACTAAGTACTAAGCAAGTACTCCTTTTACAACCTCTTGAATTTAACCTAATTTTTTACATATTACCTTACCTTTATACCAAAGTGCATTATTTTTAAGCAAGTACTCTCTCGCAAACTGGAGTTATAGTCTTTTGTTATTGGGCTAATGGACAGCTTCTTTCGCACAATTCTTCCATGAAAATCATTCTTACGTAGTTTCACACATAAGTTTTCACACATAAGTCCTTTCCTTAACTTCTTTTGCATAACTTTTTAGCTCGTTTGGAGTTTGGAATGCATTGTTTTTTTTTGTTTGTAGGTTAATTTGGTGCTCATCACGGTCGCCTAGTGTTTTACCTTGACCCTCCCGACTTTTGTTGAGGATTCGGAAATCGTCATGAAACTTTTATAATAATATTGTGGACCGTAGAATGGTTTCGACCAACGATATCACCTATTTAGCGAATAGTTTCACCTTCACAGCATTGCCGCATAATTAACGGCCGAATTTCGTATGATATGTGCGTACGTTTTTGTACCACTGTAGAATTTTTTGTAGAAGCGATTACCAAACTGAAAACACAATGAGCGGAATCAATAGAAATTGGATTTGAATTGTTTTTTTACGACAACAACATGTCTAATTTGAAATGTCCGGTTGGACGTTTGACCCTTAAAAAAGGGATTTTTTTATATTTTTGCGAACTGAATGAAATTGGAGTAAATTGTATGTAAATTATTTGTAGCAAACAAAAGTTAAAACAAAAATTAAACATTCTGTACAACTTTCAGTATTTTAAATAAAGTTTTTTGGCAAAAAAATGGCATTTAAAGTCGCTCACTGCGTTGTACGGTTATTTGTTTGAACCACTGTAGCTACTAGTATCGCCTGGGGTCGAAATTCGACCAATTTATTGATTGCCTATTTATAATTACTACTATGACCTGGGGTCGAAATTCGACCAATTTATTGATTGCCTATTTATAAATATATGCGAGATGATCAAAATAAGTTCGGGGCTATAACTTTTCATTGATTGGAGATATTAAGCTATTTTCTTCAGAAAAATTATTTATTTATTTAATTATTTCTTTCAAAAACAGAAAAACAACATTTTAAAAAAATTTAATTTTTTAAAAAAAATCATAATCATCACCTTGATTTTTTGATGGCACGGACAGTTTATTAATTTATTGTCAAGACAAAATAAATTCACCGTAAATTCAGTATAGACTTTGAAAGAAAATCAAAAATGCAATTTTGAGTTTTTGTTTTTTTACAACAAAAATCATTTTTACCCCATATCTTAAGAATAAATCAAATTTTATGGTCTTTTTTTAAAAGGAATAATTTATGTATAAACAAACAAAAAATGGTATTATTTTCAAAAGTTTTTTTAAGTTAACTGATAAGACTTAAATACAAAAAAGAAATAAATAAAATCTATTCACAGATGGCGGAGATATTTGCTTCAGAATTTAGAACATTCAAGTTGAGACAGTTTTTTTCTCTCTCTTGGCATTTGGTTGAAACACACGCTAAATAACTAACGACAATATTAAGAAAATTCATTAAAAATACTTATGCTTAGAACTTTGCTGTAATTTTTAGCACATTTGAAAAAAAATTTAACAAACTTTCAGAAAAAAATTAGAAAAATTGAAAAACCTCTAAAATTCGATTAAGATATTGACATGGAAAGTCAAATTTTTGAATTCAAAACACATTTTTTTACAAATTTTACAATTGACGAATGAATAAAACTACATTTTTTCAGAAATTGTTACTTTTTCAAATTCGATTCAAATTCGACCAACTCAAGAACTCTCCTCCAACCAAATTTCATATGAATCAAAGAGCAGATTTTTTCTCAAAAATTTAATTTCTCTCTTAGACGGTTGGGAACCCCCTCTATCAGATATATCATTTATATAAACATTCTGCTTAGAATGTTCATTTCTGAGTTTTAATTAATACCAAAAAAGCGTACGACAAACTTTAATGTTCACGTATTAATATATAAGAAGATGTAGGTATGTAAGTTGCCCTTAAGCCGTAATGAACTTGTAATGAAATAAACTAAGTATGCAATATTTTATGATAAAATAAAATTGAGCTTTAAAATTTTTATTTCTTGTAATAAATAAATGTTAACTATCAACTAGCGCAACCTCGGGAAAAATGCAGTCATGAAATGTTTTGACAATGTTAAGAATGATGATGCAATAAAGATGTCTGCCACATCCTGCTCTCTCTCTCTCTCTCTACTCCCTTTAAGCAATTTTGCAATCGACTAAAATTCAACAAACGACGGCAAAGCGAATGCTGAGAATGATGAAGAAAAATGACTTTGAACTCGTTTCATAAGAACAAAAATCAAAAAAACACAAGAGACATTAAATGTATAAAATATATCAACTTAAAACAAAGAAAAAAATTAAACTAGCTCAAAGAATATTCAATGAGTTTTTGAGTATACCTGAAAGCAAGGCTGTATTAAAAGGCTCGATATGAAAAATATTTTCAACAGGTATAACAGAATACCTGATATATGGTTCATTGCGTGTTACACTGTTTGTTCACCTTTTCTTAAACTGTTTTCTTCCACATTCAGATTTTATTTTAATTAAGTTTAAGCTGTTTGCTGCGACAAGTTGATGTGGTTTCCAAATATTGGGCTGTTTCACTGACATCACCGTCAGACAATACGGTTAATGTTCAAAACTTAGCAGACAATTCACACTCGCAAAAACAATTGAAAGAACGTAAAACACTCTAAATTGCTTTTGGGTATATTTTTCAACAATTTCTACTGCTTTTATGCTCTTTGCACACTCATTGACATTTTGTAACTAGCGATTTAGGCTAAATTATTAACTTCGTTATCCTTATCGAACATTGAACTTTAATTCATTGCGTATTTAATTTATTTTAATTATAAATGAGTTGGTCTGTGAAGTTTTAAAATTCGTTTAAAAAGTTTTGAATTGATATTAATCAGATGTTGTTACTTCACTCAAATATTTTATAAGCAGAGTCATTAAAGAAATTATAAGTTTTTAAACCAAAGAATTCTTAGAAATATTGTGTATCTTTCCATATTTCATTCATGACTTTTTCTTTGTTTTATAATTTTTTTTTTTTTTTGTGTTTTTGACAACGGTTTATAATTTTTGTACGCGTTCATTTTATAAGCTTAAAACAACACAATTTTTAGTCAACTAAGCTTTCTACTTTAAATATATCTCATATACTGAACAATATTTAATGTATAACTCGCTATTTAAATAAAAATTGTAAACTAAGCTATGATCATATTTAAACTGTATTTTTTTATGAAGCCTTGCTCGATGTACATCGGAAATTGTTGTCTGAAGCAAAAATGTTTTGAACAGAAAAACACAAACCTAAAACGCTTAAAGAGCCAACCAATTTTCTTGTTTGCTTCCTGGGACATTTTCCTTCTTTTGTGACATTTAAAAAAAAATAAAATGTCTGCTGCAAGTTGTCATAATTTCTAACATGCTGTAGCCAAAGGTAGGTTAAACTTATCAAAGCGTTGCTTTTCTTTGTTTTGTCATAGAATGTGTCAAGTGCATGTATTAGTGTTGCGTGAGTTTATTGTACAATTTTTTATGTTTGTTCTTTAAAGAGGATTCATGATTTAATTAAGACACATTATTTGTGGAAATTTCACAAATTAACGCTTGATTTAAATGCTTTAGTTAGAAAATAAAAAAAATTCAACACATCATCGGAGTAATTCTGATACAAAGCATATGATAATGAACTTCATTAACATGCTCTAAACAGTGGAAAATTAAAAAGAATCCACAGAATTCATTAAAATATTTAAGTTTTAGTGAAATTTTTTAAAATTACTTTCTGAGTTCACACAATGAATACATAAAATATGAATGAGCAAATGAATATGTGAATTGCCAGCGATTGATACATTTTTTTAAACCAAATGAGTTTTATTCAGGTTCTAATTATTCAGCATTCATTATGCTTATTAGCTGATAATGAAAAAAAAAGTCAATCATAACATTCGTCGAGATATAAACAGCAAAGAGAATATATATTTTTGTTTTAACAACACATTACATTATTACAAAAAAAAAAAAAAAAAAAGAAAAATAAGTATGTTGAAAAATTATTTTACACACAATGAATTTTTTTATTTAATAGAGATGTAAACCTTCGCTGAATTCCACAAAGACACTTACTACTCGTAGAACAGATCACTCTGTTGTATCACTTGTATACAAACATAAGCCATTCAATGAGTTGGTATGTATGTATGTGTAAAATACATTTATTCCAATTATAAAATAAATTTATGTAGTTGCTGTGGCTTTTATGCCGCTGACGAATTCTGTAATTCATAATGTTGCCATATTTACTCAAAATATTATTTATACCAAGAACTCTCTCTATAGCCTTTTAATAGGCTTTTGTCGAACATAACATAACATTATTATGTGTGCATGCATCATATATTTTTGCTTTTTCTGCCGTTTTATATATAATTATGATTATGATTGTTTTCTTTTTGGCAGGTGGCAACATTGTTTACAATAATGATAGATTAAATTGGCTTAAACAGTTTTGTTTTTGTTTCTATAGATTTTTTTTTTTACTTTTTCAAGCATTAATACGTTTTTTAACACGAAACATTATTCAATTTTTAAGCCACGGAAAATGTTCACCTCGAGCGCTGCATTTCCGCTCATAAAAAGCAATAATTTCCAATACATATATTTATATGAGTGTACATCAAGTGATGACTTGTGCATGCTTAATTTTAAATTATATGATGAGCACTCACATATACTTATATCATATACACACACACACACACACACACTTGAATAACAGAAGAATTTGTAACCAAGCAATGTGATTTTAATTATTAAAATTGAGCACAGTGGACTAGAAAGTAAAAATAATAATAAAAAAATAAATAATATATTTGCTGCTTCCTTTCAACAACAATATTTTAAAAGGTCACAGTATCTTACAGCTCATTGCCGTGAAAATATACAATATTGACTGAGGATTCTGATGCAGATTAATTGTTATCTCAATATAAATGTTTCAACGGGTCTTACCATTAGATTTCTATATTATATAGAGTATCCAACAAATTCTTTCAATATGCAATTTATGTGCAAGTTTTATGCAAGCTATATGCAAGCTATATGCAAGTAATGTTCAAGTTACATGAAAGTAATATTTATGCAACTTGAAAAGGTGATTTCTCATTGTAATCATGATAATATTTGTAGCATTGAAAGCAAAATATACAAGTTGTATGCAACATATGCAAGATATATTCAACGTATGCAACTTGTATGCAACGTATTCAAGATATATGCAATATGCAGAATATATGTAATATGCAAGATATGCAACATATATGCAATTACATATAATCCGCAGACTAGACATGAATGATAATGTAAAATTAAAGTTTATGTTTTCACCCTTACTATATTTTGCCAACCAACAAAAGAACTTGGATATATTTTAGCAAAATTGTATTTCATCAGATTTATTGAGTTCTTAGTATGTTATAGTCCTTATCATTCTGATCAAAACTTATAATGGCTACAACCTTTAATATGACATATTTAGTACACTCAGTACCATCACACTTCAATAGCTCTATAAGAGTCAAATAGAGCTTTTATAATCAAACATACAAAAATAAAATCCGACTAGCCACACTGAACAAAAAATGTACACACTAATTATGAATTTTTACAAGATCTGCATGAATTAAATTCATAAATTTTGTTCCAGTTACCAAGAACATGAGTCACATGAACTATTCATGATCTCAATACATGCGCAAAACACAAAAGAAAAAACACGAGAACATGAATATTTCATAAGCCTAGTGTTAAAAGTTCATAAAGTGTGTGTACGAGAAAATTCATAAATGCAATGAACAAACTACAAGGCAACATGAATCATTCGTACACTGAGAAAAAAACATACTTAAAAATGAAACACAAAACATACTTAACGCAGTTGCTACACAACAAAACTGTTTAAATTTCAACTACACACTCCTTTCCTTTTTTTTCTCTCATTATTTCTTTGAAACTTTCTTTGACACTTTTTGAATATTTTGAATTAGTTGAATTGGTGAAAATTTCGAAAATAAAATAAAATAAAAACTAATTCATTTTATCAATATTGAAAATATTTAAAATGCAAACTTCATCGAATGGCATTAAGATTTGGTATTCGGAAGGTTCGGATTACGTATCTGCCGTCAAAAACTCTGAAAAACTTAAAAAAAGGCATTGAAAAAAATCATACTTTAAAAAAATATTTGTTTTATATATTGAAACTGTTGTTTCAATTTTTTTTTATATTTAAAAACATTGCTGAAAAGAACAAAAACTTTTGTTTTAAATTTAACTTTAAAAACATTTGTGTTTAACTTAAGGTGGGACATAACATTCGCGGCAGAGAAAATAGACCTTTTTTAAAAATTCATAACTCAGACGAAAACAAACATTTTACCAAAATTTTTTATTATTGTAGAAAACTGAACAAATTATAAACAAAAAATTCAAAAAAATATGTATTTCACTCCAACATGGTTTTATAGAGCTACAAGCTGGCGGCAGAGAAAACAACGGGGCCTCGTGGTTGCAGCGCTGGGAGTCGCAAAAATTGTACGATCTGGAAAAAAATTACTTTTTTAAATCTTAACAAAATTGGTTATCGTATGACAGGAGCTTTTTTTAATTTTTTTCAATTCTTGGTGATGTTCCAAATTTGAAAGTGTGTTTTTTCGAAAAAAAAATTGACTTTAAAATATCATAAAAAATCGAAAAAAAATTTAAAAAAAGCTCGTGTCATACGATAGCGAATCAAGTTTAAAAAAATAAAAAAAAAATTAAAATTTCGTCAAAAAATGAACCCGCCAGTGCCACAACCAGTACGAAAAACATGGTTTCGAGATAAACGCGTTCAAAGTTTGTGAACAAAGACAAAAAAAGCGCGAAAATTAAAAATGTGCTCTCACTAATCCGACTGTAAGTTTTGAACCCGTAAGAATTTTTCCATGAATCTTTCTTAGAATCTTAATTTCTTTTTCTTTCTTGAAAGATTCGATTTCAAAAAACGGCCAATGTCATGTCACCCCTTAAATGAAATTATTTCAAGCTCTATTTCAAAAACATATTCATTTGTTTAGAACACAATTTCATTTAATTTTTACACATATTTCTGTCAGTGTAGTTTTTGTGAAAAATGTTACATCATAAATCATGTACAGATATGAGAAGAATAAGAACAGTTCTCGAATTAAGTGTCAGTGCATGAATCTCATTTACATATACACCGAAAATGCGAAGTACCTTATTTGTTTAGTGACCGATACACTCATACAAACCACGTACCAATACAAGGGCAGCAAGAATAGTTCATAAGATAACAGTCAAAAATGAACAAAACTCATGTTCTTATACAATGGAAGCTTGTATTACTTTTTGCCGAATTCGGTTTGCAGCAGTGTGCAAAAGTATACAAAACTTATTCTTGTATTAAACATGGGCTTGTATATGAATACACACAAGCCATGTATAATTTCAACCCAGTCAGCAATGACAGGGCTTCGAAGCGCTTAGTAGGCCTGCATATAGATTTCATAGCCCTTCCACACTCATATACAAGTACAATTTATTTTTTATATTGAAGTGGGACAATTTTCCGACCTTCCGCTCTCGCTTTTCAAAAAAGGCCTGATGAAGCTCTTGTTAACCCTATATTGCGCAATAAAACCGATTTCAATATTTTTACTAAAAATCTCTTAGACGTTCGTAAAAATATATGAAAACATATTTTGTTTCGAAATTCATACCTTATTTATTGAAATATTTTGTGACTCAATTTTCTCAATCTGAGCATTTCTAGATCATTTTATAAATGTTGCGGATCTGCAACACGGCGCAATATAGGGTTAAGAATGACTGAAAGAACGGAGTAAAGCAAAATTATTGAAAAAATATTTTTTTTATATGTTTCCACGTTTTCATTTTCTTTTTTTAATCTTCTTGTCTTATATGTTAATGCTTAGTCAGATTATTTTCAATCTATAATCTTTGAGATAGCCATGAGATATGTCATTATTGTCATATTTTTAAACTGGTTTATATTCTATCATTAAACGAAAAATTTACCCGGAAGTATAAGAAAAATCACTCTTTGTAGGGAAAATATGTCTTTTGTACTGCCTTTTGTGCAGAAAAAACAGGTGCAGTCGAACTTCCATAGCTCGAATCACCATTATTCCAAAAAAAATTTCGACTTACGGAGACTTCGAGTTATAGAATATTATTTATTTATTGAAAAAAAGCCTTAATTGCTCACAGTTGTGCATATTTAGGGTATGTATATATGTGTTTTGTTTAAAACAGACGCTTACAAAAAATTACATACAATAAGTTAGATTTAAGTAAAATATTCTGAAATAAGTTGCTGAGTAAGTGTTTTTTTATTATTTTCATTAAAAAGAGACTGTAATTTGTTCAAACTCTTATAGTGCTCATCAGTTGTAGTGTCATTCGTTTGCAAATACAAATTTAAAGTTCGGAATGAATTTTCTACATCATTTTTGGAAGGCTGATGAATAGTTTCTTCCACCGAACACTCGCCATCACTCTCTGATCCGCTTAAGATTGCACCCCCAAGTTCAGAAAAGTTGTGTTGTGCAAAGCTCATAATCTACTTTAATATAATCCTGAAGAGTAGCATTGCAAGTTACATCAGTAATCATACATAATAAAAATACTTTGTCGAGCAAATACTTTGATGTACAAAATGGGATTTCTCCAAATATATCAAAATGATGAAACAAACGGCTTCTTAAAAAAAGTAAAGCGAAAGAGAACAAGCACATTACTTCGAGTTATAGAACTCATGTGCATGCATTTTCGTTCGAAACTTCGAGTTATAGAAGTTCGAGTTACGGAAGGAGAATTGCATGCTTTTACTCTCTTTATGCTATTGCCAACCAATTTAGTTCGAGTTATGGAAAATTCGAGTTATGGAAGTTCGAGTTATGGAAGTTCGACTGTATTTAAGAAGTGCTCATAAGAGCAGCGAGGAAATCATGTGTTTGATGCCCAAAAGTAGCAGTCAATGCATGCCTTCGTTTGAAGAGCACTGGATTAATTGCGAATTGGGCTGGAACTTATGATCAAGTACTCACGATCAGTGAACGCAAAACTCATGTAGGTTTCTTATGAACGTGTACATAATTTATAATTTCATTTCAAACAGGTTGATTCCTAGTTTGAAGGCACTGCAATCATATATTATGTTAGCCTGCACCAATCAAGTGTTCATTTCTTTTCTAATTTTGTTAGAAACTATTAATTTGGGAAATATTTATTTTTAAATAGGTTATTATTTAAAACAGGTCTTTCATTTTCTTATATTTAAGCTCGGAACAGTCAAATATTATTATGTTTTGGTTTATAAAAATTCAATTATTAAAGTCAATAGCAACATTGGTGTATGACAACATGACAACGACAAGCTCATTTAAGTGCATTTATATCGTTCTAAATCGTGTTGAATTTAATTAAGTCTTTAAATTATCACATTTTTCATTACATTTTGTATCTCCAATTGTCATAAAAAATCTGCCTTATTCTAGAAATTTTTACTCCGCTGCACCCATTGTCACATAGAGATCCATTTAGTGCAATTAAGAAACTGTCGTCAAGTGAATGCTTGACATTTATTGCATTAACAATATTTTTCAGTGGAATTTATTTTCCGAAAAACAATGTACTACATATACATATATAAATTTATTATAGCTGTGTAGGTATGTATGTATTTATGTAATATTAATTGTTGGCAACATTGTATAATGGAGCAAATTAAGGTGACGAGACGAGGTTAATCGATATCTTACACTATTTTGTACATTTTTATTTACATGCATAAATAATTTATGTTCGATGAATATCAGATTGATGTACGTATACAAATTAAGGATTAACCGTTGGTAGTTTAAACTTGTTTTTAAGGCATTTGTATTTTAATAATAACTTAAGATATTAACTAACCATTATGAAGCATATTTTGTGTGGCTATCTAAATATTTAACTGAATATAGCTTGTGTTTTAAAAATATATCAATTTAGTTTCAGAGAACACAGTTTCTAAAGAACTTAATTTCAATTTTAAAAAAGTATAGAGGTTTAATTTTCAAAACTGGCAAAATTTAAAAGAATTTTTATTTTCTTTCTGGTATGATTTGGGGCAAAAAATATTGCAAAACAACAACCAAAAACTAACTATAAATAAAATACAACGCTTACGAACACTCAACAAATATTTTGGTGTGAATCCAAAAATAAATTCAGAGGAAATCCTAGCTAAACGGTCAGCCTTCAGTCGATGTTGGAGCTCAAGCTAAATGTTTAGACAAGCAAAAAAAAAAAAAACTTTTTTGTTCAATTCCCTCGTCAAGTTGTAGCAGGGGTTGCATGTGTTTGTTATTGCATCCCTGGTACATGTGTTTTTTTCAGAGTGAGTTTTTTCGCAATTGTTTTAAGCACGTACAAACATATGCATACACATGTGTGTATGTGTTCATGCATAGATCAACGCAGTGTTAAAAATTCTTCTAGCTTGTTTTTAATTTTTTTTTGTTTCTGTATCCAGTTCAACTCTAAATTCAAAGCTTCGAATGTCTGGCGGATTTGCAAGCCTTCGGCTCCACTTCATGCTGTTACCAAAATCCGGAATGCGTTTTGTGTGTCGCAATAGAAATTTAATTCCGTTCGGATTACCAAATGTTGGCGGGTAGTATTTTTTCAATTTTTTTTTTTTTTTGTTTTTATTGCAACGACTTTGAGTTGATGCAGTTGATGTTGATATTTTTTGTCGCTATTTATGAGTGAAACAGTGTTAAAATTGATACGTCTGCAAAACACTACATCGAGTACGAATTACATGAAAAGTTACTCTGATTTTATTAACGTACCCTACAGCCGATTTTGTTTGATTCGGTTCAGTTGAAGGGAATCGAATAAACTAGCCATGCATTTCGGGTATCTCTGTCAATGTTCAATGGCGAATGCCTCTGTGAATGCTACATCAGTAAACCAACAACAACAACAACAACAACAACAACAACAACAACAACAACAACAACAACAACAACAACAACAACAACAAGAACGAGTTGTAGAAAAATTAGTTTGCAAGTCAAAGTTTTAATTCGTGCACAGCGCAAAAACAGATATGATTTTTTGTGAATAGTTAGTTTTTTTAAATCTGCATTTGTTGGATAGTTTTTCAAGTGTTTCTTTTTCAAAAATAATTTCATAGAATTTTTCTATAGTTCTTTAATTTGTTCTTTTGTATTCAGACTCATATGCCAGTTTCATGAATACAGCATCGACTATCGTTATGGGCAATATTCGATTTGAACACATTCAAATCAAATGAAATGAAACATTGAATGAGTGAATAAATATACGTCGCTTAAATAAACTTTGAGTCGTGAGAAAAAAAATATAAATATAAACAAGAGTATGAAAATTGTATGGTTTATAAGCTGAAATTTTATTGTATTGTTCGTTATTTTTAACAGAATATAAACTTAAGTGGCTTAACGTTGTGCCACTTATAGAATAGAATTATAAAGTTGTGTATTTTTCAGTGTGATACGTGGGATTTTTTTACTGTCAGAGAATCCTACAACTGGAGAAGTAACATATATACAAAGGCACAGTAACATACTTAGTTCTTATGACATTCTTAAACTCGAATTTAGAAGGTCCCAAACCGGTGAGAGCGAAGCAATGTGGGACCAGACCTAGTTTTTGACATCACCTTTTACACTGATGTATCCAAGATGACTTGCATGTTTTGACCTGGTATATATTCAGAGAATCGCATGTGCCGAAATCTGCTCGCTTACCGGATTCAGCTAGCGTTTTTCAGGCAGAACTTCTTTCAATAAAAGCAGACAATAAGTCAACCAACAACCGTATCGCAGCTATTTTATCAGACAGCCAAGCTTTCATTAAAGCTCTATATTCGGTACAAATCAACTATAAATAGTCAGGCAATGTTAAGAGGAGCTGGCTCGGAAAAGTCACCAGCTGGACATTACTTTAATATGAGTTCTCAGTCGGCACGATCGGGACTTTTGGTGCCCGAATCATATTAGGAAATGAACATATCAATTCATGTGAATTGACGCCATTAGACTACTTTTTGTGGGTGTAGGTGAAGTAAGTGATCTATGCCAATAAATGAGTTACGGCTGACCAGTTGAAAACTGAGATTCAGCGATAGGATGGTCTTCATACGACCCAGTCATAAGCTCAAAATTGTGTTAAAAAACTAAATGCCACAACATTTTCGAAAAAATTAAAGTTTAAAATATTTGCCCTCTCATTACTTTTTCTGTGTTTAATTTGAAAGAATAGCTCCATTATTTAAAAAAAGAACACCCTGTATATTAAGCCGGATCGATATGCATGAAAAAAAAAATCAGCCGAAATCATCGACGCAAAAGTTAAAGGAACTTCTAAAAATTATTTCGACACAATTTTTTTTTTAATCGGAGACATCCCCATGAAGCGGTTTTGGTGCTCCTAAACCCTTTTTTAGACAAAAAGTCAAGTTCTTTGCATATAACTTTTTTTCCTCAGAATGCATACCCAAGATAAGCAAAAAGTAAAGATTTTGACAGTACAGTAATATGGCTAAAAAAAATTTGTAAATTTTTGAGACCTCAAAAAGTGGATATTTTGTCAATTTTGATAGTTTTGATAGTATTTTTTTTTAAAATAACCTATAAAAAAATGTCTTCTTTATGGTATTCACATGCATGTAAGCTTATTGAAAAAGATAAGTCGAAAAAATTTCGGGAGTAAAAAAATATGTGGCCAAAAACAGCGGAATCTATATATGTTACAAGTGTCATAGAGTCTTACAATGGCTATGTTTGAACTGAGTTTTCATCTTCCACTAGTAGTCAATGTCAATTACACAATAACCCCCTAACTTCAAATTTTCTGATGTAGCATTGAAGTTTTTGAAAAATTATCACACATTTGCGAAAAAAGTTTTGCCAGATTTGGAAAAGACTACAATAAAAAATGGAAATTTCCTTAAAAATTAAAAATTTATTTTATATTTAATTCACTGTATTTTGAAAAAATACAGTTTGGATGCGAATTTGTAGTTGGCAAGAGAATACGGCATCATGTCCTGCGATTCACTCCTGTGAATGAACGACTTGCCATAATCCGCTTCAAGGCTAAATTTTTTACATTAGCCTAATTTGTGCGCACGCTCCGACAGAAGAAAAAGATGACGAGACCAAAGAAAGTTTTTACGAGTGCCTTGAAGACGCATACGAGCGCTGCTCCCGTAATGATATAAAAATCGTGCTTGGTGACTTCAACGCCAAGGTGGGTAAGGAAAACATATTTGGTCCAACAGTCGGAAAGTTCAGCCTCCACGACAACACATCCGATAACGGAATGAGGTTGATTGACTTCGCCGCAGCACGAATGTAGCTGTCCCCTGATCAAAAAACATGTAACAAAATTGATCACGTTTTGATTGAGGGAAGGCACTCTTCCAGTGTACTAAACGTACGCACGATTCGTGGTGCTAACAGAGACTCAGATCATTATCTTGTCGCAGCTAAGATCCGCACACGTCGGTGCCCAGCTAAGAATGCTCGCAACCCTACACTAAGAAAGCTAGACGTCGACAAGCTGCAGTCAAAACGGGCGGCCGAAGCCTTCGCTACTCGACTCTCACAACTGCTTCAAGAAAGCACTACTCTGATCGACGAGATAGGCTACCATCACCCCCGCCGAAACCAGTGGCACGACCAGAAGTGTCGCAACGCCACTGCAGAGAAGGACACCGCCTACAAAGCCACCCTGCAGTCGGTTGTAACGCGTGCTGTTATGGAGCGATACCAAGAGAAGAGGAGGGAAGAGAAACACATTTTCAGGCGAAAAAAACAAGAGGCGGAAATGCGTGAGTGCGAGAAAATTGAGATGCATGGCGACAGGAATGAGACTCAAAAACTTTTCGAAAAAATAAGACGCCTGGCCGATGGTTTTAAGACCGGAGCCTCTTCCTGCAAGGATGATAATGGGAATCTAGTGACAGATATCCAGAGTACACTGATGCTATGGAGGGAACACTTCTCCAGTCTTTTAAATGGCGACGCTGACAACAATCCCGCCAGTGGAGATGAAATCCCGGAAACCCCAATTATGGATGACAGCGTTGAAGTTCCGACTATAACGACTATAACGAGGTCTTAACAGCTATAGCTCGGCTTAAAAACAACAAAGCCGCAGTAGCCGATGGTCTACCGGCTGAGCTGTTTAAGACCGGTGGCGAAGCTCTGTTTAAATGCATTCACAGACTTCTATGCAGAATATGGTCGGAAGAATGCATTCCAGATGATTGGAACCTCAGTGTGCTCTGCCCAATCCACAAGAAAGGCGATCCCACCATTTGCGCCAACTACCGTGGGATTAGCCTTCTAAATATCGCATATAAGGTCCTGTCGAGCGTATTGTGTGAAAGACTGAAAGCCCATCGTCAACCAACTGATAGGACCTTATCAGTGTGGCTTTAGACCTGGAAAGTTCACCATTGACCAGATCTTCACGCTCCGACAAATCTTGGAAAAGATCCTCGAAAAACAAATTGACACACACCATCTTTTTGCCGATTTCAAAGCCGCCTTCGACAGTCCAATAAGGTGTCACCTATATGCCATCATGTCTGAATTTGGTATTCCTGCGAAGCTAATACGTCTTTGCAGGATGACACTGAACAACACCAGCAGTGCAGTGAAAATCGGGAAGGACCTCTCCCTTCCTTTCGATACCAAGCAAGGTTTCAGACAAGGTGATTCCTTATCGTGCGACTTCTTTAATATAGTAATGGAGAAGATCATCCAAGGTGCTGACCTGAGACGCAGCGGCACAATTTTCTATAAGAGCGTTATGCTGCTGGCGTATGCAGATGATATCGACATCATTGGCCACAATAAGCGCAAAGTCAGTGCAGCATTCTCCAGGCTAGAAAAAGAGTCGAGTCGAATGGGTCTTGCAGTGAACGCAGATAAAACGAAGTATCTCGTGTCAACAAACAAACAGTCCCAGCGTCTTGGAAACCAGGTCACTGTTGACAACACCTCCTTTAAGGTAGTGAAGGACTTTGTTTACCTGGCATCCAGCATTAACTCCTGCAACGATATCAGTATGGAGATTAAACGAAGGATAACTCTTGCCAACAGGTGTTACTTTGGGCTCAGTAGGCAATTGAGAAGCAGAGCTCTCTCTCGATGGCTAAAGTTTATGTTTTTTAAAAGCTTTAAATGGCATTTTTTACTATCTGAGTTTAGCCATTGTCTGCAGAGAGAGTGACGGCTGAACAGAAAAATTTATTTTTAGAAATATATTTCTATAAAAAACGTTTGCCCGAGCAGAGGTTTGAACTCGGCATCCACTTGTTCGCACACACATACCACGAATGACTACGGCTGTCACTAAATTTAAAACCTAGGTAACAAAAAACTGAGTTTTTATTTGAACCCAGGTTTCAAATAAAAAAACATTAACATTTATGCTTGTGGTGACCGTGGCATGCAGGTTAAGTGTGTGGCTTAGCATGTTCGGAGCCCGAGTTCGATCCCTAGTCGCGGCGAAAAGTTTTTTCAATAAAAAAATGTTCCTAATCGATCACCACCTCTCTGCAGACAATGGCAAACCTCAGAGAGTAAATAATGCTTTGTAAAGCTTCTTGAGAACATAAACTTTAGCCGTTCGGAGTCGGCATAAAACATGTAGGTCCAGTTCTATGTCAATTGTGTGCAAACATTTAATAACACACACAACACAATTGATCATAAGAAGCTCGGTCAAAGTCCTTTCAAGGGCTGAAATGTCCAATTTGTTTTTTTTTTTTTTTAGCAGAGGTTTGAACTTGGCATCCATTGGTTCGCACACACTTAGCACGAATGACCACGGCTGTCACTAATTTTAAAACCTAAGTAACAAAAAACTGAGTTTTTATTTGAACCCAGGTTTCAAATAAATAAACCATTAGCATTTATGCTTAATTTCTGGATTCTACAAAAAGATCAAACTTGGCATCCATTGGTTCGCACACACTTAGCACGAATGACCACGGCTGTCACTAATTTTAAAACCTAAGTAACAAAAAACTGAGTTTTTATTTGAACCCAGGTTTCAAATAAATAAACCATTAGCATTTATGCTTAATTTCTGGATTCTACAAAAAGATCAAACATATATTATTTTATTAAACAAGCAAAACAAAAGAACTTTCAAAACAAATTCTTCAACTTGCTCTTCCTCTCATGCGTTGCCAGCCAATGTTTTTGCCACTTCATATTTTTCTCTTCAACGTTAATTAATGAATGTGTGGAAGAAAACGAGAGCCGACATCAATTATTTAACCTGAAATTTGTCTTAACTCTTTTGTTTTTCAAACATTTAATTAAAATTTCGAGAGTCGCGTGTCTACGGTCTACTTCATCTTTGTTTTTTTTATTTTTTTGCTTATATTTTTTTTTTTTTGTTTTCTCTGCAAAGCCATAAATAAATGACTTGAAACTTCTTGCAAAAAGATTTTTAATAAAAATGCCTTCCATCTTTTCTCATCAACCTTTATACCTCAAGCGAAGCCCTTTTGCCACATTAAGCTTACATAAATGTGACCCACAAAAGTTCTTGATTGCAACTTAATTTACAACATATTTTTTAATGCTCTTCTTTATTGCATTCAATAAATTCTCCTTTTTACTGTCGAAATCATTCTCAGCTTATACTTCGCTGCCTCTGAAAATTTTCGAACATAAAATCAAACTTGTACACAGCACCACCGACAAACAAACACCCAATATCCTGTAGCAGCTCACGTAAAACCCTCGCAAAACAACCCACCAAAGCGCAGATGAAAAAAATAAAAAAAAAAAAAACAAAAACATCAACATAAAAATAATTCTTGCTTCCCTTCGGAATTGGAAACATTTCAAGCAGACGAAATCAAGTGAGTTGGCATCACTGTTGGTGCATTGTTTTCATATCCACGAATTATATGCAGTCCTGCATCAGGTGCAGCAGCGCCAGCAGCTCGCCTCAGTCCGCCTTGCCTAGTTGTCTCGTCGGTTGGAAGTGTAAATGCCGCATAAACTTAAATTGAGTTAAGTCGCGCACGCTGAGCAAAGTCTTCCGCATGGTTAACTATGTTCTTTGCTATGGTTTCGCTCTCGGCTTGTACGCCAACCAAAGTGAAAATAATTCGCATGATTCTTTTTTTTTTATTTTTGTATTTTTTGACGGCTTCATATTTGCCACCGACAGTGCACCACAATGGTGGTGTGGTGGTTAACTGGCAAATGGTGCAAATGGAAGTGGCCATGACATCAGGAATCAGCGTCAACGTACGGCTTGACCCACTCAGGCGAGTTGGTACGTGAGTCAGGTTTGACTTGTTCATTGAAATGCGTTTTTTATGTTTGCACTGAAGTCAAGTCAAGAAAACCACAAAACAACAGTTACAACAACAGCAACAACAACAACAACTAGCAACAGAGGCCCAAGTCCGTAGCGGATGTGGATTAAATTGTCAGACATTTTTATGAAGTTGCAATTCCTGTTGCGTTGATGTGCCGGAGTAACAACGGTGGCCAGTTGTTGTTGTTATGGCTGTGCTTTATGGATTTATCATTTTTTTTGTTTTGTCTTGGTTTGTTTTCTTGGTCACGAGGGCTTTGATCGACGGAAACTAGCCTGCGTCCTTCTACGAACAGCTTAACCTGAATTGTGAAAGTTTGCAGTAAAATTACGTTGAACTTGGAACTTATTTAATTTATGATCGCCATAGCGGTGGAGCAGAGAATGGTGCAGTGATGGATACATTATTTTTTATTTAACTGCATAATTTTATTCTTCTTTTTAAATTTAGTAAGAAAAATATTCCAAGTTCTTGTGCACCAAAATATTATGTAATGTAGCTGAAAGCAAGGAATACGTTTTAAACATGAAAACAACTTTAAGTAGTGCTCTTTGTTTTTTTATATATGAAAAACTGATTTCATATTTCAATATTTAAACCTAGTTTGATGGTTGCAATTTATTTGCCATTCCTCTGTCATTAACATTTTCACTACACTAACTTTAATATGTTTCAACAAAATTATCTTGCAGCTCATTTAAAACCACAATAACCGTTAATGATCCTCAGTTAATGCACACCATCAATAACCAACAACTCACAATAATATGAACAACACAACTCACTTGCATAGCGATGACATTTCATAACATATGTTTACACAGCTAGATATGTGTAAATCCATTATCGAATATCCACCAATTTCCAAATCAATTTGAATTTCAATTCTACTTAAGTCACAGTGAATGTATTTCAAAAGCCTGCAACTAAAGCCAATCCAAGGATTCAGAGAAAATGAAGCATGACCAAAACAACTTTGTGCTTGTTGGAAAGTACCAATAACAATACATCCACAAAACACACACACACTCACATAAAGTCACTCACATGCACACACGCATAATGATGCGCAACCAACCCACACTCAAGAACCAAATCATGAAAGTGCTTTGAAGATATTTTAAGTTGGTTGGTTAGCAGCAAGATATTCGGTTGAGCAGGAGGTTGTCAGAGGCCTGGCTGAGGGCATTAAGAGCAGCGTATGCAGAAGACTTAGCGTAATTAACAATGACATCCAAACACACTCGGGCTTAAAGCAAAGCGTTCTATGTTGCTGCTTTATATGAAGCATAATGACACAAACAACTAGCAATAAAATCATCGCCAACATCATCAACATCATTGGCAGCAACAAAACAGCAGCAGCATCCGTTTCCACAACGAGCACAGCAGCAAAAACAACTGATTCTGTTACTCTGACACAGACGCGACACTATCATGTTGTTGTCACTGGCAGCGCGTTCACTAGTACAGACATAGTGTTGAGCTGTGCACTCAGAAAAATCATGCATGTTTGCTAAGATAGCTTCTTTAGGCAACAATAAGCAGTAAACAATGTACAAATCTACACAACATTAAGATTATCGATAAAATTTAACTTGCAAAACATTTTTTAGAAAACTTAAATTTTAAAATTATAACGATAGCAAGAAATGTCTGCTTAAGATACAAAACAAACTATCGTTAACGTTATCAAGACCGAATCATATTTCGGTATAGTTACTATATCGAGATTGAATGAAATTTTTTAAAGGCTACAATTTTGAGAATTATTTAGATTTGAATTTATGATATTATTTGAGAGACATCAAAAGTGAACATGATTTCGATATCGTTAAAAGTTATAAATTGTTTAAATTAATTATCAAATATCATATCAATCTGCCCGAGGTGTTTTATGTTTCATTGCCAAGATTATATTTTTAAATACCATGAAAAATACAAGGAGAACATAAATTATTCATAAATTTTGTGTATAAAATTCATAAAATTCATGCAAAAATATGAGCAGAACAAGAATAGTTCATGAGATAAGTGACAAAATTTCCCTTAATGTCATGTACATATACAAGGGAAACGTGGATTACCTTATAAGTTTTGTGACCAAAATTCAAATAATTCATGTACAAATTCAAGGACAGCAAGAATTGTTCATAAGATAAGAGTAAAATATGCATGAAATTTACGTAAATATTTCACATAATAACTTGGAGCTTATGTATAAGTTTGCATAATCAGTGAATGCAAAATTCATGTAGGTTTTCTATGAATATATACAGCTTTTTTGACAACCACCCCTCCCCCTCCCCCACCTTCGTTCCTCTACCTGCGTACATTTATTAGTGTATTTTAAAATACTCCTTTCTAAATTATCTTGAAAACTACTCTGGAACACCGGAATGACATCCTAAAAAAAAAAAACTTAGTAATTTCTATTATCAATAAAAGTTTATCCATCTTTGATACAAAATTGTATGCTCTCAATTACTGGTAGTAAAGAAGTTGGAAGCTTTGTTAAGTATTATTTGAACTTGAATTCTTCAATGGATTCTTTGTTTAACCGTTCAGCTGTATCCTCATTTGCAAAGGCAAAGAAATGTACCTGTTCTTTGAGAGAGTACCCGCAAGGGTTGCGTCCTTGCTGCACCAAGTTCATTGTTTTTGTGAATGAATGCTTCCTGAAGAATGATTTATTTATATAATATAAATAGTTGTAGTATATTTTTGTATTCACATTTATTGTATACTAGCAATACCCGACACGAGTTGCTACGCCTTAGACAAACACATGCACTTCATCCGAAAAAAAATGTGGCAGCACTGCTCAATAGACCAAACTGAGAGCAACTCTCACACAACATGGCAGCCGTGCTGTGTTGAGAGTTACTCTCACAGCAAGAGATTAAGTATTGGTTTTCTGCTGTTTGTACAACCTCAGCATGGATTTGAGTACATGAATTCTTAAATAATTTAAAAAAAATTTTTTGCAAAAACCATAGTACCCTATAGTAATTTCGCTTATCATAGCAATTGAATAGTGAAAAATGATAAAAATTGAATCAGCGGTTATTGAGAATACTCGTCACCAAATGCGTCGTGAGTCTTCTTTTATATAATAGTATAGATATAGTAATATACGTGGTGACCGTGACATGTAGGTTAAGTGTGTGGCTTAGCATGCTCGGAGCCCGGGTTCGATCCCCAGCCGTGGCGAAAAGTTTTTTCAATAAAAAATTTTTCTGATCGGTCACCACCTCTCTGCAGACAATGGCAAACCTCTGAGAGTAAATAATGCCATGTAAAGCTTCTTGAGAACATGAGCCGTTCGGAGTCGGCACAAAACATGTAGGTCCAGTTCTCGGTTAATTGTGTGCAAAAATTTAATAACACACACAACACAATCGATCCTAAGAAGCTCGGTCAAAGTCCTTTCAAGGGCTGAAATGGCCAATTTGTTTTTTTTTTTTTTTTGTTTTTATAGATATAGATGATCGGACTCACTTATGACAATTCCTGCATATTTCTTAAGTGAAATTTTGCATGTAGAATATTAGCAGTAGGTAGCTGGTAATATTCTTTTGCATGTAGAATATTAGCAGTACTGGTTTTTATTTTTATGTGGGTCGCCCCTAACCATTAGGAGATCTCCAGTACAAAAGTAACCCAAAAATGCAGTTCGGAGTACGCCTTTATTGGTTTAGGCAAAAAAAAAATTTTACAGAACAAAATGATTTTTTTATATGCTTTTTAATTTCTGTACCAGAATAGAGTGTCAGATTGTCGATACACTCTAGTATACTCTCTTTTCTTCGAGAACATTCAGATCTTTATGTCAAAGCTGGTTACAATAACAATGACTCATATTTTCAGACGCATGCTGAGGTAGGAAAGGATACTCAATAGGAAACGAAGTAACAAATACAGAAAGTGTAAAGAAAAAACTCAGAAATCAACGCAAATAATGTTAATAAGCAACGTAGAAGAAACAAGTAAAGAGAGTCTAAAGTCGGTCTAGGCCGACTATGAAATACCCTAAGCCCACTTTTCAAAAATAAAAAAATTTTTATTGTAAATGGGCGTCTCCGTGGGCGTATGAAGCCTATATTTTGTATGCATTTAAATGTTGATGAAAAATTTACACATACCAAGTTTTATTCCTGTAGCTCACAGTTAATGCCTTTATTGTGTTTCGCTATGGGAGGTGATCGAGTTCATGGACGGATTACTCCTTATTTTTGAACAAACCTTAGTTTTGGTATAAAATACATACATACCAAATTAAATTTCTCTATGAAAAACATAACCTTATTTATTGAGTTTTAAGCTTTTTGGGTTGTATGGGAGGTAGGCGTGTCCGTAAGCGGATTACGTCCATTTTTCAAAACCATCTTTGTCTTGTCATAAAAAACATTTGTGCCAAATTTTAGCTCTTTAGGTTTAACACAGGCTTATTTATTGCGTTTTCAATTTTTGGGTTGTATGGGAGGTGGGCGTGTCCGTAAGCGGATGACGTCCATTTTTCGAAGACATCTTTGTGTTGGTACAAAACACATACACACCAAATTTTATTGTTGTAGGCTTATTATGAGCTGAGTTATGCAGTTTTAAATGTTTGCGTTGTATGGGAGGTAAGCGTGTCCGTGGGCGTATGATGTCCATTTTTCAAAACCATCTTTGTTTTGTTATAAAAACCATATGTGCCAAACTAAAGCTCTTTAAGTTAAACACAGGCATATTTATTGCGTTTTCAATTTTTGGGTTGTATGGGAGGTGGGCGTGTCCGTAAGCGGATGACGTCCATTTTTCGAAGACATCTTTGTGTTGGTACAAAACACATACACACCAAATTTTATTGTTGTAGGCTTATTATGAGCTGAGTTATGCAGTTTTAAATTTTTGCGTTGTATGGGAGGTACGCGTGTCCGTGGGCGGATTCCAAAAATATTCGATAATGCAGATCCTTGGGTGCATGTGACCATGTATACCAAGTTTCATCCAATTATCTCTACTCCTTCTTCTTATCCTGTGTATACGGACAACACTCAGACGGACAGACGGACGGACGGACGGACGGACATGAATAGCTCGACTCACGAGGTGGCGCTGATCAAGAATATATATACTTTTCTATACCGGACTCGCTTCGTTCTATGTGTTACAAACGTTTGCACAAAGTTAATATACCATGACCTTTCAGGTTTAGGGTATAAAAATGCCGAAAAGCAAGTAAACAACCATAACGCGATTACTTTACTCGTCAGTAGTTAACCGTTAATTTAGACCAGTCATGAGCAGGAAAATAAATTTAGTGAGCCAAGGTTTTTGTTTTTTAAAACAAACACAAAATTATCCTCATATTTGCTTTTGCTCATCGTTGCAAAAAAAAATTAACCAGCAAAACAGAAACAAATCATGTGCGTTTTGTGCTACACATGTACCAACATTTCAAGCGCAGCGCAATCGAGCATTTGTTGTTGTTAGCAAGTTAGAATTTTGGTGAACGTCGGTTTTGTTGCTATTCTTTGTACATGTTGTTGTTTTTTCTTGCACGCGTTGTTGTTTTTACAAATGTGCAAACACAAAGTTGAAAAAACAAAACAAATTTGTAGCTGAGCCAACTGAGCTAATTGAACTACTAAAGGGTGATTTTTTAAGAGCTTGATAACTTTTTTTTAAAAAAAAACGCATAAAATTTGCAAAATCTCATCGGTTCTTTATTTGAAACGTTAGATTGGTCCATGACATTTACTTTTTGAAGATAATTTCATTTAAATGTTGACCGCGGCTGCGTCTTAGGTGGTGCATTCGGAAAGTCCAATTTTGGGCAACTTTTTCGAGCATTTCGGCCGGAATAGCCCGAATTTCTTCGGAAATGTTGTCAAATGTTGTGAATCGTGTTGTTGTTGTCAGATGGGGCTACGTCAAGTCTAAAGTCTACAGAAATAAGCCAGCAACTATTCCAGCTTTGGAAGACAACATTTCCGAAGAAATTCGGGCTATTCCGGCCGAAATGCTCGAAAAAGTTGCCCAAAATTGGACTTTCCGAATGCACCACCTAAGACGCAGCCGCGGTCAACATTTAAATAAAATTATCTTCAAAAAGTAAATGTCATGGACCAATCTAACGTTTCAAATAAAGAACCGATGAGATTTTGCAAATTTTATGCGTTTTTTTTAAAAAAAAAGTTATCAAGCTCTTAAAAAATCACCCTTTAGAAGCTCATGTCTGATTTAGACTGTCAAAAATGAAGAATGTAAACATTTTATGAAGACGGTTAGTATGTAAATATTTCGATACGAAGGAGTGTTATTCATTATGTTTTTTTTCGAAATTTTCTTATTTTTTTTTTCACGTTACAATATCTTAATCCAACTCTGCCCGTTACTTATCGTAGTACATATCAAAACCTCTCTCTTTCTCTTAATTGGTAACGTAGTTTATAGACTACCTTTAAGGTATAAACTTGATATTCTGACAGACAAAAATTATAAAGATTTCGAAAAAAATTTTGAAAAGCTTTGCCTAGTTTTGATTTTTTTATCTGTTTCCAACTTTGGTCACTTAAATTTTTAAAATTTTTGATTTTGGTGAGAACCATTGAATACAGTTCATGTTATGAAATTTTTAAAATGATGGTGCCCGGTATGCCTCGGGTTAACAAGATGATAAATAGCACTGCTACTTAAAATATTACCTCTATTTACAGCTTTTTAAGTTATTCTCGAAAAAAATTCTTTAGGTTCAACAAAAATTCAAACTCACAACTCAAAATATTTAGTGTTTCAGTAGTGATAGTTTTAAGCAAAAATTACTTTCTCTGTCATGCTTAAAATTGCATTAAGTTGTCATTTAATTTTTACTTCTTCTTTTTAGTACAAACTTATTTAATATCATATAAAGAATTTTAAATACGAAAGTAACTTTTACAATGAAACTTTGACAATGAAACTTTTACTCAGTGTAATTAAGTTCGTACACAGTTAATTGTTTTAACACCTCGCTTGCACAGTTCATTTTGTTGTCTCCTAGGTCGGTTGGTGTGTCATTATGAGGTGAGTGTTGTGTCAGAGGTGTGATGATTTTTTTTTTTGTTTTTGCTTTTTTTTGTTTTAACTTAACACGAAATTGCATTTTAATGTGAATTTCACTACCGGTTTTTTCAATGAAAATGTTTTTACAGTTGTTTAAAGTGCGAAATTTGTGTGTGTAGCTATTAGTTAAATGGACCATAAATGACGGCTGACGCAATATCGAGCCTTAAAATACTCTGCACTGTCACTTTTTTTGCTATAAAAAAAATTAATGTGTTTTTTTTAACACTCACTTCAGTACATATCCTGACATCAACGAAGAGAATCAAACTTTATTGGAAAACTTAACAGAAAACATACGTTTTTTGGAGGTGGATAATAACTGCGGGTTTGGTTCGTTTCAATAATATAGATGTTGTGATTGATATTATACTTGGGCGATGGGTAATACTGTTGTTTTTATGAAGATAGTTCGAATCTATCAAGACATCAATGCTTTTTATCGCATGTGCAGCATATGTTTAGGCAGTAGCGTAGCAAGGGGGGGGGCGGGGGGGGCGGTCCGCCCCGGGTACACGCTAAAATGGGGTGCAAAATTTGATAAAAGAACTTTTCACCACACAATTTTTGATTTTTTTTAATAATTAGAACACTTTAATGACTGCGGTTTTATGTTTTGAATATAAAGAGGGTGCAAAAGTGAATGCAAATATTTTGTTCTTCGTATTTATTAAAATTTCAACTTAATATTAAATTTGTTTCAGTATAAACAAACGCTCATACTAAAACCTAAGTCAATTTGGAATTTAATTTGTCATTGGTTAGGGGTGCAATTGCCAAACAAATGCAATTCAAATTTTAATGACAGTAAGATAGAGTACAAAAAGAAAAATGTTATATAATAATGTTATATTCTTTTTATATTCCATAAAATTTTATAAAAAATCGTTTTTTTGCTTCTTATATTCAGGTTAAGAAGTGTCCAAACTTACTCGTATAGTATACATTTCTATTACCAATATTTTTCGCAAATCTGCATGATTTTCAGAGTATGATAAATGGAGGCGTCAGTTATTTTATAAGCAATACATTTCTCCAGAACTTTTCAGAAAAACGTGCTCATGTTATTAATTTCAAGAATAAAAATATGCTTTATGATTTTGTGATTGCTAAGTTCTGAGATAATACATCATAAAACAAACCTTATTTACAGCTCTTAATCTGCTAGAATATAATTTTTAATAGTAATATGTTTTTGGGTATCCTGTTACATGAAACAATTTAAAAATCAATACTCAACTAATTTCTAAAAAAATAAAATTATGATTTAAATGCATTAAATTTTTTATTTATATTAAAAAAATGGCGTTTTATAATAATTTTAAGGCGTTCTGACGTTTTTTTTTATTTTATTTAGAAAATGTCTATTAAAAGCTCTAAGATGGTTTTCTGACGCCTTAACTTTACTAAAGTAATCATTATTATGATTAAATCTACCAACAAAAACTGTAAAAATACAGTTTTTAACAGAAGATGCACAGATCCTTAAAAATTATTCTAATTATTTAAATTAAATTTTATTCTCGGTCACCGAATGTGAAGCATCGACAGATTTCTTATAATTGTCAGCTTTTTTTTGGCCATTCATGACTCTTGACCTTGTCCAGCCATGGCTAGTTTGCTTTGGGAATTATGTACATAATGAGTATGAAACAAATTTCTGATAAAAATTTGGTATCACTGTAATATAATGGTACTAATAGTCGAGGATAGGGCAGTCAAATCTTACAGACCTCAGTTTTGTCTATCAAAGTCGAATATAAAGATGAATATAGAATACTATAAAGAAGTTGATAAAAGTTAGGAAATTGTAATGCAATTGTAATGTAAAGAATGAATTGTAATGCTTTATTTTAATTTTCACTTAACTTTTATATAGAAGACATGGATTGATTTCGAAAAAATATTTAACTTTATAGCTATTCAGGGTTAACGAGGGAAAATTTGCCAACGGTGCCTGGTCCTGTTTTTTCTTCAATAATGCACAATTTTTCGAAAAATTTTAAAAATTTTCTATAAAAAACTAGCTTAAGTTTTTATAACTTCATAGAGTCCAATTATTTAAAACTTCACCCAGTTCTCCAATTATTTTAAACTGATATTGTGTGGTTTACTTATAGTAAATTGTTCTCGCATAACTTATAGGCCCTTATAAGCTTTTTTCCAAATCTTTTCTAAAATATGTACATTTTTTAGAGGTTGATTCAAAAATATGTACTCGGATTCATCGACAATTATTGTAAAATTAAGACAAAAATAGTGAAAAATTTTATTCAAAATAGATCTTTGGGGATTTACTCACTAACAAAACATTTGTGAAAAATTCCTTGATTGCGGAAAATCCTGCTTTAAAAAAATTAATATATACTTCAAATTTGAAATTTAATGAAATTTTTTAAGTTTTGCGTAAGATACGAAATTACATATCTTTCAAATGATATCAAATATATTAATATCGATGAGATTATTTTAAAGTTTTGTCTATTGTAACCGAATTGTATAAGCTATAAAAATAATTAAAATATTTATAAATTTATTTGCACTTTAACAAAGGAATGATAACAGTAAGCTATTATTTAAAAAACTTATATTAATTTCGTGGTATTTTTAAAACATTACTCTTTTGAGGTTTACTATAACCTTCTAAGGGGTGCACAATTTAGTTTCCGCCCCGGGTGCCACCAACCCTAGCTACGCCACTGTGTTTAGGGCTTCCTGCTCTCGTCTTTTGACACTTACTTAAGTAATTAATTACTTTCACTTGATTTACTTTCAAGATTCACACTCATGACTCAACAGCTCGATGCTATTTTCACTAATAGTTTATAAATATTAAATATTAAATAAATTGATTGTTCTTCATTTTCTCATAACTTAAAGCGTTGGCTCAAATCAGAGCATGCAACTTGCACGCACATCAATGAAGCTGTTGTATTATGTATACTTTACGTGCATGTGTGAGGGCTCCTAAGTGTTAATATCAATAAGCATCACTACTGCCAACACCAGCAGCACTAACACCAACACGAACACTTGCAACAGCCGCACCGTGCATAAACAAACAGTGTGCGCGATAAATATTTGACTTTGGTTTAATTAATTGGGTATTCATTTCATTTTATTGGCCTCGACAACAGTCAGCTCCAACAACAGCAACAACAACAACAACAACAAAAACAACAAGAACAACAATGCCAACATCATCGTCAATTCAATTTGCAAGCATAACACAGAGCACCGTTGACACTGGTTGTAGGGTTTAGTGTTGAGCACTTTGCAAAGACCGGCATGTTATCAGCGCAGATTCGTTCCTGGTACCACTTTAGAAGCCGTTTACAAATGAATCAACTCTGCTGCCAGGCATTCCTAGCTTCTGCTAGTGTGAGCTAAAAACGCATTATTAACACATTAAACAAACACTCACACATTCTCATTGTAGGCGCAGCAGCAACAGACACACTCGGCATAGATGTGTTGCACCTGTGGTATTTTTTTTTGTTTTTTTGTATGTATTGCTGTTTTGCTTGGTTGTTGTGCTTTCAATATGGTTGCGGCTTTTCTTCGAATTGAATGTGTGAGTGATGTGAATAAATGCACCGGTTTCATTGTGTCAGTGTGTGTGTGTGTGTGTGTGTGTGTTGCCTTTGCAATTGCATTATCCAGTAAAGATATTCGGATGCCTGAGTTAAATTCAATCATACAAATATTTTTGAATAACATACTCGTATATTGAGTACCCGGTTTTGTCTGGCTACTCAGAAATAAAATAAATTAAAAATTTAAAATTGTGCCTTACTAGAAGCCATAAGATGTTTAAATTTAATGACAATCTTCTTTTTCACTATTAACCCTTCGTCAGGCACATATTTTGAGCCCTTAGTTCTGGCACATGGTGTCAGAAGTGTCTGGCCAGACCCCTATACATTTACATGCTTTCGTATGGAAATAAGGGTTGTTTACCGTTAAATTTTTTACTACGATAGGTAAATATTTGTTTTATTTTGTGTTTCTATATCTTTTTACTATGTTATTAGCTACCTGAGGAAGAAAAAATATACCTGAAAAAATCTTTGGAATGAAAAGGGCAACAATTTTTTTTTTCTATATATATTTCTCTTTATTATGGGTAAAGTAATAAATGTTTATGACAAAATAGAAAATTATTATGAAGAATACATTGAAATATTTTATTTAGAATTTTGAGGAAGGCAATAAAAACATAAATAATCTACTTTTGAATGTTGCTGACAAACAGGATTGTTTGCATTTGTAGCAAAAAAAGCGTGTCTTACGGCGTATTTTGTCACCTTGCTGCAGGCAAATTCTGCAATCTTTTTTGGCAGCTAATGTGTGTGGACCACTGCGTGAAGCCACATTAGGGTTTGGTTTATTGAGAGGTCTCCTAAAGTACTCTTCAAATGCTATACGAGTTGTTGGTTGAGCCACAATGTGCGGATTATTGATGCGATTTTTAACGTTGGCTAGTACTAATTGCTTTGCAAGTTTATATAAAAATATGCGTCTTCTTTCTTTTCTTTTCTTTTATTTTCATCATTTAGCTTACATATAATGTAACTTGCCAATGCCATCACATCAATCATGTTGCAGAAAAACGCGTATGTCCAGCGTCTGGTTGACCGTTTTGTTGTGTAATGAGCTAGCATTTGATCCATCGTAACGACTCCGGCTTTAGTTGAATTGTAAAATAAAATTGCTTCCGGTTTCTTGGCTACGCCATCAATTTATATTTCGTGTAATGCACGGTTGAAATTAAATTGACTGCCTTATTTTTTTTTTTTTGGGCACGTAGCTGCAAAGTGCACAAGATTTTCATGAAAACCAAACACACTTGAAAGAATTGGTCGTCTGGTGCTCTTCATAACTTCCTTAGGAAGACATCTTTTGTTTGCTCGCATGGTGCCAACAAATGCCAGTCCCATAGCAGCCAGTCGTTTAGCGCCGTTCAATGAGGTGAAAAAATTATCAGAAATAATTGTTCTGCCGCTGTTTGCGTAACGATTTGCCAAATACATTAGAACGTTTTCACCCTGATTTATGTCCCAATCGTCTCCTTCCTTTCCAGTGTATAGTTTTCCTTTCAATGGAAATTTCGTCTTAGCATCGCATGCCCACCAAACTTTGATACCATACCTTGCAGGTTTTGATGGGATATATTGGGTGAACTTCATGCGCCCACGGTACGGAAATAACTGCTCATCGATGGTGATATTTTCATAAGGATCATAATAATTTTGCAGATTTGCATTGAGAAAATTCCAAAGGTCCCGAATAGCAGCTGCTTTATCTGTTTGCTGTCGAATGCCTGTCGGTATGCCCGCGAATATATTTGGACAGAGGAATGAATCGTTTGTGCCATATAGTTGCACGAAATATGGGCAGCGAATCAGAACGCCACAATATATTGGAGTCTTGCATATTATTATGGCTGAGACCAGAAGCCAACAAAATGCCAATAATTGCATCTAGCTCAGACCTTGTCAAAACAATTAATTTTCTTTGGGTAGACTCTGGATGTTCTTCATTCCATTTTCTAATTGATTTTCGCCCATGCCGATTTGTTTCACTTATGATGACGAACGTAATATGGGTTGAGAAGAATAACTTGAATACCTCAGCTGGATTGGTGAGCCTTGTTTTTGTTCCAAATTGAAAATGCATGATATATTGCTGGCGCAAATGAGATGCAGAGGGTTCAGTTTTGTTCCATTTAGTACCGTCTTTGCCATAAAAACAGTCTGAGTCGAGTTCATTTCAGCATCATTTCCACTTTCTTCTTCTTCATCACAATCATTTTCAAAAAAATCATAATTTTCATCAGCTTCTTCCTGACTTTGAAAATCACGCACTAATGTCTCTGACAATTGGGGTTGCAAATTCGCGCTACGCAAGCGTGTATTATAAATTAATTCCAGTTCATCAGCCATAATATACTAAAAACGCAACAAATCTACCTGCGTAAAATTATTCACAAGCTCAAAATTACCGCACAAAAACTAGATTACTTCTCCACTGTTCAACGTTCAATGAATAACTAACTCACAAACAAAAGCAGAAGAAAGAAAGAAAGAAGCATAAAAGAATAAAGTAAATACAAATTGCCAACTCGTGCCATGCGCTTTGCCTATGCGTTCATACAAAATGCACAGGGATCTGGCCAGGCACCATGTACCAAAAGTAAGGTGTAGATAGTAGATTTTTTTATTTGGCTTTTTCGTTCTCTTCCAAGGACTTTTTTTCAATTATTAATTTATACATCGAAAGCCAACAATATTTTGGGAGATAACCTGAAATTACAGCCATGTACCTAAAATAGAAAAATGCTAAATTGAAGCATGAAAATGAAATATGTCTGGCCAGAACCATGTGCCAGTTTGAGGGTTAATTTCACAAAAACCTGTTTCTATACACTTTTTTATTGTATCTGTCATTCCTTTTTCAGGTAAACTTCAGACATGTTGGAAAATTAAAATTATTTTTTCGTACTCTTTTCCAAATTTTTTCTAAAAAATCCATGGATTATATTCTATTTATAACTAATGCAAAAAACAACTTTTTTTAAATAATTTCTTAGTACACTACTATAATATACTTAAGCATATTTTAAAAGAAATATCTATGTAGCTTTCTTTCAAGATCAATATATTTTTCGTGTGTGCTTTTAGTTTGTAGCATATTTTTGTAACTTCGAAATTAACTTGAAGCATTCAGCTTTATACGCGACCACCTTCAGACAATTATTCGTTCTGATTATAAAAATAGAAAAATTACTTTTAAAAAAAAAAAACTATAATCTTGAGTGAATTTCCTGGAAAATCTATTTTTCTCATTATGCCATAATTTACAAAAAGTTGATTCTCATTTTGTTACTGTTGACTCAACGACATTTAAAAGATGTTGCTGCGAATTTGCACCATTCTTGTGACATTTAAGGATTCAAAACTGAAGTTGCTATTCTATGCGGAGAAAGCAATAAAGCGAAACGTTCTTCAGCCTCCTGCCTTCTCTCCCCAGACCTGCTCACAATAATAGCTGAAAATTATTCGTTTCACTAAGTCACATCGTCTCTTCGCCGATTGCAAGTCATTAGATGCTCATGAGTATAGCAAGTATGCAAAAGTAAACATACATATGAGTATGTGTTAATTTAAGTGTATGTTTGTGCTTCTTAAATCACTTACTTCATTACGCTGCAACAAGAGGTATTGTTGTGTTTGTGTTTTTGTTGTTACTGTTACCTTTACACAAGCTCATTACTAATTAGCTTGTTTCATTAATTGAAACCACATTTTTGTATGGCAGGTGAATGGGGGAAGTCATTATCGATTAATAGATTTATTTATGTACTAACAAACAATAGCTGAGGCCAATAAATAAATAACACTTTTGCATTAGTCTTAATTTACACCTTTTCCATTCTCATCTGTATATTTTGAGTTTGTTAAACCTATGCTTGCTTCATAATTACAAGAAATGAAATGTGGGTTCATTATAATTATCCTGTTTGCTCACTTAGTAACGTTCAATTTTAATTCATTTGGTTTGGTTTAATTACTTGATTGCTGGCTTTATTTTTGAAATATATTTTCATTAACTAAAAACTAAACTCAGGACATCCAGAAGACAGGCTGCAGTCTGACAAAGTATATCTTAGCATCGTATGATTTTAAACGTTAAAATTGGTATTAAAGCAGCAAGTAACTGATGCTCCATATAAATCACAGAAAGACGTTTGTCTAAAGTATGGCTGCATGTCCACTACTTCAACGGAATATTTTGCGTTATAATCAAATGTTCAATTCATCTTTGAAAAACGGCATAACTAATAACGAGGAAATTGATAAACATGAAAATTTAAATTTCGACAAAAATTAGTTGTCCTTATTATTAATTGAACTGACTTTACTTTAATTAAATACAAAAAAAGTTAAAAAAAAAATTATATTCAAATATAAATAATATACATAATTTTCAATTTTTTTCGATATTTTTGATTAAAATTAATCTTTAAAAACAGGAACTTTGAAACAAATATGATGTAATTAGGTCGATTATAATAATTACGAGCGAAGTTAAAAATTTCAAAAAATGAATTTTCCAAAAAATTATAATATCTAAAAGAAGATTCTTAAAGAATCTAAGAGAAAATAGAATCAAACAAGAATCATATGTGATATGATAATCTAATATATAAAAATCTCGTGTCACGGTGTTAGTGTATGAACTCCTCCGAAACGGCTGGACCGATTTTAATGAAATTTTTTTTGTGGATTTGGTGGGTATGAGAATAGGTTTTAAAGTATTTTTCAACCTCCTACCCGCGGTGGGCGTGGTACTTCTTTAAGAACACAAAGTTTTGGTGTTAATTTTGTCAATCAATCACACAACTATCCAACTCGGTACGAACTTACTATTGAGTCGTGATCTTTGACTGTCAAATTTGGGTGATCTTTGAGGAGGGGAGGGGTTGGGGAACAAAATTTTTTGATACCACATAGATTTGGAACTAAATGTCGTATAACAATAAAACTCAGTATGTAGTGACTGATTGATCAGGTCTGGAAAAGTGGAAAACGGGGCGTGGCTCCACCAATTCAATTAAAATTTTCGATACAGAAATTTTTCGATACAGCCATAGAAGTAAAAGCCACAGAACATTTGAACTCAGAATGGAGTTACTATTTGGTTGTGTTCTGCTTTTGGAACGGGCATTGTACAATAGGTGTGGATCCGTCCATATAAGAAAAATTTTTTTTAATTGAGTTGCTTTGGAAATAATAAGCAAATATTAGAGAAACTCGGTTTTTAGTAACTATTTGATGATATCCTACTACTCAGACATACTCACGGGATACAACACAATGGGTGTGGTTCCGCCCATAGAAAACAATTTTTTTATATTATAAATAGCTTTGGAAATAATGATCACTCAGAGTGGAGTTTCTATTCGTTGATGGCCTTCTATTGGCAAACTGAAACAGACATTGGATAAGAACGGTAGCAACGCGCCGGGTACCAGCTAGTATTTTATATATTCATGATTTTACGTGGAATGCTGCATTTTTTTAAAATTTTTTTAAAAATAATTTTTAAATTGACCAATATTAATTGAGCTACTTACCAACTGCAATATTACATTTTCAGTCTGCAGTTCAACATTCACATCTTGAAATACAAGAATAAGTTAGGTATGTAAACTTATAAAAACGTTCACAAATCTGTAGTAGGCATGCAAAATTACTGAACGCGAACATTGTTTTCGAGAATTTATTTACGGGTTAACTGTAGTGTTCATGAGTGGACGATTTATTTATTCACTTTGAACTCTTAGCTTATGGACTTTTCTTGCTGGCCTTGTTTTTGTATATAGATGATATGAATTTCGGTCTCTAAACTCATAACGTAGTTCACGTTTCCCCTTGTATATGTACATGAGATTCAAGCATTTTTGTCACTCATCACTTACTTATTTGTCACACTTAATATTATGAACTGTTCTTGTTTTTCTCGTATTTTGTTATGAATTTTATGAATGTTATTCACAAAAAGTACGACTGATTCGTATTTCCCTAGAATTTTTCATGGCATTTACAAAATGTTTTCTTAGCTAATGTATCTTATACAAACACTTTATGAACTTTAAACACTCAGCTTATGAAATATTCATGTTCTCGTGTTTATTTTTTGCATTGTGCATACATTGATATCATAAATAGTTCATGTGACTCATATAATTGGTTACTGAACCAAAATTCATGAATGCTTTTCATGAAGAACATGTAAAAAATCATGATTATTGTGTTCTTTTTTGGTTCACTTTGGCGTTAGGGCCAATCAGACATGACCGAGGTCTGTCAGATACTTAAAAACAGCCTTTTGTTCAATCAGCAATACCTTCTTTTTATTTATTAAGAATTTTTATGAATTTAAGACCTGAATTTCGAGGTGAGTAAGAGCGGTCTCATTGAGTTTTTTCTTCTGTTGCTCTCCTCTATACTTAATAATTATTAGCATAAAATATGATGAAAAAGGTCGAATAGAACATCTTAATATAGAAAAAAGACAAGCGTCCTGCTCCGTGCTCTATATCGCTCAAACTGTTATAGTTGTTATTGCTATGCTTTTTAAGCCTGAACCGGAACCAGTTTGCACCTGTTTCGCAATGCTTCTTATATGAAAAATTGTTAGCCTAAAAGTATGCTCAAAATTTATTTGTTATTTATTAGTTAGGGCACATTGACGACGACTGGAACAAAACAACATTTGAGAATGTCATGTCTGCTACTTAATTATTATCAATACGATCCGTCGTATGACGGGCTTCTATGCTAGTAAAATATAATGTTGATGTCAATAGAAAATACTGGCAACAACCATGTTCAATCAACAACAGTTTTTGGCAAATTTGGCTGAACTAAACACTTTAAATTTTTAATTCCAAAGCCACTGCAAATCTCATTCCAAAATTTTACTATAGCTTGTTTCAAAAGAGAAGAACATTTTCGCGCATATTTAGAGAACATGATAGAATAACAAGGTAGGCGCATATTGGAGAGGAAGTGAGCCAGATGTCAAAATCAGCTGTTCGAATTTGAATTGTTCTAATTGTTGTTGTTGCCTTTTCGTTTGACGTTTATAGCACTCACAGCATTGTTTGTGTAAAATTAGATATATTAATAGCCTACCTTATTATTCTATCATGTTTGAGAATAAGAAAATAATTTTGAGAGTGTTCTTCATTCTGATTGGTCAACATTCAAAATAAAATTTAATATTCTCTGAGCAGCAAAATATATGAAAAAAAAAAAATAATTGTCGCCTCCGTAGAGTGAAAGTCAGATCTGTGTTTGTCGGGGCCAAATCAATTTTAGGTATGAAAACTATTTCATGTTCGCCAGTGCGCCTGTCAATACCTATGCGATGATTTATTAAGGTTTTAGGTTTTTCAAAACTAACCACCTTCCATTACAGATATCTCTTTTGGTATGGAAATTTCGAAGAAGTATTATAATACTTCCAATTTTGAGGTTTAACTTATGCAGTGGCATTCCTGAAGAATAAAATTCATTCAAAAACTCGGCAGGGTAATTTTGTTTATCGTTATCATCACTGTCTTCAATTTAATCCGTGCTCAGATCTCTCACTGTGTCACCAACTAAAATATTAAGAACTTGCTCGTTGACTTCGTTCACATCGGAATTTTTTGGGCACAGGATAGCAATTTTGGAATAACAGTTGATGTTATTCGGACTCACAGTATCGCCAAAAATCTATTTAACCCTTTCAATTGATTTGTCCATTATATTGGACACTTTGGAAAAAAAATTTTTTTTATTTTCCAACGTCTTTTCTAAAATCAAATAGGTTGGTACACTGAGAAAAAAATAAATACCTTGCTCCGGTAAAAAATTTCTCTATTTTTGATAGTAGCAATTTTCTCTTTTTTAAATAAAATTTTCTTCAATTAGAATAAATTTTCACATTTTCGTAGAAATATTTCTTTACTTCTAGGAAATGGAAACATTTCAATGTCTCTAATAATGATAAGTATTTTTCTCGCACAAAAAATTTCTCATTTATAGAGAAATTTTATTGAAAATGAAAAACTTTTCTTATATTTTGATAAAAAATTCACTATGAGAAGTATTTTATTCAATAAAAACAAATATTTTCTCAAAAAAAAAAGTATTTTCCTCTAAAAATGATATATTTTTCTATTTCATGGTAGATTTTTATCATTTTTAAAGAATTTTTAGTATCGCAATTAGAGAATAGTATTCTCTGGAGCAAAGTCTATACCATTTTTCTCTAAATATGATGCCTTTTTTATCATATTTCGAGACACTTTTTTCTGAGTGTACTATGAAATGAAGTTGTGCCAACATGACAAAAATAATTTTAAGGAGATATATAACGTTTAACTTAGATTTTCAATTTTATGCCTAACAGAAGCCTTCAATTTTTTATATCGCGTGTAAATAAATTTTGCAAAAAAGAAGTGATTATTGTGATTGGTGTGCAAAGTATAATTTTTTTTTTTTTTATAATAACAATTGCATAAATAATGCATTTGCATTTGTCTCCGGTTGTTTTAGTTGAACTAAAATATTATAATACAACGTTATCATGGTTTTGTCCATTATATTAGACAGCCAGCCAAAAGCAAAGCAGCTCATGTAAAAATCAGAGGGATGTTTTTTAATCTTTTTATTGCTTAAACGATGGGAATATAAGCTCAAAAAAATTATCCACGATTATTCTAGGCAAGCCATTGAAAGGTTTAATAAGCGAACTTTTACAAACAAAATGATCGGGAATTTCTATGATATCTTCATCTCCATTTCCTAACTTGAGTAGCCAATCGCTAAAACTTGGATCAGAAGACCGAACATTGTGATTTAATTCTAGCAATTCCAATTGACACCAACGTCACTGAAAGTAATAATTGCTGTTCAGTTTATGCAGATCGAATAGGTTCTGGTTCTGTTAATTAAGAAGCACTGTAATAGCAAGACATGATGTTTGACGTATAGTAGTTGAGGAAAATGACGATAGTCTTCAAGCACAAAGATTTAAAATACATAATTTAATAACAGGTTCTGGTCCATTCTGAACAGGTCTTAAAAGGTTTAGTAGGTACAAACATTTCAAATGGATAATTTTACAACAGGTTCTGGTCCAGGCTGAACAGGTTCTAAAAAGTACAGTACGCACAAACATTTCATATGGATAATTTTACAACAGGTTCTGGTCCAGGCTAAACAGGTATTACGATATAGAGCAAAAGGTTTAGTAAGTACAAAGATTTCAAATGGATAATTTTACTACAGGTTCTAGTCCAGGCTGAACAGGTTTTAAAAAGTATAGTACCTACAAATATTTCAAATGGATAATTTTACAACAGGTTCTGATGCAGGCTGAACATGTTTTACGATATAGAGCACTGAGCAGGACGCTTGTCTTTTATATATTAAAATTTACAATATATTCATAGAACTCTTTATCCTTGTCCTTCAAACTTTTGAAAGGAAAACAAACTCTTAAAATATAACTTAATTTCACGACCTCGGTAGTCGAGTGGTCACCTTGCTTGACTGCCAAATAAGAGGTCCCGGGTTAAAATCCAGAATAGGCCGTGACATGTACCTTTCTTTAACTCCTTCCTTATTTCTATTTTGGACTTCAGCAGTTATATTTGATTGCTTGCTAACTCTAATTGACTGAGTTAAAGGCATTCACTTGGCTCGTATTTTTCTATAGCTTTACGCAACACAGAGAACATTCTATCACTCCCTTATCTATCACTCCATTTTGTAACCAATACAGATTTGACAGACTTTCTTCAAAAAGTTGACTTCTTAGAAATATTCAAACCAAAATTTCAATCCAAAATCTAATTTAAAAGCAATAAATATGATAACTACAGCTTTTCTTTTTTTTTTTTCTTTTTATTGCAAAAGCATCTAAAATCATACAAATTCCACCTTTAACCGTCAGCAATAGGCTTTGTATAAGTTATTGAAACACGTCTTAAAATAATTTCTAAATACAATAAATTCTTATAATCGCTTGTATTTATGACTGTGTGTTATGAGTGTATGTATGTGTGTGCTTGTTGGTACAAGTAAAAGCAGCCTTAAACTGAGCTTTTAACAACACTCACTTCAGCACAAACATATGCCAAGGATCAAAAGAAGGTATTTTAAATGCGAACACAAAGAACGATACCGTGACAACAAAGCACGTTATGCGAGGACTTTTGGGAAAAATGCTTTAAACTCAAATTTAAATGCAAATCAATGACTTGGCAATAACAACAACATAGCGGAATGAAAAATAACCGCCTACAAGAACAACAATAACAACAGTAACAACAACAACTATATCAACGACTGACACGTGATCATTAGCGACATTTTTGAATATACCTTAAATTGAGGGAACATGTGTTTCCTTGACAAGCAAAAATAAAAGAGGTAAAGCGGGTTTGGCGAACACACGATGGCACACACACACACGTTTGTTTAAGCTGCTTCTTCGAAGTTTTATGGCTGATGTGCATAAGATATTAAATAACAGTCACTTACGAGCGCAAACACAAACACTCAAACACACGCGCACACACACACACACATGCATACACAAGCAAACAAACACACATTACCGTGTGTCGTCGTCAACAAAACATGCCATTGATTTTTTCAATGACATTGCGTCGTTTTTCTTTACAATTTTAACCTCTCGCTACTAATGGACAGAACATTCGGAAATGAACGAGCACATTTAGTGTGTAAGCGATTGTAAGTGTATGTGTATATGCATGCGTGTGTTTGTGTTTGCTTGTGTGGAGTGTTTTGCAAAATACGCGAATAGATTTGAGGCCATTGTAAACATTGAAAATGTGTTTAATGGCACTCTGTATCGTTGGCAGTGTGTTGGTGTGGTGTTGTTTGTGTCTATGTAACACATAAGAGTAAAAATATCTCTCATCATGTTGCATTAGTACTACTACCTGTGTATATATTATTTTTAAGGAAACCAGACAAGTTTTTTTTTTTTACTGAACACGAGCACGTCATTAAAGAAATACACTTCAGTGAAGAAATCGCTTAAATCATGAGTGAAAAAAAAGATTAAAAACCTCAGCATATATTATTTCGTTTTCAACTTGAAGCAAAATATGATGAGCTTGTGTGTGGTCTCATAATTTTTAAGCATAAATTTGGTTTTTCTGGAACTGTTCTTGTTTGGTTCAAAATTGCAGACTTCGTCACATTAAAACATGCAAATAAAAAAAATTGTTGCTATGGCAGAATAATTAAATTTTTAAATCTTTCTCTTGGAAATTTTCTGATTTTTTGGGAAATTACCAAAAATATTAATTAATTTAAAATATATGTGTTTGATGTATAAAACTGAAATTATTAAAAAATAATTTGTGCTAAAAGCAATTTCCACAGATCAAACATATCATTTAACTTAAGATTAAATCTGACAAAATCATCGGTTTCTTTATACTATTAAATCTGTGTCGAGAAGGAATAACCGCTAAAGTCGAGTGAGGACAAAGTGATGTTATTACTTTCATTGCGATTTTTCGCAAGGAAAAGCACTTGTACGCAAACTTTTATAGTTGTTCCTTCAAAATTTAATGTTTTAGGCCATCAAATTTAAACAGCAAAAGTAAGGGTACCATGATATAAGGTAGCAATTTTAATCTAAAATATGCTCTTCTGAAATTTTGAAAATGAGTTAAGCTGATATTCCTTGTCGACACAGAAATGTTTTTGCTATAATCAATACCTCTTTTTACTGTAAATTAAAAAAAGGAAAAACAAGATACAAATGTATGCAAGAACAATTATTGTTCTGAAACCAAAAATCAAATGCATTAGACAGAAGTACATTAAATGTGTTAAACCTGATACCCAAGCAAACTAAAAATCTTTAAATCTAGCGTGATGATGCAAAAGTTATATTTTCTGAACTTAATGAAGACACTATTTTTATTTAAAGCTTCATTTTTAAGTTTCAGTAACACTTTTTTAAACGCCTCATTTTTTCTATATATTAAACCTGTTCCACGTACTAATCATTTATAATAGTCACAATAGTCATCACCCATCATTTATATACCCCAAATTTCTTGATAGCACATCGCAACACATCTTCATAACTTGCTGACATTGCTCTCATGGGTCATATCGTGGTGGTTAGAAATATAAGAAGGACTGAATTTTAAATAATGACATTTAGTCGGTTGAAAGTCATTCACTAAGAATTTTCAATTAATTGCAACATGTCAACATACATTTAAGAGGACACAACACCCCTGAGACTTGATTTTTGAAGCACAGCTTTTTACGCCTCAAAACTACTGTAATTTGCTTAAGTGAAATCTAAAAACATTTCACTTTTTCCGACAATTTTCTTCTTAGACTTGGTGTTATCTTTTGTTCGATGCTTTGATAAGAATTATGTTATTTTACAAAATAAAAAACACGAGATCATGAATATTTCATCAACCTTGTGCTTAAACTTCATAAAATGTGTATACAAGATGCATGAAACCATACAAAATTTCATCATTGCCATGAAAAAATACAAGGAAAACATGAATTATTCATAATTTTCGTGAATAATATTAAAAAATCCATTAAAAATATTACTAGAACAAGAAAAGTTAATGGGATAAGTTACAAAAATGCTTGAATCTCATGAACATATGCAAGGGAAACGTGAACTACTTGATTAGTGATTGATTAGTTACTTGGTTAGTTACTGAAATTTATATAATCCATGTACAAATCTATCTATATCCAAGGCTTATTTATATAAGGTTGCTTACATTTTTGACGTTTTCTCATTTCGGCACCCTTCTTTTCAAATGAGAGCAAAAGAGCGTAGTCATTTGAGCCAGGGTACACTAACTAAGGTAGCCGCAACACGGAGAGCGCGACTGCCGCAAATGTCAAAGCGAACTGCTTCAGCTGTTGTTGTTGTTGTTCTTTTTTTCGACAGCCAGTTGATTTTGACACTTTCGGATAAGCAAAAGAGAGCACAGTCAGTTTTGAGGCAACCTTGTTATTCAACCATGATTTGAGCAAAGAACTGACACGGTTGCCTGAATATAATACTATTTGGTAGTTTTTTTATAGTACTATTTGGTACATTGAAAACTAAAAGCTTAGTACTTTTTCACATCTATTTTTTTATCTGTAAATTAGGATGTCTTGTTAAAATGAAGCCATTGAGTTTGATTTACCCCTTATTTTAATTTTGATTGAAAGATTTCAGTATTATACCGTATAAAGGTTAAATGAATGAAATATAAATGAAGAAAATCAAGAAAGACAGACCAAATAAATATTTTCTGAGTCAAAACTTGAATTGCATTGGATAACGGTGATCGTTAAAACCACTTTTATTTCTAATTTGGACAATAATCAAAATTTGAACACATCTTGACTAAGTGTGTACACAATATAACAGAAAACTGCACAAAACCCTGAAAAATACTTTTTTTTCTCGAGCAGCACAAAGCACTAATTTGCAAACGTCAAAATATTTTTGTTGACATAAAATAAGGATGAATCAAAAAATGTACGTCAAAAAATTCAACCTTATATATATGAGCCTTGATCTATGTCTAGAATATATAAGCAGACTCACGGCGTATTTGGTGACGAGTGTTCTCACCAACCGCTAAACTGATTTTTATAATTTATTCACTTTTCAATTGCTATAACAAGCAAAACTACTATAGGGTACCTACTACGTTTTTTACAAAACTTTTTCTTTAATTATTTAAGAATTCATGTATTTTAATCCATGCTAATGCTGTACAAACAGCACAACAAACAGCAGAAAACCAATGCTTAAGCTCTTGCTGTGAGAGTAACGTTTAACACAACGTGGCTGCCATGTTGTGCACTGTTGCCAGATTGAAGTAAGTTTTCCTAAAAAAGGTAATTTTTTACTTTTTTTTTGTGTAGAGGTAAAATAGGTAATTTTTGACTGAAAATCTGAAATTTTGCAAAATAAATATTTTTTAGATTTCAAAATAATTTAAGTTATAAGCAGCTCTGTAACCTCTCTGAACGTACTCACATGCAGATACAACAAGTCCCTTACATGGTTCAGTCCCTTACATGGTTAAGAATCTTGGAATAATTTTTGAACCAAACATTAGACTAATGCATTTTTTAATACTTTTTTTATTAGAACTGATACTTATCAAAATACTAGAAATTTTTTTTCGTCAAGGCTGCATTTAAATTTAATAAACTGCGACTACTTAGAATTTGAATTTTAGTAACTCATTTAATAAAAAAGTAACTTAAATGTTTATGCTCTAGGAAGAAAATGTTGCACAGTGCAATTTTTACTTTATATAATTAATAATATAAGATTATAATAATAAAAGAATAAATCAAAAAATTAAATACGGTCTGGCCGAGAATGAAACCGGGATCACTCGATTCATCAAATCACATCGATAACCGTTTAACCAACTAAGCCACGGAATAAAACTTTTTGCTAGTGTTAATTGTGTTTTTCAGCATTTACGTAATTTAAAAATTAAACCGATAGAAGTTTAAATTCTAAGCACAAGCGGGACTAAACCTTAGTTTAAGTATTTGATGTGGTTTTAATTTCAAACTCATGCGAGACTAAAACTAAGTTTAAGTATTTTACTAAGTTTAATAGAATTTGTTGCTATAGGAAGAAAACAGTTTTTCAAGGCTAGCAAATAAATGTTTAATTGTAGCAGTAGTAAAGTGACTTATGATGGCTGTTAAACCTACATCCGTCCATGGTAAAACATTACGTTAACCGTCTGAGGTTTACAGTTGTACGCCAGTGCAATTATATGAAAAAAAGTCTGAATTCAATCCAAATTAAATAAATGAATGCCTTTATTTATAAAACAAAAATTAACAAATAAAACAAAAAAGGAGAAGCAATTAAATTTCTGTCAGTGACAATGGCAAACGAGAGCGTACTATTTTCGCTGCTGTTCCGCTTCTAGTTGTGTTAAAAGTGAGTTGGGGTACAATTGTACCCCGAAGACGAATTTAGGGTTAATATTTTAAAAAGTTTGTAATTGATTTTAAGAAAAAGGTAAATTTTCTCCGAAAATGGTAATTTTTTTTTCCAACTAGTGGTACATTTCAGTTTGTCTCTTTGGCAACACTGATGTTGTGTGGGGAGTTGCTCTCAGTTTGGTCTCTTGAGCAGTGCTGCCACATTTTTTTTTTTTTTCAGATGAAGTACATGTGTTTGTCTAAAGGTTGATGCTCACTTACGACACGAAACGAAACGGAAAAATATAAAAACACTGGTTTTCATGTAAACATGCTCATTAACGTTGCCGTTTCGTTGCCTTTTAGTAAGCATAAAAAAAACAAAAAAAAAAAACAAATTGGCCATTTCAGCCCTTGAAAGGACTTTGACCGAGCTTCTTATGATCAATTGTGTTGTGTGTGTTATTAAATGTTTGCACACAATTGACCGAGAACTGGACCTACATGTTTTATGCCGACTCCGAACGGCTCATGTTCTCAAGAAGCTTTACATGGCATTATTTACTCTCTGAGGTTTGCCATTGTCTGCAGAGAGGTGGTGACCGATCAGAAAAATTTTTTATTGAAAAAAACTTTTCGCCGCGGTTGGGGATCGAACCCGGGCTCCAAGCATACTAAGCCACACACTTAACCTGCATGCCACGGTCACCACCAGTAAGCATGCATACATAGTAAGCATGCATACATGAAAAACAGTGTTTTAATATTTGTCCGTTTCGTTCCGTTTCGTTTCGTGTCGTAAGTGAGCATCAACCTTAAGGCGTATTGCTAGTATATATTATATGTTATTTTGTGAATAGTGACGTGTGTTTTTTTATTTTTATGTTATATAAAACTTTTTTATAAAAACATTATTTTATTCAAAAACATAATCCATTAAATGTTCAAATCTATAAAATTGCATAGCTTCTCTTGGGAGTATAGCGACATATCCTTTTTTAACTTTTTTTTTAAATGCTATTTAATTATTTGTAAATATATTTTGCTATATATATTTTAATCTATAAAGTTTACTAAAATGTTTTTACATTTTTCAGGCCATTTTTTTTTTTTGCTGATGATTGAAAAAAAAAATATTTTATCGATCATTTTGAAATTTTAATATTTTTTTTTCAACGCATGTTGTAAAAGCTATAGAATGAATAACGGAAGGAAAGATCAGTACAAAATATTTAAATTTACTACAGGTTTTTCAACTTCCAAAATTAACGAATGTGGAAAAAAAGCCACGTGGTATTTAATGAGGCAACATTTTTTATTTTCAAATTAATCAAATTTTAATTTTTTTGAAGTGAAACTTCTTTGGCGGCGAGTGAAATTTCAAGGTCTCTTATTCGTGACGCTAGGCTAACGTTTTCAATTCATAAGAAAATTTAAAAAAAATAATTGTCGCTGTCGAGAATTGAACCCCGGACATCGTTGCTTAAAAGTCGGCATCTATGCTATTATGCCATGTAGGCACTTGAAAATGATTTAACAAAATGTAATTAAGACTGAATGCGTAACATTCTGAAAATAACATAACTAACATTAACATTACATTAACATTAAGATTACATTATTAACATATCCGTAACATTAATTTTCATCCTACAAGTATGCACGGAAAAAAATAGAAAAATAGCTTAAACAGGAGCAGAACGCGTTCGTGAATATAGAGAGCGAATTAGAGCTCTAAAGAATGCAGCCGCAGCTGGGTCTGCAACTAATGATGAAGGTAAGGTGATTGCAACATCGGATGAGTTCCAAAATGCATTTTTACGAAACATCAGTGTATTTTGGTGAATCTACAAAGAACCAATCCCCAAAAAACACACTGATGCTTTGTAAAAATGTATTTTGGAACTCAGCCATCATCTCAACAAAATTTTATAGCCAACCAAGTTGACAACTCAACAACCAACGTTCGCTGCTTTACGAGGCCCTCACTCAACATAGCAGCTATTATGACCAGGAAGCAAACACACAATAATCAACAAGATTTGTCTCTGCTTTCGGAGGCTCCTTCAACGAGTACTATGCAAATGCAATCTAACATTTAAAAAGAGACAATGTTGAGAATACATTCGAAAGCAACTAAAACACCAACTGAACTAAAACAAGGAACGAAAATAACTGTTATTTTACAATTTTCAAATGAAAAAAATTGTTGAAAGACTTTTTCAAATATATTATTTTGTTACAAATGTCCTCAGCCTCATGAATATGAAGTTCTTTTTAAATTTAAGACTGATTCTTTAAAAGTTAAAATTTAAGTGTTAGTTTTTGCCTTGTATTTTTCGAGGAAAAATAAAGGTTCTTTTGACTTCTATTTTATCTTTAATTTTTTCGGTCAAAATTATCAAGCAATTTGTGTTTTTTTTAAAGGCTTGACAGATTGAACTGCTGACACTATGTGTAAAATGTCTCAGCGATGAGATGAAAATAATGGTATCAACATTTTTTTAGTCGGTAAAATGACTTGAACATATATAAACTACCTGATATTTTTGACCGAAAAAATAAACGGCAGAAAATAACTGTTATTTTTAACCGATAAAATAAAAGTCAAAAGTAACTGTTATTTTTGCCGAAAAAACTATAAGGCACAAAACAACTTTCATTTTTGTCGGAAAAAATAAAACTTAAAGGATAACAAATAATATGTGACACTTTCGATAAAAACCATAGCCGATACGGCCCCTGGATGCAAATATTGAATCAACGGATTATTATTCCATTTCGTATTGATTGAATTTCTTTTCAGATACTTTCTCTCTCTATTTCACACTAAAATCTCTCTTATTTCTTACTGTTAAAGAAGTTTCACTTCTGCCACGTGTACGTTGCTACACGCGAGTTTTTTTTTTTTTCTAGACGCTCAAGCCGAAATCAAGCATTTATTTTTAATGTTTTCAAATCCGAGTAAAATTCAAAAATTTCAAATTAAGGCAAATTTTACGGCTGTATAAATTAAAAATTTATGAGTCTGAAAAATATCAAAAATATCAAAAACATTATTCATAAACGTCCAATAATGACAAAAAACTCTTAAAAGGCTTTATAAATAAGAAACCTTCAATAAACCTTTGATAAAAGCTTATCAAAAAAAGCTAAAAGCTTTTATCTCGAAAAAGCCTTTTAAATATTGATTATTTTAAAGCTATTTTAAGATTTTTTTATGAATAAGACCGTTAGTTTTGAAAATCTTTTTGAATTTGAGAAACGGTTTAAATTATAATTCACACTTTTTCAAATAATAGAGTATGGTTTCAAGAATATTCAGTTAAGTAGTAAGTAAGTAAATTTTATTGAGACTTTAGATCGATTACAAATGAAATAAGCAAAGATGACAGAAATGTCACACAAAGAACAGTAAAAATTAATCTATTACAATAAAATGAAGGTATGCAAAGGCAAACAGACAAGGAAACCGAAAGTATGCTCATATCATTTTTGAATATTCAGTTAACATTTTATAGAAATTATTATTATTATTTCTTCAACGCTTGATTTTTTGATAAATTTCATAGCAGACTTATTGAAACTTCAAGAACTTCATATCTATATAATTAATAGACTAAGGTTTTTTTGTGACTTCAACTCCTCCCAGACCAATAGACCGATTTTATCGATTCAAATGTCATTAAATTTTGTTTAGGCTGTAAATGTGCAAACCACTTTTAAAAATTGTGATTTCGCTTCAGGGGGTTCCCAACTTTTTAAAACAGAAATTAAAGTTTTGTACAAAAATCCGCTATTTAATCAATTTGAAATTTAGTTTGAGAAGAACGTATGAATTGGTCGAATTTGAATTTTTTTCAAATCTAAAAATTGTTAACCAAAATTATCTTTTATGCATTCCTCAAATGTCAATTGTCCGAAAAATGCAGTTCCAAAATCAAAAATTCCACTTTCCGAGCAAACACCTCAGTCAAATTTCAACGGTTTTCAAAATTATTTTTGTTTTTTAAATGTTTGTTTAATTTTCTTTGAAATATGTTGGCAATTACGGTAATTATCTTGCCAAATGCATTTTTAATGAATTTTCTTAATATTTTCTTTAGTTGTTTAACGTGTATTTTTATCAAACGCCAAGGCAGAGAAAAAACTTTCTGAAATTTAAAGTTCTATATTTGGAAGCGAATATCTCTGCCACTTTTTTAAAACTTTAATTTAATTCTTTTTTGTATTTAATTGCAATTAATTGTCTTTGATAAAATTATAAAGTTTTTACCGTTACTTTATTATTTATATTTTAATCATTGCCTTTAAAAAGAGTCCAATAAAATTAATGTTTTCTCAAAAAATGTATTAAAAACTGTTTTTGTTGTAAAAATAAAAAAAATTTTAAATTTGCATTTTTGATTTTTGTTTGACAGAAATATTAATAAATACGATGTGTCATCAAAAAAACAAGGTACCCTCTATGGTTTTTTGCTCGAAATTTTTTTGTTTTAAATGTTGTTCTTATGTTTTTTAAATCTTCAACAAGCTTCAAAAACAATATATTTGAAAAAATTTCATTATAGCTCCAACCAATAAAAAGTTATAGCCACAAATCTGTTTTAATCATCCTGCGTATCTTTCTTTCTATATAATTAATAGGCTAAGGTTTTTTTGTGACTTCAACTTCTCCCAGACCAATGAACCGATTTTATCGATTCAGATGTCATTAAATCCGGTTTAGGCTGTAGATGTGCAAACCACTTTTAAAAATTGTGATTTCGCTTCAGGGGGTTCCCAACTTTTTAAAACAGAAATAAAAGTTTTGTACAAAAATCCGCTATTTAATCAATTTGAAATTTAGTTTGAGAAGGGCGTATGAATTGGTCGAATTTGAATTTCTTTCAAATCTAAAAATTAATAACCTAAATTATCTTTTATGCATTCCAAATTTCCAAAATTCCAAATCCAAAATTCCACTTTCCAAGCAAACACTTCAGTCAAATTTTTGGGTTTTTTGGCGTATTTTCATCTAAAGGTATTATAAATCGATGTTGTTAGTGTTCTTTAAGTACCTTTTATTAATTTCTGAAATATTTCTTAGTATTATGTCTTAAATCTATTTTTCACTGCGTGTTTTTTTTTTGAATTAGTTATGTTTTATAGCTGGAAGAGTTAAGCTGCGATGTTTTCGAATAGTAATAATGTTTGTCTCAGTAGTAATATAAGTGTAAGTCCGTCTTCGTATTTTGACAGTTATATTAAAAAATTTAGTGTCAGATCATACGTTTCAAGTCAAACCATTTAGATAATGATCTACCACTTAATTTTTATTGAATTGCTCGAATTTGGGCAACAGGTTTACTAGTTTATTTTTCATTTTGAAACTTTCAGTTTTACAAAATATTTTCAAACTTATTTCGTTGAACCTACTACGATATCCGTTTTTACTTTAAGGTATGTTATTAATATTTGTAACTAAAAATTGTTATTTGGAACTTTTTAAATAGAAAATGTGGCCATCGCTGGTTTATAAGAAAGATAGAGAGAGAGCTCAAGGAAAATTTCATGTTTTTTTTTTCTTTATATTACCGGGCCCGTCATTTTTAACGGGAATGAACTAGTATACTCATAATTGAGCCTCTGGCTGAAGATTTCAGAGACGCCTTCGAAAAAGTAAATCCACGCTCGAGACAAATCATCATGAAGGTTGAACCAACCCTCCATCGCCTTGGCAGAATTGTTAAAAAAAATTTGTTTTATTATTTTTTGAGCCCAAAAATGCAAAAAAAAAACAGATTTTCATCGAACAATTCTGAGAATATTGTTCTCAAGTGGACGGGATGGGCTGTTTTTTGTAACACAAATAAATACTAAATTACAGAAAGACCGTCTGAATAGTTTTCGAGTAATTTTATCCACAGAAAAAAGACTTAAACTCTGAAAATTAAAGCTTTAAGATTCGAACCAACTGCTTTGAAGAGGTGGAATTTAAAATCGATAACATTAGCTAGTTTTGTTCCAAATGACGTGAAATTTTGAGGGAGTATTTTTTAAATGTTATACTTTCAGAAAAGCCAACAAAAATTTTTAAGATTAAAATTTAAAATTATCTTTAAGTATTGAAAATTTCTAATCTCCCTAGTGCCATGTTCCCTTAATGATTCCCAAGTAGTGTTTTCAACTATAAGAAATAAATAACTTTAAGAACAAGTCACTTCAACAATACCACCCTTAACAACAATTTATGAAAAATGAGACAATTTTTGAATAGGTATGACTTCTACAAAATTTTCTTTGGTCATTGTTGTAGCCAACAAGGATTTCGCGACTTATTTACACTAACCCTTACCATTCATTGCATCTTCAGATTCGCTCTATTGCCTAGCCTCAAAAAATTGATTTTATGATATTTAATATAGTTAATAAATTAAAGAAGACTTTTTTGTATTCTAACTTCCAGCATGAAACTTGCATATTCTCCTTCACTCTGCTTCATCATTGATGTAAAAGTACACCAGGTCTTAAATTAATACATCCAAAATATGCCTTAGCTCGAACGCATCATTTAACCGTGCTTAACTTCTTCACTTCAGATAAAGATTGTTATCATCATCAGGATTTTATTTTGCTATGAAACATCAGCATCTGCACAGATGTGCAGGGGCGGATCTGGAAAAAATCTTGGGGGGGGTAAATTATCAAAGACACACATTTTCAATTTGAGAAAATTTTGTCTCTTTACAAATAGACAAATTGCAGTTTTTTGAATTGAAATTGTAGAATTGTTTAAGAAGCATTTTTCCCAGACAAATACACGCATATTTCCGTATTTACCCAACAAACAAAATGATTCATTTATGATATCGTTTATGAATTGCTTTCTCGTTCATTTCATTCAATATCAATTATCATATACAATTCATTTATAATATCGTGAACGGTAGAAATTCCTCCTTCGTTAACGAATCGTTCAAACCGACAAAAATAATTCGTGGACTCGTTCAAATCTTAGAAAATTAATTCATTAACGAATATCCTTATTTCAAATAAGCAATTCGTTAAAAAATCTTCCAATGTAATATAAGCAATTCTTAAACGAATCACCAAAGTTCAAAAAGCAAAACAACAAAAAAAAACAAATTAAAAAATCTGGAAGTTTTATATATATTTGCCCGTCAACTCTTCTCAACTCATCAACCGTCAACTTATCTCGATTTTAAACACAATTTAATGCTAAAACCGTCATTCAGCATAATTTAATTGAAATTTTTTGAAATGTTTTGATGTTTTTTGTAACAAAACAAAAATAAATTTGTTTAAATGTTTTTGATATTCAAAGTTTTAGAAATTTTATTAAAGTGTCCTTCAAATAAGTCGCCTTTAATTTCAGTTTAAATTTTTAAACAAAGTATTTCTGCTATTTAACAAAGCAATTTTAAACGGTGCTTTCTTTAAGCATCCAGCCAACCTCTGATATAGACAAAACCAAACTATTCGAAAATAATACGAAAAAACTATTTACAAGCGATTCGTCAACGAATCACCCCTCGCCACAATGTTTATTGGGTATTTACTTATTCCTTTTTATGGAATAATATCTTAGCGAAAAGTAAATAAAAACTCTAAATTTAACTTATTTTAGAATTAAGGTTTATTTATTCAAATTTTTCACAATTATTCCATTATAAAAAAATTGCACAATTATATTTTCAAGCATATGCAATGAAAAACATAGTTCTTTTCAATAAAAAAAATATAAAGGAATTTTAAACTTATTGTTCTGATGTTACGACTATGATATGATACACTTTGAAAAATAAAGGAACAACACAAAATAAATACTGATTACACTGCGCGAAGGATGTTCTGGTGCCGGAGATTTTTCAGCTGGTTATAGACAAATTTAGTTTCCTGATTTCAAATATGGACTCCATTTTTCTCCATCAGCTCGAGTTTATAAGTTATAGGCAAAAACATGAAAATCAGTTATTTTTCTCATAATTTTCTTGTTTTTTTGATATTGATCAATCGATTTGTATTACTATGACTGATTTCAATGAAGAAATACTATACCTTTCAATTTTTGCACATTCAATAACAATATAATCGACAGTTTCGAAGATATCGACGTTCAAAGTCGAAAAAATTTCACAATTTTACGTGGGCTGCTCTTTTGAAACCCTTGTGTCTTTGATATTTTTCAACGAGTTTCCAAAAACTTTTTTTTACTTGGTAGAAAATCTCTGGAATTTAGTATTTTCTTTTATTTTGCATATTTTCAAAGAAATTGAGAAAACCGAAAACCAACCCGCCTGGAGTCGAAAATCGACCAATTTTTGTTTGCTTATTTATAGTTGTATAAAATAGTCGGTGCACTCCTTCTCGCACTCTAATTCATTTAAAAAAGAATTATCAAAATCAGTTGAAAAACACGGGTGAAAACGGTTCTTAACTGTTTTCCCTACGCCTATTTATATAAGGATGAAGTTAAGGTAGGCTTGAAAAATTTCAGAATTCCAAACAATTTAGAATTAACTGATGAATTAAAAATAATTGTATACAACAAATTATTTGCGCAGTTGATACAATTTTAGCAACATTAACCTAACATTAATTCACTTCAAAACAACCCTGTTATATATCATATATGACAAAAAAAATTACAGATGTATATAATATTTTCATAAGGACTATAGCTGAAATATTTCTAAAAAATAATTAAACTAATGATGAAATAATTGAAGTAAAAACAAACTATTGGATTTTTGAACTTTTTTGACGTAGAATTACGTCTTACAGCGCGGTTTGTATGGGGTCGTTTTAACAGATTTTTTGAAGGTCATGCAACGTTTTTGGCGAATACTTTAGGGTATACCTACAGCCTTTAATACTTATCGTTCAAAGATAATATATATACTTAAATATCAGATATATCCTACGCTGAATGAATATCTAATTTTGGATTTTGTCACTATTATATTAATGTCACAAAATAGTAAAATATAAGAAGAAAAATGCATGTTTTTATATAAGAAAATTAATCATCAGCTGCTTACAATGTACTTGCTGTGCTTGCTGCTTTCTTTGTTTTTGTTTCGTTGTTTATGGTTGTATTGTTTTAATTTTGCACGAACTGATAGGTTCGTATTCAGCTTCAGAATGATTCTATGGCCAATCGGATGCAGTGGGATTATCTGAGGTCACAGGCGGGTCATTGGTACTATGATGGGTTCCATGGAACATTTGGACCAAAATGGATGATTCTATGGCCAATCGGATGCAGTGGGATTGTCTGAGGTCAAAGGTGGGTCATTTGTACTATGATGGGTTCCATGGAACATTTGGACCAAAATGGATGATTCTATGGCCAATCGGATGCAGTGGGATTATCTGAAGTCACAGGCGGGTCATTGGTACTTTGATGGGTTCCATGGAACATTTGGACCAAAATGGATGATTCTATGGCCAATCGGATGCAGTGGGATTATCTGAGGTCACAGGCGGGTCATTGGTACTTTGATGGGTTCCATGGAACATTTGGACCGAAATGGATGATTCTATGGCCAATCGGATGCAGTGGGATTATCTGAGGTCACAACCGGGTCATTGGTACTATGATGGGTTCCATGGAACATTTGGACCAAAATGGATGATTCTATGGCCAATCGGAGGCAGTGGGATTGTCTGAGGTCAAAGGTGGGTCATTTGTACTATGATGGGTTCCATGGAACATTTGGACCAAAATGGATGATTCTATGGCCAATCGGATGCAGTGGGATTATCTGAAGTCACAGGCGGGTCATTGGTACTTTGATGGGTTCCTTGGAACATTTGGACCAAAATGGATGATTCTATGGCCAATCGGATGCAGTGGGATTGTCTGAGGTCAAAGGTGGGTCATTTGTACTATGATGGGTTCCATGGAACATTTGGACCAAAATGGATGATTCTATGGCCAATCGGATGCAGTGGGATTATCTGAAGTCACAGGCGGGTCATTGGTACTTTGATGGGTTCCATGGAACATTTGGACCAAAATGGATGATTCTATGGCCAATCGGATGCAGTGGGATTATCTGAGGTCACAGGCGGGTCATTGGTACTTTGATGGGTTCCATGGAACATTTGGACCGAAATGGATGATTCTATGGCCAATCGGATGCAGTGGGATTATCTGAGGTCACAACCGGGTCATTGGTACTATGATGGGTTCCATGGAACATTTGGACCAAAATGGATGATTCTATGGCCAATCGGAGGCAGTGGGATTGTCTGAGGTCAAAGGTGGGTCATTTGTACTATGATGGGTTCCATGGAACATTTGGACCAAAATGGATGATTCTATGGCCAATCGGATGCAGTGGGATTATCTGAAGTCACAGGCGGGTCATTGGTACTTTGATGGGTTCCTTGGAACATTTGGACCAAAATGGATGATTCTATGGCCAATCGGATGCAGTGGGATTATCTGAGGTCACCGATGGGTCGTTGGTACTATGATGGGTTCCATGGAACATTTGGACCAAAATGGATGATTCTATGGCCAATCGGATGCAGTGGGATTATCTGAGGTCACAGGTGGGTCATTGGTACTATGATGGGTTCCATGGAACATTTGGACCAAAATGTATGATTCTATGGCCAATCGGATGCAGTGGGATTATCTGAGGTCACAGGTGGGTCATTGGTACTATGATGGGTTCCATGGAACATTTGGACCAAAATGGATGATTCTATGGCCAATCGGATGCAGTGGGATTATCTGAGGTCACAGGCGGGTCATTGGTACTTTGATGGGTTCCATGGAACATTTGGACCGAAATGGATGATTCTATGGCCAATCGGATGCAGTGGGATTATCTGAGGTCACAGGCGGGTCATTGGTACTATGATGGGTTCCATGGAACATTTGGACCAAAATGGATGATTCTATGGCCAATCGGATGCAGTGGGATTATCTGAGGTCACAACCGGGTCATTGGTACTATGATGGGTTCCATGGAACATTTGGACCAAAATGGATGATTCTATGGCCAATCGGATGCAGTGGGATTGTCTGAGGTCACAGGTGGGTCATTTGTACTATGATGGGTTCCATGGAACATTTGGACCAAAATGGATGATTCTATGGCCAATCGGATGCAGTGGGATTATCTGAGGTCACAGGCGGGTCATTGGTACTTTGATGGGTTCCATGGAACATTTGGACCAAAATGGATGATTCTATGGCCAATCGGATGCAGTGGGATTATCTGAGGTCACAGACGGGTCATTGGTACTATGATGGGTTCCATGGAACATTTGGACCAAAATGGATGATTCTATGGCCAATCGGATGCAGTGGGATTATCTGAGGTCACAGGCGGGTCATTGGTACTTTGATGGGTTCCATGGAACATTTGGACCAAAATGGATGATTCTATGGCCAATCGGATGCAGTGGGATTATCTGAGGTCACAGACGGGTCATTGGTACTATGATGGGTTCCATGGAACATTTGGACCAAAATGGATGATTCTATGGCCAATCGGATGCAGTGGGATTATCTGAGGTCACAGGCGGGTCATTGGTACTTTGATGGGTTCCATGGAACATTTGGACCAAAATGGATGATTCTATGGCCAATCGGATGCAGTGGGATTATCTGAGGTCACAGACGGGTCATTGGTACTATGATGGGTTCCATGGAACATTTGGACCAAAATGGATGATTCTATGGCCAATCGGATGCAGTGGGATTATCTGAGGTCACAGACGGGTCATTGGTACTATGATGGGTTCCATGGAACATTTGGACCAAAATGGATGATTCTATGGCCAATCGGATGCAGTGGGATTATCTGAGGTCACAGGCGGGTCATTGGTACTTTGATGGGTTCCATGGAACATTTGGACCAAAATGGATGATTCTATGGCCAATCGGATGCAGTGGGATTATCTGAGGTCACAGACGGGTCATTGGTACTATGATGGGTTCCATGGAACATTTGGACCAAAATGGATGTTTCTATGGCCAATCGGATGCAGTGGGATTATCTGAGGTCACAGGTGGGTCATTGGTACTATGATGGGTTCCATGGAACATTTGGACCAAAATGAATGATTCTATGGCCAATCGGATGCAGTGGGATTATCTGAGGTCACAGGCGGGTCATTGGTACTTTGATGGGTTCCATGGAACATTTGGACCAAAATGGATGATTCTATGGCCAATCGGATGCAGTGGGATTATCTGAGGTCACCGATGGGTCGTTGATACTATGATGGGTTCCATGGAACATTTGGACCAAAATGGATGATTCTATAGCCAATCGGATGCAGTGGGATTATCTGAGGTCACAGGCGGGTCATTGGTACTATGATGGGTTCCATGGAACATTTGGACCAAAATGGATGATTCTATGGCCAATCGGATGCAGTGGGATTATCTGAGGTCACCGATGGGTCGTTGATACTATGATGGGTTCCATGGAACATTTGGACCAAAATGGATGATTCTATAGCCAATCGGATGCAGTGGGATTATCTGAGGTCACAGGCGGGTCATTGGTACTTTGATGGGTTCCATGGAACATTTGGACCAAAATGGATGATTCTATGGCCAATCGGATGCAGTGGGATTATCTGAGGTCACAGACGGGTCATTGGTACTATGATGGGTTCCATGGAACATTTGGACCAAAATGGATGATTCTATGGCCAATCGGATGCAGTGGGATTATCTGAGGTCACAGGCGGGTCATTGGTACTTTGATGGGTTCCATGGAACATTTGGACCAAAATGGATGATTCTATGGCCAATCGGATGCAGTGGGATTATCTGAGGTCACAGACGGGTCATTGGTACTATGATGGGTTCCATGGAACATTTGGACCAAAATGGATGATTCTATGGCCAATCGGATGCAGTGGGATTATCTGAGGTCACAGGCGGGTCATTGGTACTTTGATGGGTTCCATGGAACATTTGGACCAAAATGGATGATTCTATGGCCAATCGGATGCAGTGGGATTATCTGAGGTCACAGACGGGTCATTGGTACTATGATGGGTTCCATGGAACATTTGGACCAAAATGGATGATTCTATGGCCAATCGGATGCAGTGGGATTATTTGAGGTCACAGACGGGTCATTGGTACTATGATGGGTTCCATGGAACATTTGGACCAAAATGGATGATTCTATGGCCAATCGGATGCAGTGGGATTATCTGAGGTCACAGGCGGGTCATTGGTACTTTGATGGGTTCCATGGAACATTTGGACCAAAATGGATGATTCTATGGCCAATCGGATGCAGTGGGATTATCTGAGGTCACAGACGGGTCATTGGTACTATGATGGGTTCCATGGAACATTTGGACCAAAATGGATGTTTCTATGGCCAATCGGATGCAGTGGGATTATCTGAGGTCACAGGTGGGTCATTGGTACTATGATGGGTTCCATGGAACATTTGGACCAAAATGAATGATTCTATGGCCAATCGGATGCAGTGGGATTATCTGAGGTCACAGGCGGGTCATTGGTACTTTGATGGGTTCCATGGAACATTTGGACCAAAATGGATGATTCTATGGCCAATCGGATGCAGTGGGATTATCTGAGGTCACCGATGGGTCGTTGATACTATGATGGGTTCCATGGAACATTTGGACCAAAATGGATGATTCTATAGCCAATCGGATGCAGTGGGATTATCTGAGGTCACAGGCGGGTCATTGGTACTATGATGGGTTCCATGGAACATTTGGACCAAAATGGATGATTCTATGGCCAATCGGATGCAGTGGGATTATCTGAGGTCACCGATGGGTCGTTGATACTATGATGGGTTCCATGGAACATTTGGACCAAAATGGATGATTCTATAGCCAATCGGATGCAGTGGGATTATCTGAGGTCACAGGTGGGTCATTGGTACTATGATGGGTTCCATGGAACATTTGGACCAAAATGGATGATTCTATGGCCAATCGGATGCAGTGGGATTATCTGAGGTCACCGATGGGTCGTTGATACTATGATGGGTTCCATGGAACATTTGGACCAAAATGGATGATTCTATAGCCAATCGGATGCAGTGGGATTATCTGAGGTCACAGGCGGGTCATTGGTACTATGATGGGTTCCATGGAACATTTGGACCAAAATGGATGATTCTATGGCCAATCGGATGCAGTGGGATTATCTGAGGTCACCGATGGGTCGTTGATACTATGATGGGTTCCATGGAACATTTGGACCAAAATGGATGATTCTATAGCCAATCGGATGCAGTGGGATTATCTGAGGTCACAGGTGGGTCATTGGTACTATGATGGGTTCCATGGAACATTTGGACCAAAATGGATGATTCTATGGCCAATCGGATGCAGTGGGATTATCTGAGGTCACCGATGGGTCGTTGATACTATGATGGGTTCCATGGAACATTTGGACCAAAATGGATGATTCTATAGCCAATCGGATGCAGTGGGATTATCTGAGGTCACAGGCGGGTCATTGGTACTATGATGGGTTCCATGGAACATTTGGACCAAAATGGATGATTCTATGGCCAATCGGATGCAGTGGGATTATCTGAGGTCACCGATGGGTCGTTGATACTATGATGGGTTCCATGGAACATTTGTACCAAAATGGATGATTCTATAGCCAATCGGATGCAGTGGGATTATCTGAGGTCACAGGCGGGTCATTGGTACTTTGATGGGTTCCATGGAACATTTGGACCAAAATGGATGATTCTATGGCCAATCGGATGCAGTGGGATTATCTGAGGTCACAGACGGGTCATTGGTACTTTGATGGGTTCCATGGAACATTTGGACCAAAATGGATGATTCTATGGCCAATCGGATGCAGTGGGATTATCTGAGGTCACAGACGGGTCATTGGTACTATGATTGGTTCCATGGATTATTTGGACCAAAATGGATGATTCTATGGCCAATCGGATGCAGTGGGATTATCTGAGGTCACAGGTGGGTCATTGGTACTATGATGGGTTCCATGGAACATTTGGACCAAAATGGATGATTCTATAGCCAATCGGATGCAGTGGGATTATCTGAGGTCACCGATGGGTCGTTGATACTATGATTGGTTCCATGGAACATTTGGACCAAAATGGATGATTCTATGGCCAATCGGATGCAGTGGGATTATCTGAGGTCAAAGGTGGGTCATTGGCACATATATGGGTTCCATGGAACATTTGGACCATAATGGACGATTCTATGGCTAATCGGATGCAGTGGGATTATCTGAGGTCAAAGGTGGGTCATTGGCACATATATGGGTTCCATGGAACATTTGGACCATAATGGATGATTCTATGGCCAATCGGATGCAGTGGGATTATCTGAGGTCACAGACGGGTCATTGGTACTATGATTGGTTCCATGGATTATTTGGACCAAAATGGATGATTCTATGGCCAATCGGATGCAGTGGGATTATCTGAGGTCACAACCGGGTCATTGGTACTATGATGGGTTCCATGGAACATTTGGACCAAAATGGATGATTCTATGGCCAATCGGATGCAGTGGGATTGTCTGAGGTCAAAGGTGGGTCATTGGTACTATGATTGGTTCCATGGATTATTTGGACCAAAATGGATGATTCTATGGCCAATCGGATGCAGTGGGATTATCTGAGGTCACCGATGGGTCGTTGGTACTATGATGGGTTCCATGGAACATTTGGACCAAAATGGATGATTCTATGGCCAATCGGATGCAGTGGGATTATCTGAGGTCACAGGTGGGTCATTGGTACTATGATGGGTTCCATGGAACATTTGGACCAAAATGTATGATTCTATGGCCAATCGGATGCAGTGGGATTATCTGAGGTCACAGGTGGGTCATTGGTACTATGATGGGTTCCATGGAACATTTGGACCAAAATGGATGATTCTATGGCCAATCGGATGCAGTGGGATTATCTGAGGTCACAGGCGGGTCATTGGTACTTTGATGGGTTCCATGGAACATTTGGACCGAAATGGATGATTCTATGGCCAATCGGATGCAGTGGGATTATCTGAGGTCACAGGCGGGTCATTGGTACTATGATGGGTTCCATGGAACATTTGGACCAAAATGGATGATTCTATGGCCAATCGGATGCAGTGGGATTATCTGATGTCACAGATGGGTCATTGGCACTTTTATGGGTTCCATGGAACATTTGATCCAAAATGGATGATTCTATGGCTAATCGGATGCAGTGGGATTATCTGATGTCACAGATGGGTCATTGGCATTTTTATGGGTTTCATGGAACATTTGAACTAAAAAGGATGATTCTATGGCCAATCGGATGCAGTGGGATTATCTGAGGTCACCGATGGGTCGTTGATACTATGATGGGTTCCATGGAACATTTGGACCAAAATGGACGATTCTATGGCCAATCGGATGCAGTGGGATTATCTGAGGTCAAAGGTGGTTCATTGGCACATATATGGGTTCCATGGAACATTTGGACCAAAATGGATGATTCTATGGCCAATCGGATGCAGTGGGATTATCTGATGTCACAGATGGGTCATTGGCATTTTTATGGGTGTCATGGAACATTTGAACTAAAAAGGATGATTCTATGGCCAATCGGATGCAGTGGGATTATCTGAGGTCACAGGTTGGTCGTTGGCACTTTTATGGGTTCCATGGAACATTTGGACCAAAATGGATGATTCTATGGCCAATCGGATGCAGTGGGATTATCTGATGTCACAGATGGGTCATTGGCACTTTTATGGGTTCCATGGAACATTTGATCCAAAATGGATGATTCTATGGCCAATCGGATGCAAAGGGATTATCTGATGTCACAGATGGGTCATTGGCATTTTTATGGGTTTCATGGAACATTTGATCCAAAATGGATGATTCTATGGCTAATCGGATGCAGTGGGATTATCTGAGGTCACAGGTTGGTCGTTGGCACTTTTATGGGTTCCATGGAACATTTGAACTAAAAAGGATGATTCTATGGCCAATCGGATGCAGTGGGATTATCTGAGGTCACAGGTTGGTCGTTGGCACTTTTATGGGTTCCATGGAACATTTGGACCAAAATGGATGATTCTATGGCCAATCGGATGCAGTGGGATTATCTGATGTCACAGATGGGTCATTGGCACTTTTATGGGTTCCATGGAACATTTGGACCAAAATGGATGATTCTATGGCCAATCGGATGCAGTGGGATTATCTAATGTCACAGATGGGTCATTGGCACTTTTATGGGTTCCATGGAACATTTGGACCAAAATGGATGATTCTATGGCCAATCGGATGCAGTGGGATTATCTGATGTCACAGATGGGTCATTGGCACTTTTATGGGTTCCATGGAACATTTGGACCAAAATGGATGATTCTATGGCCAATCGGATGCAGTGGGATTATCTGAGGTCACAAGTGGGTCATTTGCACTTTCACGTGAATACGAACTTCACGTGCAGTTCGTGAATAAAAGACACGTGTAGTTGAGTTTTGTGTTTTCACTTGATTTTTTTAAAAACACGTGAACACGTGTAACACGTGCTTACGTGAAACTGGAAGTTCTAGTTCGTATTGGTAGCATTGTAAGCATTGGTTCGCATTGGGTTTATGTATGCACTTCTATTCTAGTTTACTAAGTGTCTTTTTTGAAACCAGAGGTCATGATCTCTTTTTAACTCAGTCAATAAACTCGAACTGTTTATTTTAACGAAATGGGTCTGTGATCCGGTTAGATTTAACTCTTATGAAAAAAAACGAGTTGGATCATATTTCGTTTATGCTTTTACTCAATAGATGGCGTAAAATTTTAATTTTTGTTTTTATGTGTTTAATTTTTATACAGTGCAGTTCGCAAACTATACATCGAACAGAGAGGAGAGGGTAGCTCGCAAACTAAATATCGGACAGTGACGAGAGTGGCACTAATGGAAAGGGCATGTGCTCAGCTTGTAATATAGTTACCATACGATTTTTTAAAAATCGGGATCTTAATTTTAATTTGAAATTAGTAGTTAAACTATCTGTAGCTCGCAAACTAAATATATATCGGGCAGAGACGAAAGTGGCACCAATGGAAAGTGCATTTGCTTCACCTTCTTTTCAACTAAGTCAATGAACTCAACCTATCAAACTTAACGAAATGATCGAACAAATTTGAAATTTTGCTTGTTTCTTTTTGCTTGCTCATTTAATCATACTTACTTTATAACTTTTTCTTTGTTTTGGCCTCGATAAGTAGTCCATAATTGAGTGTTTTTAATTTATTTGTTAATTTTTGGAAGAACGTGCAAAATGAACAAAACAATCGGAACAAAGAGACAAAGTAGAAGAGGTTACAACTTAAACGGAATTCTACGTCTACACTTACGATACTATCGAAACTGTTTCTTTTTTTTTGAAAATTTATAAATGCACGTATTGTTTTTCTATGGTAAAATTTGTTGGCACTTAGGTTGCAAAAAAGTTTGGCAGGTTTTCAGTAAAAATTTAGAAGAATAAAATATTTTAAGTGGCAACTCTGGTCTGCATTGCCAAAATCTTAATTGCGCTCAGTACAAATATAATCAATGTTGCTTGCTCAATGATTTCATATAAAGGGCATTTTTAAACTAATCGTTAATGTTTTGCAAAAATATTATTATTATAAAGCAAACACTTACGCTCTGGTAGTGACTTCAAGTTTTTTTCTTATTTTTATTTGTAAGAAAATAACGCGTCTTTAAAGTGGATTGTTTCAAAAATTGTTGTAATTTGAGAACATAACGAGCTGTAACTTTATTTTCAGAATAATTTTTAAAAAAGGGCAAAATTACTACCTCGACGAAAGTGTTTGCTTAACATATAATTATATTTTGTTTTTTTGCAGATGACTACAGATTGTGTTATTCTACAATCAAAATTGTCCTACTCGTCTCGCATCGCTTCATAAAAACAAAACAAAAAACAAAAAAAAAATTTTTTATATAATTTAATAATTGTTGAAATCAATAAAAAAACTAGAGTTTAACAATGTATCTGACCATCTTCTGTAATATTCTTTCAAAAAACGCATTCAGAATAGTTTATGTATACATAAAAGTACCTTTAAGCTGTGGGCACAATTATTTTTTCAAATAAAGTTTTAAAAAGTAACGTATTTAAAAGTTCTTGGGGGGGGTAATTACCCCCTTTACCCCCCCCTTGTATCCGCGCCTGCAGATGTGTGACATAAAATTAGTGTTGGCCCATTTATCAAGCACACCTGACAAGAGGATGTAGGTGTAGGTTTAAAAGCTCATAAGCTTAATTAAATTAATTATCATAATAAGTTAGATTGGGCAACATGTTTCCGCTACTTTATATTTGCCGTTTTTACGAACCTTAACTTAATTTAAAAATATACATTCACACAAACATTTACAAGCAAACATTCAAAGTTAATAAGTATAAATTTAAAGAATAAATACCATAGCGTAAACTCCTGGGAACATACTCAAGCATGCAGACAGTATTTAATATGTGTGCATTTGTGCAGAATTAATAATTTAACACAAACACTCACACACACACACACTCACACTTACACTCACACACCAGCGCCAGCATTCATTTACACTTACACACAAGAGCACATTGCTTGGCGTAGCGAGCGGTTTCTTTTTTCTTGTTTCCTTTTTCATAGAATTCCATATCGTACATTTAACATGCAGACATTAAAAAATAACAACCTCACAGACACACCCACACGAGCACTAACGTGTAATAACTAAGTGTATTTGAGCACATACAAACACACACACACACACACACACACACATATACATATACATGCCGACATAAGCCATACTGAGCTCACAATTATTTTTTAACAAATGAGTAAATGTAAAAAAAGAATCATTTAAATAAAATGTACATCCATATTTAAAATTTTATCATTCATTCTATTTATTCGACGCACTTTCATTACAATGTATTTGCATTTTTATTTGTGTTCGTGTTTTTAATGCTATTTCTTTTTTTATTCTTATTTTGTGAATTATGTACGTACCTTTTCATTGTTTGCTTTTGTTAATATTATTTTGTCGTTGTTGTATATTTGTTGTCGTTGTGTACGGGTCACGTTCATTTTATTTACGCATTTATTATGTCAAAAGCTTTTAAAATCTCGTAAAATTACAAAATATAAAATCGCATTGTCATCGTGACATTTTGTTGCACGGTGTTTGTTTCTATGTTTGTGTGTGGGTGTGTGTGTGTGTGTGTTTGCTTAATGTTGTTGCGCACATCGATCAGTGACGTTAACTGACTTAAGATATTTATTTCATTGGGATTATTTAATTGGTCTGTCCGTCTGTCTTAAATGATGGTTAAAAAAAATTAACAAAATTTAGCACCCAAATCAGCACTTGAATCCGCCATTAAGTACAATACACAGATGAGTATGTGCGCGTAAAATGCTTATAAACTCCTGTTTAGAAAAGGTAAAAAATGCTCTTATACAGGGTGTTGTAGCAACCAAATATGAAGAATAGATCTCAATTATTAAACAATTTAAATAAAAGAAAAAAACAGAAGGATATTAACACCAGGCTACAGCATTTTTAACATATCGTAAAATCCATATGTACGCAAACCTGGAGGTCAAGTAACGAAGAATGTAAACTCTATTTTTCTTTAGAAACTTAATGCTTAAAAGAAAAAAAAAATAGAATTTTGAGCATAAGATACTAATTTTTTACAGAAAATATGGTCTTTTATTCAAAGTTATTTGACTTTAGGTCAACCTATATTTATATCATAACCACATAACAAAAATTATCTATAATACATGATGTTTAATTTATGGCTTCCGACCTTTTTTCATGTTGTATTACATTTCCTTTATTTTATTCAACGTAGCAAACTGTTTCCCTTTTCCCCTTTTATCTCAACAAACGATACAAAAATTTCCTTCTTACTGGCAACACTGCTTGGTACACCTGGAGAAGTTAAGAGAGCATCTGTTGAAAGTGGTAGAGCGAGTTCCGAGAATTCTATAGAGTGACTAGAGACCAGTGATGATATTTGATAATTTTGGAGTGGAGTTTTTTTATTCATCTGAAAGTACTTTTTCGGACGCGAGAGTATCTTTTGTTAATCTTTATATAAATAGGCGTTAAGAACAATTCTCTCTCGTGTTTCTCAACCGATATTGATAATTGTTTTTTTTAAATGAATCAGAGTGCGGAGAAAAAGGTGCAGCAAATATTTTGTATCTATAATTATAAAAAGGCAAACAAAAAATTGGTCGAATTTCGACTCCAGACGATACTGATATTTTTAAATAAGCTTTTGGTTTATTGCTGAGGCACAAGGGGTGGTACAGTAATACTTGGAGATTTGTAATAACGTGATTTTGATACCCAGAAACCTTAAATCTTGTGAGGTTCGACAAAAAATTGCTTTTGAAAAAAACAAATTCGGGGTGGCGTGGAGTTAAGTTGTGCTGCATCGGTGTTAAAGGTTAGTGGGAAGTGAAAAAATTAGACGAAAACCTCTATAACTACCGACCCCAATAAATTTTTTCCACCGAAATTTTTCAGAATCATACCTGCCCCAATCTCCACCTTCTGAGGGGGTTCCCAATTGATATTTTTAGGAAATATGACCCCACCGTTTCCAAGGTGCGCCTAGTAGGGTAAAATGTGTGCCTGACCAGCATTGGCTTTTTCTTTCCAACATTTTATCGCAACATATCTACCCTATATTTCCAACTTTACAATACAACCTACAATACAACTTCTTCCAACTTTTTAGGGGTACCTACATTTTTCTAAAATCGGCTTCCATCGCTCCCAGGGTGCCTCTCAAAAGGCTGTTATGAGAGATTGACCCACATTAACTTTTTTTCTCCAAATTTGTATCGAGCATACATCATACCTGTCGTAAATAAGAAATTTTGTAATTATAATTTTAAGAGAATTTTAATCAAATTTTTTTTTTTTGTCATGGATGGATATGTATTTATTTCGATTTTCCATGACGACTTGAAGCCAAAATATTCTTTTCTAATAAATATTACGCCTCTTTTAGTGGCGTCGTTGACAACGTGTAGATAACGCAATATTTATTTGGTAAATATTGCTTGTTGGTAATCTTCATGCTCAGTCCAGGTTTCTGGATCGGTAGCAATCAAATCAATTGAAAATAAGAAGCATGCTATCTCAGGAATGACGTAATGACTTAAATCTTTTTGTAATTCCTAATTTAATTCACTTTCTCCGATGCCAATTGAATCTTTTTTACACCTCTTTTAAGCCAACAATGTTTACTGGACGAGCACGTACTTGATTACCGTTGCTGCCGATATCCTAGCTATCATCTTCCTCGTCTTTTTCGTTGACATCAACGATATTATTTGCCTCTATAACTTCTATCATCTCGTTCTGTTCATTATCACACGATTCGTCCATCTGAAACTTTTTTGATCGGATAATCCAAATAAATACTGTTAAACTTCTTTTTGTGAATTTATTTTAAGAGAACAATTTTTTCGGTTTCAATATTGAAAGCAAAATCTTAATCATGCGTGACGTTTACTTTTTTTGATGGTTAGTGTATCCGAAAGTACTTTTTTTGAGCTAAAAGGAGTTGAGGACTTTGAAAAATCGAAAGGAGGTAAAAAAGTGAATATCCACTACAAATATCATTCCTGCTAGAGACTCAGTAGACGGGCTGTTCGTCTCAAGTATGGTGAATTGTTTTTTACATGTGCAACTCTTGGTTCCCCTGTGTCGGGCGATATAGTCAGTTCTGATATGGACTACCAGAAGATCCTATCTTCTCAAAGAGTGATCTTGTTTGGTTGTATGTCGGTGTGCCATACAGTCTCTACGTATGTATCTAAGAATTACGATTTCAAAGGTTCTTTTTGGCACCTGATTGGGCTCCTGATGTTCTAGATAGAGATTTGAGCTCAGCTGAGGTTAAGACTATGCTTAAATAGTGCTTCTACATCTATATGGTCAGAGTGAGATTATCTACCGTGTTGTCCCTCTAGGGAAATTTGTGAAATTGCGTCTGGATTTTGGGTTTTCCATAAGTATTGACTTCCTTTTAACTGGTCATGGTTTTCTAAATGTATTTTTGCGTATATCAAGTTAGAACATGATTCCTTTTCACAAGTTTCTCTTAAATACAAAGATAGGGTAAGATAAGTATAAGGATAAGATTTAGGCAAAAGTGTCCACAAAAGAAAAGAGAAGCATTGAGGTGCTTTTAATGTTTTTACGTTAAGAACTGACAGCTTTGAAGGGGAGAAAATTAAAACTCTGAAACATTGTAAGTATTGCTCTGAAAAGGAGAATTTTTTGTGGAGGGACAATTTTGTAAAGGAGAATTTAAGAAAAGGTAAATTTTGAAAAGGAAATTTTTAGAAGGGATTTGGACTCCGGGAAATTTTAACCCTGACCCAGCTTCAATACTTGAGTTGATCGCTCTGAGGCGCGCGCGGTATATTATAACAATATTTTATCAAATTAAGGGGCACATGACATTGGCCGTTTTTTTAAATCAACTTTTTTTATAATTTTGTATTTTAGTAAATACTATTAAGAAAGAATGGAAAAATTTCTACGGATTCAAAAGTTACAGTCGGATTTGTGAGAGCGCATTTTTAATTTTCGCCTTTTTTTTTTCTTTGTTCACAAACTTTGAACGCGTTTATTTCGAAACCATGTTTTTCGTACTGGTTGCGGCACTAGCGGGTCCATTTTTTGACGACATTTTTTCGTCATACGACATCAAGTTTTTAAACTTGATTCGCTATCGTATGACACGAGCTTTTTTTAAAATTTTTTTCGAGTTTTTATGAATTTTTAAAGTCAATTTTTTTTCGAAAAAACACACTTTCAAGTTTGGAACATCACCAAAAATTTTAAAAAAATTTTAAAAAGAAAGCTTTTGTCATACGATAACCAATTTTTTAAGATTAAAAAAAACTATTTTTGCCAGATCGGACAATTTTTGCGACTCCCAAAGCTGCAACCAAGAGGCCCCTTTTTTTTATCTGCCGCCAGTTTGGAGCTTTATAAAACCATGTTGGAGTGAAAAATATATTTTTTTTAATTTTTTTTTTTCTTGTAATTTGTTCAATTCTCTACAATTGGAAATAATAATAAAATTTTGGAAATATGTTTGTTTTTGACTGAGTTATGAATTTTTGAAAAAAGGTCTGTTTTCTCTGCCGCGAATGTTATGTCCCCACCTTAAACAATATTTTTGAAGTGAAACTTCCTTGGCGGCGAGTGAAATTTCAAGGTCTCTTATTCGTGACGCTTGGGTAACGTTTTCAATTATGAAATGTTCAAGGATATGAAAATGTTCAAGGTTGCTTTATTCGTGGAGCTTATAAATAATGTCCAAAGCAAATATTTATGTGAAAATATACACATGAAAATTATTGCCATAAGCGGGAATTGAACCCGGACTGTCACAACTAAGCATCGAATAAGAGTCGGAAGCTCCACCATTATGCCACATAGGCACATAATAAACATGTAAATAAAATGTTATTAATATTGAACGGGTTTTGCTCCGTATCTAGTATATCACAAACACCACATCCTTCAAGCATTTCATTATACAAAAAAAAAAAACAAATTGGCCATTTCAGCCCTTGAAAGGACTTTGACCGAGCTTCTTATGATCAATTGTGTTGTGTGTGTTATTAAATGTTTCTACACAATTGACCGAGAACTGGACCTACATGTTTTATGCCGACTCCGAACGGCTCATGTTCTCAAGAAGCTTTACATGGCATTATTTACTCTCTGAGGTTTGCCATTGTCTGCAGAGAGGTGGTGGCCGATCAGAAAAATTTTTATTGAAAAACTTTTCGCCGCGGCTGGGGATCGAACCCGGGCTCCGAGCATGCTAAGCCACACACTTAACCTGCATGCCACGGTCACCACGGTAAACCTAAAAGGTCAGGGTATATTAACTTTGTGCAAACGTTTGTAACATAAAGAACGAAGCGAGTCCGGTATAGAAAAGTATATATATTCTTGATCAGCGTCACCTCGTGAGTCGAATTATTCATGTCCGTCCGTCCGTCCGTCCGTCCGTCCGTCTGTGTGTTGTCCGTATACACAGGATAAGAAGAAGGAGTTGAGAAAATTGGATGAAACTTGATACACATGGTCACATGAACCCAAGTATCTTCACTCTTGAATATTTTTGGAATCCGCCCACAGACACGCCTACCTCCCATACAATGCAAAAACTGAAAACTGCATAAATAAGCTCATAATTAATCTACAACAATAAAATTTGGCGTGTATGTGTTTTGTATCAACACCAAGATGTTTTCAAAAAATGGGTATCATCCGCTCACGGACACGCTCACCTCCCATACAACCCAAAAATTGATAACGCAATAAATAAGCCGCTGTTTAACCTACAGCGATAAAATTTGGTACGTTTGTTTTTTACAACAAAACAAAAATGGTTTGGAAAACTGGACATCGTTTGCCCACGGACACGTCTACCTCCCATACAACCCAAAAATTGATAACGCAATAAATAAGCCTATGTTTAACAAACAGAGATAAAATTTGGCACGTATGTTTTTTATGAAAAAACAAAGATGGGTTTGTAAAATAGACGTCATCTGCCCACGGACACGCAACCCAAAAAGTTTAAAACTGAATAAATAAGATTATGTTTGTCATATCAAATTTAGTATGTATGAATCTTATAACAAAACTAAGGTGTGTTCAAAAATTGGGAGTAATCCGTCATTGAACACGCCCAACTTCCATAGCGAAAGCATAATAAAGGCATTAACTGTGAGCTACAGGAATAAAACTTTGTATGTATAAATTTTTCAACATTTAAATGCATAAAAAATATAGGCTTCATCCGCCCACGGAGACGCTCATTTTCAATAATATATTTTTTTTTGGAAAAGTAGGTTTAGGGTATTTCATAGTCGGCTTAGACCGACTTTAGACTTTCTTTACTTGTTTTCACTTCTGCCACATGTACGTTGCTACACGCGAGTTTTTTTTTTTATTATTATTTATTCTTTGCTACACCCTGTTACAACAATATTTCAACTACTTCAACATTGTCTCCCTAAAATACATAGCTACAAAATGAATGTGCGTGTAACTAATGACTTGACGCTGACTTTTCACAAAACACACAATCGAACAACAACAACAACAACAACATTATATTGCACAGTCAGTCACACCTTTAGTGAAAGTAACGTGATTCTGGCACTTAAAATACGAAACGTTTAAAAGTCAACAAAATTCCAAACAACACTGATGACAACAAGGACAAAGTGAAGCATAAAAAAAATAAACAAAACGCATAACAATTTTTTAATATCAGCACAATTCAAAAGCAATAAAAACTCTACACTGACAACAGCAACGACAACAACACAAACAGCTGCAACAATGTTTAGTACAAGGAAATAAATGATTACATTGTTTGTGAGTGTGAGTGCTGACATATATTTGCAAGCGTTTGTGTGTGTGTATGGGTGTGTGTGTGTGTGCTTCTATTCCTTGCGCTATGAGTTGGAACGCGAAATAATAATAATCCACTTTCACTCCGATTATCGGTTGAGGGTTTGGGTTGCACTTTTATGCACGTTTGCGGTGGCTTTCGAGTCGTCGAATTGAAACATTTATGCTAAATTCATATGTGTGTGTGTTTTTGTTTTTTTTTTTTTTATTTTTTTATGGTTTGCTCGATTTACATGTGTTTGCAAAAGTAATAAAAAGACACATCAACAAAGACTCATACAAATAAGCTTGCTTCCTTATGTCGTCAACTTTGCAAGCTTGTCAGTTGCGGGATTCTTTGGCTTTTAAACGGATTTGCGTACGATTTGATTAATATACATATGTGTATATATTTATATGTATATGAGCATTAGAGATTTAAGGATTTTTGCATTTCATGAGCTATTTGCCATTAGCAGCGACTGAGTGCTGTAGCTGTAGCTGTAGCTGATCAAATTACGTTTGGTTCTATTAACCAAAACGCATGTCCTTAAATAGTACTTAAATAAAGTGGTATATTTTGCTTTTTATGTTGATGTATATTTTTAAAATGCTTAATGCTTGCATAATAAGCAATTAAGTTTTTGTTATATTCTTAAATTTGTTGTCCTTTTTTTCTTCTTAATATTTTGCTATAATAAGCTAACTTAATTAACCATATGTTACAGGCACATGAACAATAAACTTTTAATAGAGCCTAAATTAAATAATAAAATACCCATTAGGCCAAAATTCACTTTTGAATGGCTTAATACAAACGTACAACAACAACAACAACAACAACAACAACAAACTAGAACCTATATATTTTAAATGTTTGTTTTAATGTGCAGCAACTCACACTAACACTCACACAGACGCACACACACTACTTTCCATGCATGCACAAACACAAGTGCTTTAAATATCTTTTCTTTCCGTTCGTCATTATTTTTGCATTTGTTTGCGAGTCCTTAACGCAGCAGCCGCAGAGCCACAGCCGCAGCACAAAGTGATTTTCTATTTTATTTGCTTAAGAGTTTCTGCTTAAGCATTTTTCGTTTATGTGTACTTATGCAGATGTAGATGTAGATGTAGATGTAGCTGTATTTGTGTATGCATGAATTTGTGCGGCTTTGTAGCTTAAGCTTAAGTGCACCATATGCGGGCCATATTCAGCCAAAACTCAGTCTAATTAAATTGCGCACAATGTGCGTTTAATTGCATACCATTTTGCTATTGTTGTTGTTGTCGCTGCTGCTACTGCGTACATGCATATACATTTCTGATGGTGTCCCAGCCATACACTCGTTTCTGTTCTTCTATTATATTCTATGTGAAAGAGCTGCAGATTTGGGCTCAACACAAACTTATATCAGAATCTTGCCTTTTATGAAATACGCAGTTTGTTCCTTTGTTTTTCTTTGTGGCTTTTCAAAATTCTAGAAATTTTGTGCAATTTCTAAGCATACCTTGTTAGGCCAAAATGTCATAACTAGTTAAGGTAACTTGACAAAATTTGGAACCCAGTCTTTTGTTGTACAGTTAGCTATCTACTTAAAGAGGTACAACAACAAGAACAAGCTGGTCAGATCTTTTGTTTGTGTTGCTACCAAGTCATGAAATACCCAGTGCAAATAGATTATTCATTATCTTTTTATTGCAGCAAAGGATGCAGAAACTGAGTACCACAAGGACTACTGTTTCCGTGGCAGCACTATTTGCACTCACTGAACATGTACTCAACATAATTGCAGAATGGTTTATTGGAAAAACTTTGACGATATTATACTATTGGGAATCATTTTAAACACATTTACGCACCTTTCCTTTGTCAATTAAGATTTTCTCTGTAAGAGTTTTCTGACTTGAATGTGATATTGGAAAAAATGTTAATTTAAAAAAATAAACAGCGCAATTTTCAAATTGGATTCATGTTAATACTTTCGTCACATACGACTATCATACGTAATATCACACGGCTCTGTGAAGAGCATTGTTTGTAACAATGATACAGAGGCTTCCAAGCAGCGTCTTGGTCGACAAACCATTTTAAATTACCTTGATCGGAGACCTTAGAGCCGTTCAGTTATTGCAGGAACAGCAAAATCGAACACTTACTTGCAAAACATTTCAAAAATAATTTGAGGAAACAAGTTTCTGAAATGACTACTGTTGATCGAGAGATTAGAAAAATGGCATACAAGGCACGGCGAAAGATCAAGAAACCTCTTCAATACGTCTCAAAAACTTTTGGCTAACGTTTGCAAAAGCTCATGTATATTGGTCCTTGGAGCAGTGGTATTCCGTGATTTCTACTGAGGAAAGCAAAATAAATATGCACGAATCAGACGGAATTCAGTATTTGTATAAAAAGCCATACAAAAGGATAACTGACTGATAACTGATTCCTATCGTTCAATATGGCGGAGGAAAAACTTTTTAGTTTTACATAAATTGTGTTGGAAAATGTTTTTTGATTGAAGACAATGTTCTAACGTCCTGCTAATGTTCACATCAATACATTAAAGCAAGGATATTTTGCTTCTCTCGACAAATAAGTATTAAATACTAAAAACTTCACATTGATGCAAACAATGATCCCAAGCAAATGGCTAAAGATAAGATGGCATTCTTAACCCTTCGGTGAGTGGTGTACACTATACTGTACATTGATTTTTAAAGCCTGTTGCTAACTCGGCTATGCATAAAATCCTCTGATTTCAATTTTATACCGTTATTTATTTCATGGTCAATCAATTTATGCATATATTTTTTTGTTTTGTTGACAACAAGTGGTGACCCTGGCATGCAGGTTAAGTGTGTGGCTTAGCATACTCGGAGCCCGAGTTCGATCCCCAGTCGAGGCGAAAAGTTTTTTCAATAAAAAATTTTTCTGATCGGTCACCACCTCCCTGCAGACAATGGCAAACCTCAGAGAGTAAATAATGCCATGCAAAGCTTCTTGAGAACATGAACTTTAGCCGTTCGGAGTCGGCAGAAAACATGTAGGTCCAGTTCTCGGTCAATTGTGTGCAAACATTTAATAACACACACAACACAATTGATCATAAGAAGCTCAGTCAAAGTCCTTTCAAGGGCTGAAATGGCCAATTGGTTTGTCTTTGTTTTGACAACAAGTGATCAGTTTCGTGCATTACTTAGAGGTGTCAACAACGTTAACGAAATTGTTGCAAGGCACATTTTATAAAATAAAAAAAATTTATTATAGGTTTTGATTTTATTGAAAAAAAGTGAGTTTTATAATTGAAGAGTTCAAATCCAGATAAGTCACAGGAAAAAAAAATGTTAGTTAGAAACGCCATTGTTAAGCTAATGTTATAATATAGCGATCCATAAAATTCTCTGTGATAAAAATGTTAAAAATCCTAGAGAAAAATGCATTTAAAAATCTTCTTTTCAATCAAAAACCGAAATGTTCAGTTAAAATTTTCAATCAAAACCAGATAAGTCCAAGCAAGTTTTAATTTTTATAGTTTTCATTCAAATTTTAAAAACTTTTTTATGTCAAAACGTTGGTATAAGTCATAAATTTAACATTTTAGCGGATTTAGGTATGCGTTCTGTAAAAAATAAAAATTCAAATATAAAAAACATGTTTTTTACCAAAAAGGACCTTCAGGAGAATCAAAATTACTGCGTCGGTTTTCCTCCAATTTGAAAAAAAAGTATCAGAAATCATTTTTCATAATTTTATATAATTTATTTGTTTATAAAAAATGTCTGACAAAATTAAGACTTTTTTTTCGATTTCCCAACAATTTCGTTCTGTGTGACTTATCTGGTTTTGAATGTAAACTCCTCAATTATCATTAAACATATTAAAAAATATGTCATTCATTTCAAATTGTTTTTGGAAATTTTTATCAAAACATATGTTTACATGTGTCTAAAATCCATCACCCAGCACATTTTTTCTACAAAAAACTTTAGAAATGGATTTTTTAGAAATGGCTTTTTTAACAAAATAAAGTCATACCCATATTTTTCGTTCCGCTAGATTTCATGCCCGTGTCAAAGGGTTAAAAATCAATTATATTAATACTATAGATAGCTGACCGCAAAACACCGATCTCAATGCTGTTGAGAACTATTGTTCTTTACTGAAGGAGAGGGTCTATGACTTTTTTTGTTGCGAAGCCAAGAAGTTTGGAAATGTATTATTACCAAAGAATGTGAAGACTTAGTCAACAGTACGCCAGCCAGTGAGGCAAATGTTATGCCTTTTCCTCAGACAATTCGATTTTTAAGCAATCTCATTCCACAAACATCTCTTCCACCAACTTTAACTTCAATATACTTACAAAGTTGTATATGTATATGGATGAATTTTTCATTTCAGTTGATTTAAATTTAGGAAAGTATTAATGAAAAGTAAAAGCGTAGAGCCATGGCCTCACCGGGACTCGAAGCCGGAGTCCGAAACTACCGACTACCAAGGCCGTAAGGATATATAATGAATATATGAAAAAAATCATGTGGCGATATTTTAACATAACTTACCTACAGAAAAAACCCAACGGAATTAAAAAGCTACTTGTAAGATTTGATTGAATTTTCACAGTATGTTCCCAAAAGATAGTTCACATAAACAAAAAAATTTGTAGAAAAAAGTATTTAAAGGCTTAAAGTTTTTATGTTAAAAATCAAGATCAAATTTGAAAATTTGGAAAATCTAAAGAAACCACGTCTACCTTCCATATAAATTGACGGCATCAAAATATAAAAATACAAAACAATGAAAAAAATTGGCCATTTCAGTCCTTGAAAGGACTTTAAAAAAGCTTCAAAATTATTTATATTGACAATCACAGCATCATTATAATTCACAAAATGTTTTAATGAAAACATGTTACAAAAAAAACAGCACTTTATGGAACTGTATCAAGAAGTAAATTGCTGCTAGGGTCTAAGTTTAATTTTTAGCCAAAAGACATGAATATCTAATTATTTTTTTTTTCAATAATGCCCTCAAAATTGATATTTTTCTACCTCTCCTCCTTAAATACATAAATTTTTCTCTGTTTGGTTTTTTCCTAAGCGTTTTTGTGCAGTAAACATTTTCTGGGTTACACGTCGTAAACGTAATTTTAATTTCGACGCATCGATGCGTATTTAAGACACAAGTGCAGAAAGTATTTGGTTTTTGAAGCCACTAACACTTGGACTGTAATAAAAGTACGTAGCTAGCTGCGATTGTAAATAGCCGCCATCACCAAAAAACCAACGAACTAACCACCAGCCAAACAACCTACCAACAAGACCAACAAGAGATGCAAATTAAAATATTTTCCCAAGTTAAAATTTGCATTGAAATGTAAATGCAAAGGATGCCAAACATCCTTAGCATGCCGCATGCCGTAGCACTGCAGAGCTGATGTTGATGTTGATGCTGTTGAATAGTTGCTGCAACAATAATAGCAACAGCAACAAAAACAACATCACAAACAAACAAACAAACAAACAAACAACCAACACTCTAAAAACTTGACTAACTAACGAAATTCATTCAGAAATGTCCTTGCAGGCATTTTGCCAAAACAGAATAATACGAAAACAACAACAACAATAACATTAACAACAACAAAATAACGAGTGCAAGCAACACCCACTTGCAGCATTAGCCCGCATTTACTGTTTTTCATTTAATAATTGTTGTTGTTGTTGTTGTTGTTGTTGTTGTTGTTGTTGTTGTTGTTGTTGTTGTTGTTGTTGTTGTTGTTGTTGTTGTTGTTGTTGTTGTTGTTGTTGTTGTTGTTGTTGTTGTTGTTGTTGTTGTTGTTGTACTTTCTTTATTTTTGTGTAAGCTACAACTGCGAAGCCAAACAGTCAGCAGCAATGTTGTTTGTGGTTTAAATGCAAATGCTCCAAATAGAGAGCCCACAAGAACATGTCCTTTGGACCGTTTGCTAAGAAGAGTCAAAAATTTAGCAAAAGAACGAAATCGTTGCCTGTATGTGGCTGTTGTTGTCAGCTTTTTTTTTTCTATGCATTGCATGATGGTGCAGTTTTTCACACAAACACACTTACACACAGATGTTGTGTGATATGTTCGTTGCAGCGTTTAAATTTTGCATATCTTAGTGTGCCACACACAAACACTCAAACACACACACACACACTTGCAAGTATGTGAGTTTGTAAGCGTGAGTGTGTTTTTGGTTTATGCGTGTTTGTGTTGTAAACTTTTTCGCTTTTCTCGAAAACAGTCATATTATTACATATACAAGTGTTGTTTGTCTCTGAGTGTTTTGTTGATGTCCTTTTGGCGTTAAAATAAATTCAAATAAAAATAAAACAAAAACCAAAAAATATCAAAATCAAGAAAAATTTAGTTGTACCATGAGTGGAAAAAAATCAAGCAAGCTGTTGAAAGTCAAAGCAAATAAAATACAGTGGCTCACAGCTTATTTCGTGCAGACGATGTGTTAAACTTTGAAATGCTATAACTTGGTAACTAGTTCTGGTAATGAAAAAATTTAAACGACATTTGTTTGCTAGTAATTATACATTTAAATATAAACTTTCATTTCTTTATATAAAAGTCTACTAAAAAGATAATAAACAAAAAACTGAAAAAGCAGCAGAATTCAACGCCACAGCTTATTTCGTGCACACTGTTTTTACATGTAAGCTTATGAACGTGATGCCGTTATTTTCTTTTTCTCGTTCGCTGTTTTTATCTTGACTGATGTCCTGATTCTTCTGATCGGAGTTAACAGTTGTTTTTAGTCTGGACTTAAAACCTTAAGTGCACTAATTGATTTGTTTTAAAAATGGGCCGTCGCACAACAATATAACAGCACGAAATAGTTTTATTTCACTTTAAAAAAGAAAAAATCCAACCGCAAATAGCTAAAATAGTAAAATTGAGACCCTCTACAGTGCAGTACATCATCCAGCGCTTTTTGCAAGAAAATCGTGTGGCTGATAAGGCCAGAAATGCTCCAAATAAAATATGTACAGAAGCGGACGAGCGACTTATTCTGCGAAAAATCGTAGAAAATCTGAGGCTTTAGGGTCCCAAATTGGCCAAGGAGGTTGAGAAGGAGTTGGGCAAGAAATGCTGTGCTGAAACAATTTATCATCTGCTGCGGGCCAACGAGTTTAATGGTCGAGTTACACGCAACAAATCTTATATTAAAAAAAAAAATCAGCTATGTCGACTGAACTTCGTCAAATAACACGTTTTATATTCTAGGACATTCTGGAATGACGTCATTTTCTCGGACGAGTTTAAGTTCAATATTTTTGGTTCCGAAGGAATGCAATATGTATGGCGTAAGGCTTATACCGAGCTGAACAATAACCATCTCAAGCCTACAGTAAAACATGGTGGCGGCAGCGTAATTGTTTGGGCCTGTATGGCTGTATCGGGCGTTGGAAAATTATTTTTTTTTGGAGGCATTATAGACAAGACAATGTACCTAGATTTTATAAAAGAAAATTTGCTTCAAAGTATCGACACCTTGGGCGTACGAGAGACATTTCGGTTCTACCAGGACAACGACCCAAAACATAAATCGAGAATCGTCCAGTCATGGTTGATTTGGAATTGCCCGCATCTTATGAATCCGCCTGCACAGTCACCCGACTTAAATGTAATAGAAATTTTGTGGGCAATTTTGGAGAGTGGCGTTCGCAAGCGGAATATTTCCAATAAAAATTAATTAAAAAATGCATTGATGGAGGAATGGCAACAAATACCCCCCAGATATTACAAAAAATTAGTAGAGTAAATGGATAGCCAGTAAATGGATTAAAGATGTAATTTAACAAAATGGCGGCCACACAAAATATTAAAAAAGACAAACATATTACATTTTCTTAAGATTCAGTGGAGTGCACGAAATAAGCTGTGGCGTTGAATTTTGCTGCTTTTTCAGTTTTTTGATTATTATTTTTTTAGTAGACCATTATATAAAGAAATGAAAGTTTATATATAAATATATAATTACTAGCAAACAAATGTCGTTTAAATTTTTTCATTACCAGAACTAGTTACCAAGTTATAGCATTTCAAAGTTTAACACATCGTCTGCACGAAATAAGCTGTGAGCCACTGTAGATAAGCCTGCATGTTTTCGAAATCAAGTTTAGGTAGATTTATGGAAAAAACAAATAGAATCTTCTTTAATAAGAAGACATTTTTAAAAAACGAAATTGGAAGTTTGTACTGAACAAAGTAGTGATACGGAAGGTCAAAGGTGAGAATAAAGTTTGTTATATTTAAACTTTCATATAGTATTTATTAGGGTATGTTTTGGATAAACTTGAGTAATCCTTTTTTTCTTTTTTAAAACAACACCAGGAAACCTAAGGAGTAATGCCTAAGTAATAATATATCGCGAAATTGTTTCCTGTAGGTTATTACAATGAGCCAAGGAATATTTTATAAGCCAGTTTATCAGTTCTTTTGTTTTATATGAAGACCGGCCCGTGCTAATGTACACCAACTCAAAATTTAAAGGGACTCCTAGAGGCAACTATTGAATGAAACATTTAAAGAATTGAATTAATTATCAATACGGTTAATGTGCCGTCTAGACGCAACTATTGAATTAAAAAAATTTTCTTAAACGCCTATAAGATACGTATTTTTCATGGTACTCATGGTAAATGCATGTGAATACCATGAAAAACACATATTTTATAGGTGTTTAAAAAAAAAACCAAAATCTTTTCGAAAATAATGAAATACAGAATTTTTGCAATGTCCAAAGAGTTTGTAAGGAGAAAGAATTTCAAAATTTGTTGGCGAATATATGTGTGCTACACAATCTTCACTTTTTTACTTGTACTGGGTATTCTGAAAAAAAAAAACTTGATTTTTTGGCCTAAAAAAGAGTTCAAGAGGACCAAACTCGCTCCATGGGAATTTCTCCGATAAAAAAAAAATTATGCAGAAATAGTTTTTAAGAGTCCTCTAACTTTTGAGTCGGTGTTAGGATGACTTTTTTTTTCTACAAACAAAATCGATCCGGATATATAAATTTTGGTCACTTAATATATAAAGAAGCTCACGCTTCCATTGAATAGGTACATTAGACCGGATCGAAATTTAGATTTCGCCGGTCGGGGTCTCAAAAGTTAGAAGAACTCATTAAATTGATTTCTGCATACTTTTTTTTCAAATCGGAGAAAAACCGCCGAAGCAATTTTGATTATCCTGAAGGTCCTTTTTAGTAAAAAAAACATGTTTATTGCTTATAACTTTTTATTTTTCACAGAACGCATACCCACACTTAAAACATTAAATTTCTTACTTATACCAATATTCTGATATTCAAAAAATTTAAAAATTTTGTTAAATTATAACTCTTATTGACCACCAAAAATTGAATTTTTTGATATTTTCAAAAAGACATTTTTTTAAAACCGCTTTAAAAGACACATTTTTTTCTAGATTTACGTGAAAGTGTTATGGTTGGAAAGGTGTTAAGTTCTTCTTTCTTTCTGTGTATCGCTTAAATCAAAGCTGTGTCCGAAAACTGACAGAATGTGAGAAATCGACTTTAGAAATCTGATAAAATGAAATATTTCTTATACATACAAACAATTAATTTCATTTGTTCACTGCTTTATCGCCCAGTTTTCGATAAATTTTTTTTTTTTTAATCACATTGCTTTGATTAAAGCGATACACAGAACGAAAGAAGAACTTAATACCTTTCCAATATTAAGTTCTTCAACAATAACAATTCCACGTAAATCTAATAAAAAATGTGTCTTTTACTGCGGTTTCAAAAAAATGCCCTTTTTAAAAATAGCAAAAAATTCAATTTTTGGTGGTCAATAAGAGTTATAGTGAAACAAAATTTTAACAATTTTCTTATGTCAAAATGTTAGTAATGAGTAAGAAATTTAACATTTAAGAAGATGGGGTATGAGTTCTGTGTAAAATAAAAAGTTACAAGCAAAAAACATGTTTTTCTTACCAAAAAGGACCTTCAGGAGGATCAAAATTGCTTCGGCGATTTTTCTCCGATTTGAAAAAAAGTATGCAGAAATCATTTTAATGAGTTCTTCTAACTTTAGAGACCCTGACCGGTTGAAATTTTTTTTATCCATATAAGAATGATCCGGTCTAAGGTACATGAGTTCCATGTATTTTTTACTCTTATATTATGAACTTTTCTTGCTGCCCTTGTATTTGTGCATGAATAATATGAAAATTAGTAATGAAATCTTAACTCTTATAGTAAATCACATTTCCTTTGTATATGAGCATGACAGTCATGTATGATTTCACTTTTCACATGAGCTGTTCTTGTTCTGTTTGTATTTGTACATGAATTTTATGAATTTTATTCACAACAATTATGAATGACTCATACTTTACTTGTTGTTGTTGTTGTTGTTTTTTCAAAGAATTTTCGTAATTTTGAATTGATTCATGTAACTTGTACACAAACTTAGTGAACTTTTAACACTAATCGTATGAAAGATTCATAAAAAACCCAACAAACAAAATGATTCACTTATGATATCGTTTATGATTTGCTTTCTCGTTCATTTCATTCAATAGCAATTATCATATACAATTCATTTATAATATCGTGAACGGGAGAAATTCCGCCTTCGTTAACGAATCGTTCAAGCCGACAAAAGCAATTCGTGAACTAGTCGCTAAATCACAGAAAATTAATTCATTAACGAATGTTCCTATTTCAAATAAGCAATTCGTTAACAAATCTTCCAATTTAAAAGAAGCAATTCTTAGGAAAGGAAAAAAATTAAAAAATCTGGAAGTTTTATATATATTTGCCCGTCAACTCTTTCAAATCATCAACCGTCAACTTATCTCGATTTTAAACACAAAAATTATGGGTTGTTTTTGTTTTCATTCGCTGTTTTTTAATGTTAAAACTGACATTCAGCACAATTTTATTGAAATTTTTTTAAATGTTTTGATGTTTTTTGGAACAAAACAAAAATAAATTTTTTGAAATGATTTTGATATTCAAAGTTTTAGAAATTTAATTAAGTGCTGTTCAAATAAGTCGCTTTTAGTCTCAGTTTAAATTTATAACAAAGTATTTCTTCGGGGGGACATCCCATTGGCCGTTTTTTTAAATCCACTTTTTTTTATAATTTTGTATTTTAGCTATTATTTTTAAGATTCTAAGAAAGATTCATGGAAAAATTCTTACGGGTTCAAAAGTTACAGCCGGATTAGTGAGAGCGCATTTTTAGTTTTCGCGTTTTTTTTCTTTGTTCACAAACTTTGAACGCGTTTATCTCGAAACCATGTTTTTCGTACTGGTTGCGGCACTAGCGGGTTCATTTTTTGACGAATTTTTTTTTTTTGTTTCAAAAATTAAAAACATACACAAAAGAGTAAATAAGGGCATGTAAAGCTTCTTGAGAACATGAACTTTAACCGTTCGGAGTCGGCATAAAACATGTAAGTCCAGTTCTCGGTTAATCGTGTGCAAACATTTAATAACACACACAACACAATTGATCATAAGAAGCTCGGTCAAAGTCCTTTCAAGGGTTGAAATGGCCAATTTGTTTTGTTTTGTGCAGATCGGACAATTGTTGCGACTCCCAGCGCTGCAAACACGAGGCCCCGTTTTTTTCTCTACCGCCACTTTGGAGCTCTATAAAACCATGTTGGAGTGAAAAATATATTTTTTTGAATTTTTTTTTTTGTAATTTGTTCAATTCTCCATAATAATAAAAAATGAAAAAATTTGGAAATATGTTTGTTTTTGACTGAGTTATGAATTTTAAAAAAAGATCTGTTTTCTCTGCCGCGAATGTTATGTTCCTCCTTAACAAAGCAATTTTAAACGGTGCTTTCTTTAATCATCCAGCCAACCTCTGATACAGGCAAAACCTGTAGAACTTATATGATTTTTTTATAAAGTTTCTAATCTCTGGCGTGGGAAATATTTGCTGTTTTTTCTATTTTGTTTTACTTTTTGCTCTTTAACTTTTTTAATATTGCAGATATTTTTTTCTGTTTTTTATGCCAAAGGCAGGTTTTACAAAGTAAATTTACTTTAAAAGTCAGTTAAATTTTCAGTAGCTTAAAGAAAAACAAATACTCAAAAGACCAACCGAAGTTTTTTTCTATTTCCAACAGAGAATATATCAAACAGTTTTTTTAGGTTTTTATTTATTTAGGCAACGATAGCATGTACAGTACGATGTTAACAAGTCCTTCAAGGCCAATCTAATTATAGTCTGTACATATCACGCATGTCCTTTCTCTCACTAAAGGCAACATTGTTCATAATAATGCCATGCTTGACCAATAGATGCTACATCTTTAAATGATTAGCTGAAGCTATTAATAAGCCATGTTTTCCCCCGCAGTGATTTATTTTAAACTTTTAAGTTGAAGAGATTAATTGATTTCTTTTCCCATAGTACTCGTTTAAAAACAAAGAAAACCAGCCAGAAAAAAGCCCATCGAAATTTTTATCATCCTCACTTTAAGATGCAATCAATTATTTTCCCCAGCCAGCAACTTAAACTAGGCTTTGAGGCTGACTCACGCCTGAGCTGCAGCATTTTGCAGCTTCTGATTTGATTCGTTTGGTTGTTATTTTTTGCTCCCTCGTTTTCATTTTTATAGCCCCATTTCGAAATGATAATAATTGTTCTTGCGGAACAAAGCACGACTTAAACGTAACAAATACAAACACAAACACAAACACAATTACAAATAATAATTGTTGTGAAGAAAGCGGTAGCAGCTTACATTGCACTCTGCGGCAGCGCAACAATAACAGCAACAACACGGGCAAGAGTAAATCTCCCGCGGCAACTTGCTTTTGTATAGTAATCAAATAAAAGCCAGCATCCTCGAGCAAGCAGCATAGCTACAAATGCTGTAGTCAGAGCAACAAATACTAAAGAAACACCAACAGCGGCAATGGCCACGCCAACAGTAGCTGACCAAACGAACAGAACCAAAAAGAAGCAACAAAAACAAAAAATAAAAATAGACAAAAAGTCAGCCAACTAGTCAGTCAGTCAGTTGGTCAGGTTGGTGGTCGGCTGTTCCCGCTACTATCTATGCGATTGTACGAACGCCAACTCCCAGAGGGTCGCTTCGTTCAGTGTGTTCCCATTTATTTGTTCATTCGTCAGTTGCTGGCTCAAAAATGGCAACCAGCGCGCACGCCATCAAAACAATGAAGAATAATTAAAAGTCGCCCCCGAACTATTTGTTCGCCTGTATTTGTGTTTGTGTTCGGTGCAGTCGAGTGGAATTGGCGGCATTGTATAGCTGTAGTAGTAGTAGTAGTTGTAGTAGTGGTGTTAGTGTGGCGTCTTGTTGCTCACAATTAATGCTGCCACGAGTGCAGCATTGTTGCTGTTGCAGATAACGAGAAGACGCGACGAACGACGGGTGTTCCTTTCGATGGTTTTTTTTTTCTTTTCTTATACTTGTTGGCTTTGTTTTTTGGATAACGAATAAAAAGTGGCCAAGTGAAGTGAAGTGAAGTGAATTTGTACGTAGTAGAGTGAAGTCAAGTTCTATATTGTAATGCCGAGCACTACCATTCTATCATCTTCTGCTTCACCATCATCGTCATCATCATCATCAAAATAGCAAAAGCTTGAATGAGTTATCTGACGTGGGAGTCTATGGAATTTATGACCCAGAGCGTAGAGCTTCCTCATCATGAATCTTTGAATGTTTTTATTGAGTGTCCTTTTTGACGTATATGCCGCAAGATATCATTTGAATAACGTCAAAGTGCAGCCATGTAAAGCGAAAAGTAAAGCTGCTAATATTTTTGAATCTACTGTCAAATTCGTGATGACTGAAACGAATCGAATCAGTTTTGAATTCTTGACAAATGAGGGTGAAAAATTGAGCAATTTGCTATGAGAAAAGATCAAATTAAGGACAACAAGTTTCTCAAATGTACGATGGTAATGGTAACAGAAAGACTTTTTTCGTAAAAAAAGCTCCCTGAAAGCTCCCTGCTTTCAACAGGGAGCCAAGCACGATTATTATCGAATCATTTTGATTTGATAGTTGCCTTATTCTGGTGATTGACAATTATTGTCAAGGTTATTTCTTATATAGGTTATATCGTGCGACTTCTTTAATATAGTAATGGAGAAGATCATCCGAGCTGCTGACCTGAGACGCAGCGGCACAATTTTCTATAAGAGCGTTATGCTGATGGCGTATGCTGATGATATTGACATCATTGGCCAAAATACGCGCGAAGTCAGTGCAGCATTCTCCAGGCTAGAAAAAGAGTCGAGTCGAATGGGTCTTGCAGTGAACGCAGATAAAACGAAGTATCTCGTGTCAACAAACAAACAGTCCCAGCGTCTTGGAAACCACGTCACTGTTGACAACACCTCCTTTGAGGTAGTGAAGGACTTTGTTTACCTGGGATCCAGTATTAACTCCTCCAACGATATCAGTATTGAGATTAAACGAAGGATAACTCTTGCCAACAGGTGTTACTTTGGGCTCAGTAGGCAATTGAGAAGCAGAGCTCTCTCTCGACGAACAAAACTGACGCTCTATAAGTCAATAATCATGCCCGTCCTACTATACGCATCACAAACCTGGACGTTGAGCAGCTCTGATAAAAGGACTTTGGGAGCGTTCGAGAGAAAAATCCTTCGCAAGATCTATGGTCCAATCTGCGTCAATGGCGAGTACCGAATACGATGGAACCACGAGTTGTATGAGCTATATGCCGACATCGATATAGTCAAGCGTATTAAAATAGAGCGGCTTCGCTGGCTAGGTCATGTCGAGAGAATGAACGACGAAGCTCCAGCGAAAAAAATATTGGATTCGGTACCCAGCGGTGGCCAACGCAGACGAGGAAGACCGCATCTCCGTTGGAAAGACCAGGCATTGGATAACCTGACGACGCTTGGAATTTCCAACTGGCGCCAGCAAGCGCACGACAAAAGAGGCTGGCGCAAATTCTTAGACCAGGCCAAAACCGACCAACGGTTGTAAGCGCCATCTAAGTAAGTAAGTAAGTATTTCTTATATACAGGGTGAGCAAAAAGCAACTTTCTTATTTATATTTGTAATTAGTTTTGAACGAAGCGATAATAATACAAAAATAAATTGAAAATTAATGTTTTTCATGGAGTTGTTTTTAATATGGTGTGAAAAATTATGTTTTCTAAGTGTCCACCATACAATTCACACACGCCTCGGCTCTTTTTATGGCATTTTCTATCACTTTTTTAAGTGTAAACTGTGTAATTTACGCAATTTCTGCCTGAATACGGTCTTTAACTTTAAAGTTTCTTAATGGAGGCCTGCTCTCACAGTTCTACAGGTAGCCCAGAATAGAAAAAAGTCAGGAGCCGTCAGATCAGAAGGTCAAGGCGGCCATCTCTATTCGCCATTTCTTGAGGTAAATCGATTCAGAAATTCTTCCTGCAACAAGTTCATTGTTGTATGGGCTGTATGGGCTGTAGCAACATCTTGCTGAAACCAAATGCTCCGTTAGTTGTTGGTCGTTCGCACGAGTGAAAAGAGGAAGAAGAAATCCATTTATTAGTGTTTTGAGTTGACCGCTGCCGTGTGGACTCTATTCAACTTGCAACATTGCTTGTAGTTAAGTGTTTTCAGGACTAATATCATGATAATAATAAAATTATCATGATAATTTATACCATGTTCTTTTATCCATTGTCCTTCCATCAATCGTTAGTGTTCGTTCAAATTGGTCGACTTTTTATTTGAGTTACCTTCAGAAATTTTTTTTTCGAAAAACAATCAATACACAGACCTGTTTCAAAACAATCAACAGCCAAAAATTCTTTTCTTTTTCAATTTGTTTCATGTGGAGTTCAAAATTGCCATTAACGCCATATATAATAAATTATTTTTCTTTCAGACATGACCAGTGCTCTACTTATTTTGAGACAGACTTGCAAAACAAAATAATTATACTCTACTAGGTTGGAACATTTCCTGTATTTCAAGCATTCTTCTTTACTAACCTGCTTCAAGTAATTCCAATATGTGCACATTTATTTTGAGAATAAATTCAATTCACCTTCATTGGTAAAAAGCGAAACCTATCTAAAATCTCTTGCATATGCCAGGATATGCCAGCCTGGTTGTACTGAGACGCACCGCCGACTCGTTGTCTAGCTTGCGGCATTAAGCTTACCATAGCCAGCACGAAGCTCCCCGAAGGGCCAGCCCACTATAGTCCCCCGGCAAACGGGTTTCTACTTTAGAATCAGCACTTAACAAAAACTGGAAATGAATTTAATGGTTTTGACACACATGACTTGTTAAGCAAGCTTATCATAGTATCTCAGTAATAAATACTGCTAGATACTTTTTGTTTAATTTTTTAGACTCTCAAGATCTCTCCGTCATGAGACCAAAAGCATTCCAAAACTGACCGCCTTATCTAAATCGGATTAGAAATCCTGATCAGCCAGCATACAATATTATTAGGATAAAAGCATGTGCGAACACAGGTTCATATTCTGCTTTTGTAACCAATTATTTCGGCATAAATATGACCTTATCGTTGGAATTTTTATTTCTTTATCCTCACTTACACTTTATCACCGTAAGAATATATCAGATTTTAATTCATACCGGTAATTATCGTGTCTTTCTTGACTATTCCCTTCCTAACAGTATATTTTATATCATTTGCTACGGATAGGCAGGTACAATAACCAGATTTTATGTCACACTTCCATGATTTTGCATCTCAAAGCGAGGGATCATGGCAACCTATGTCTTTAAATGACATACATAATTGAGCCGTAGTCCAAATACGCATGCCACAACCCTCCTCCTTTTCCCTGGCTTCAGATAGGCTAGTGGCTTACCATCATCACCACTGGGCGGAGTTAGTGAAAAGAGGAAGTACTTTAGTGGAGATTTTTGGAATTATGTTTGTCTCAAAATCTGCAGTTTTGCTTATTCACAAACCCGCTCAAATGGAAGTGAGCCTCGTCGGTCATCATTAAATTCTCCAAAAAAATTCAGTCATTCTCGGCAAAATTTTGGACAGCTCTGGAGGACTCTAAACGTAATGCCAGACCACTAAGATGAAGTTGTTGGACCAGCTGTATTTTGTAGGGATATTGGTGTAGATCTTTTTTCAAAATTTTGCAAACCATGCCACGTGGTTTAGCCAGCTTTGTTTAAAGTCGTCTTGTTGACGTTTTAAGGCTATCTGCAACGCTTACGAGATCAATATTTTTGGCTGATCGTTCTGAAGTAGGACTGCACGTGGGACTCACATATGAACCGTTCCTATATTGCTCAAATTTAACCACTACAGCACAAATAGATTGAGCCTTTATGATGTTTGAGTGACAATTACTCACCGGTCGTTTTCTAAAAATATTAAATCCATTAGGGTTCGCTTTGCAATAGTGTACCGTTCCATATTTTAATTTCCAAAAACATCTGAAATAAAAACAAAAAATAATTAAATATTAACTAATAATAAAGTTATTCGTTTTTTAAATAGGAAAGGTACTTTTTGCCCACCCCGTACTTGTTTTACATGGAGAAGGAGAAGTAAGGTAACAGACCTAATATCTTTTCTGATATTGACAATTCTTGTCAAATAATGAGCTTCGATTTCATTTCAGAATTAGTTATTTTAACGCTTGTCAATTATTATACAATTGTGAATCAACAGAATAAGGTTCTTTATCTTTTTTAATACTAGTACCCGTTGGAACGGGCTCTTCTCTTTTTCTTGTAAATAATTTGTTTTTGTTTTATTTATAGTTGTGTTTCCGAGAGTCATTATTAATATATTTCCAAGGTATATTAGACTATTTCGAAGAAAATCATACCATAATGGACGGTTTCAGCAAGGCAAAAAAAAATGTTTTATATGTAGGTACTAATTAATTACTTGATTAGGCTGATGTCAGAGTGAACGCTACAAGCGAGTCGATGCTATAAAGCTACTCGAAGCTACAAACCTTTGCCTGTGTCTTTCTATGAAAAAATATGAAGCTATAAGCTATATGAAGCTAATTTGAAAGATTCAAGTGTTCCTTTGATGAGATGATGTTTGAATTGATTTGTATGAAATTTGATATATAAAATTTAATGATTCAGCATTTTTAGTAAGAAAAAACTCTTTCATTTTTGTTTTTTTATGAAAAAATTCAAAAGGTGTCAGAGTAAAAGCGATGCTATAACCTACAAGAAGCTATTTTGAAAGCTTCAAGCGATCAATAGATGTTTGAACTGATTTGTATGAAGTTTAAAATATAAAACTGAATGATTAACATTTCTACTAATAAAAAAACACTTTCACTCTGACATAGAAAATCATTGCTTAAAGCATCTACTATCAAAGCTTCAAGTATAGTTTCGCTTGTAGCGCTCACTCTGACATCAGCCTAAGAGCGAAGCTTGAAGCGTTGCTAGTACCTATGTATATATTTATGATATCTAACATAATGGTATGCTATGTCGGTGTGAAAGCTATTTTTTATTGGAAGAAATGCTAAAGTATTGAGTTGTTTTGTTGAAATGTCAAAAAAATCATTTCAAACATCGATAACTCGCTTGAAGCTTTCAAAGTAGCTTCAAGTTGCTTCAAGTTGCTTCAAGTAGCTTATAGCATAGCTTGTATCTTGACACTTTTTGTGATTTTATGATAGAATAACACAGGCAAAGGTTTGTAGCGGCATATCATAGCTTCGCTTGCAGCGTTCAATTCGACTTCAGCCTAAAATGTTGATTTCTTTGTATATTTTTAGAACATCCAATTGGAAAATGTTCAAGTTAAAAGAAAAGTTTAAAAAAAAAAAATTTTTTTTTCTCTTTTTAAATTTTATTTTTTATTTTTATTTGTCAGGTGGAGTAGTGCAACACTTTTAGTGATTTTTCTATTAAGGTAGAGTGGATTTTATTGAATTTTGAGGTTAACTGTAATTAAATATACTTATAGAAAATATGAATGTTTTAGGTATGTTTGCAGTAAATACTATAATGCCCACTCACTTCACTAAAACAAACAATACCCTTTTAGATTTATTTTTTGTTAACGATAGGAAAAGAATTCTACTTAATGATCAACTATCGGCTCCAAGTTTTTCTAAGCATGACCTTATCTTCCTTACTTACGAATTTCACATGACTAATAATGCACATACTTTCATCTATCGCGATTTTAAAAATATCGATCATACTTTTCTTCGAGAGGCTGCATCAAATGTAAACTGGGCATTAATTTATCATATGATATCGGTTAACGATCAGGTTGAATTCCTCCAAAATAATATTGAAAATCTTTTTAATGAGTTTGTCCCAATGAAACTTGTTCAAATCAAGCATAAGCAACGCCCGTGGTTCACCAAAATCATCGAAAACGTTATATTGCAGCGAAATATTGCGTACAAAAGATGGAGACGTTTTAAGACTCCAGCTTTATGTGAGGAATTTAAAAATCTGCGTGCGTTGGTTGTAAAAAAAGTAAAAACAGCAAAAAATAATTATTATAGAAATAAGTTTGGCTCAGCTGTAGACAGTAAACAAAAATGGCGAGAAATACGTAGTATTGGTATTGGAAAAAAAGAAAAAGCTGATGGTTGCGTCAATGTCAATGTTGAGGAATTGAATAAAATGTTCGCTGATGTTGCTGTGCTTTCTCCTGGAGTAAATACATATCTCAGTGTACCTAATTTATATGTTGCTACCCATAATTTCAATTTTGCATGTATAAGTCAAGCCGACGTTATAAAAAACATCCTTTCGATCAAATCAAATGCTGTAGGGTGTGACGCAATGAACCCAATTTTTCTGAAAATTCTGCTACCTTATGTACTTCCATATGTAACCTACGTTTTTAATACAATTCTCACTACGTCTGTTTTTCCAGAATGCTGGAAAAAAGCAAAAATTGTTCCGATACCGAATTCTCAGGATGAGTACCGCCCTATCGCTATCCTCCCCTTTCTCTCAAAATCTCTGGAACAGATAATGAGCCAGCAAATTAATGCCCACCTGCACAAGTACAATCTCTTAACTGACAGGCAATCAGGTTTCAGGGCCAAACGTAGTTGTACAACTGCTCTCATCGTGAGGATTTGTGAGGATTTGCGAATTAGTCTGGATGACAATGAGGTAAGCTTTTTAGTTCTTTTGGACCACTCTAAGGCTTTTGACATGGTCGTTCATGATATATTGCTGACAAAACTTAACAGAATGTTTAATTTTTTTTCAACTGCAGTCAACCTTATATCGTCGTACTTATCAGATAGATCGCAAGCCGTCTATGCAAATAACGTATTTTCAACTTTTCTCCCCGTTAGGACAGGTGTGCCTCAAGGGTCAGTTTTGGGGCCTCTATTTTTTTGTATGTACATCAATGACCTGCCCGGTGTTTTAGATTATTGTAAAATACATATGTACGCCGATGATGTGCAATTGTATGGTTCTACTAAAAAAGAAATTATAAACGACTTTACTATCCACTTAAGTAATGTTCTTGATAGCGTAGGTGAGTGGGCGCGCAACAACGGTTTAAGTCTTAATCCAAGGAAATCTAAATGCCTTGTGATTGCAAGAAAGATCCTGGATATTTCAACAGTCCCACTGCTCACACTGAATGGTTCCACTATTGAATATGTTGAGACGTCGAAAAATTTAGGAGTAACATTTAATAGAACCCTAACTTGGCATAACCATATTAATAACACTGTTGGAAAGGTGTATGGCATGCTGCGAGCGCTCTGGATAGCCCAGTACTTTACACCGCTCAGTATCCGCATTCTTCTTGCTAAAACTTACCTTGTCCCAACGTTGCTCTATGGCTGCGAAATTTTTGCTAACTGTGATAGTTGTGATAAATGAAAATTAAACGTCTTGTACAACAATATCGTCCGATATGTCTATGGATTAAAACGCAGGGATCATGTTTCACTATATGCCAAAAAACTATATAATATAACATTTGATAGCCTATTAAACTACCGAACGCTCTTGTTGTTGCATAAAATTATTAATACTCATGAACCTAATTATCTGTACTCAAGAATTATTTTTTCTCGCTCGAATCGCACAAACAAAATTAATAATCCACGTCATACGTTTCTAACGTCTGAAAGACAATTTTTTTGTACAATCGGTTCGTCTTTGGAACGTACTTCCCAATAGTTAAAGATGTTGTAGTAACGCAGTGCAGTCCAAAAATCTGTTAAACTCATATATGTTATAACTTCTTATTTAACCATTTTGCTAAATTTATGTTATGTTATTTTCACTGCTGGTACTGTTTATAAGACAACTTGAGTCTTGTTGTGCTAGTAAATCGCAAAGTTAATTAAATAAAAATAAATAAAAAAAATAACTGTAGCCGTTATTTTGGATTTTGGAATCCAATGAGTGTATGAAACTCAACATTTGAGGAAAATACAATCAGATTAAGTCTCAAAAACTCTAGTAAAAGTCTTGGTTTTGTTTATTTCTCAACAATTTATAAGGTTTCAGACGCCACATTAGATCAGCCATGTTTGATTTCGAAAACCTAACAATTAAAATTTTTTAGATTTTTAAGTCCATTACTAACAATTTGCGCCCATAACCAAGCGGTTCTGCCTTGAAGTTGTTTTTTTGCCAATTTTTTACTCCGTCATCTTGATTTTTTTCTGATTTCTGGCCGCTATATTGGGTCACCCAAGCCCAAGATCTTAAGCCCAAGTTCATTAAAATCCGTCAACATGAATTTTGGCCACATCCTTGTTCCGTTTGACAAAGAACGTTCCATATTTATTTTATATGCATTTGCTTCACGATGTTTTCTACGAAATTGACAAATGAACATTGATTCTAAACACTAACTTTGTTTTCAATTTTTTCCCGAATTAGAAAACATATGGTAGCCGCAGGATATAAAACTCTAACTTTATAAACATAGATTATATTTGCATATTAGTATTTTTTGTGTTATTCCTACGTTATATTGTCTGCTAGTTTTTTATGCCATTCATCTGCCATTTCTTCATATTTTTCCCATCGTATATCAACGATATTTCTTGTACACACAAACTATTTGGCAGATAAAGTTAAATTCCTGCATACTGCATATTCTTTGTGTTCAAATATTTTCACGTCCAAAGTGGAAAAACTTTTTAAGTTCTTGCCGTACTTGGCAGATACTTTCTTCAACTTGTTTTTTTTCTTCTTTTTTCTAACTCTGCGGCGGCATCTTCTTCAAACTTTGTAGTTTTCCTTTTTTGTTTTTTTGCTTTTTGTTTATTCAGTTCTTTGAAGCTAGAGGAAATTTCAAGGCAAAGATGCAAAAATTGTGAACGCAGCTGCAATCAGCAAAGAACCAGAGCTAAATAAATGCAATAATAAAATAAGCAAAGTTGCAGCAAAAACCTAACCTCTTTGCAGCTAAGTTCAACGTTCAACACTTTAAGCAGATAAAAAGCAAAACGCGCGAACCATCCACAGGAAAAATCTAAAAACTTTGCCTTGAGCAAAGTTTTTTGAAAAGCTTGAAAAAACTAAGCAAAACTTTCAGTATTTCGTTTGTAGCGAACGCTATTCGCAGCAGTTTGTTGCGCAGGCGTCACAAGCGACTTTTGTATGGTATGTGCGACCCCGTCCAAATAACAACAAAAACTATAATACATCAATGTTTAAAAATGGTTTGAAAAGTTTGTGAAGAAATGCAGTTGTGAGTCGCTGCAAACCAAACGTCCAACACGTTCAGCACACCGTGTGCTTTGGTGAAAAACAGCAGCACGATGCTAGCAGCTGCTCTGCTTGTCTACTCGGATTATGCTGCATTAGCACCTGTAAATCCTTATTGGCAATCAAAAGTTTATGTTGTTGTTGTTGATGCTGTTGCTGCTGCTGTGCTGAATCGCTATTGAATCGCTGGAGTTGTTTTTTTTTTTTTAATGTTGTTATTTGGGGGTGCGCTTTTGTGCTATATTTGAAAATAAGCAGCGGAAGTTTTAATTTAATCGTAAAGTTTAAATATTTTACTGCTTGAAGTGGCAACAGAAAGCCATTGAAGCCTAGCAAAAATGATGTCCTTCAAATTTTAAGCTTAACCAAAACATTTAATTTTTTCTGTGGTCGTCATGGTTCTATGGTTTTAGGTAATAAATATTCCATACAATAAATAAATTAGTTGCGGTTCGCATTATCTGCTGTTAGAAGTTGTTAATAGATTGTTGTAAGATGTTTTAGGTTGAATCGAAAGAAAGTATGTGAATATTTTTACATTTAAACAAATCATTTCAGAGAAAAAATTTTATTATTTATACAATATTAATTACTATTTATTATAACAACAAATTTGTCTAATACCTTGTGAAAACAAAATTGAGCTGATTTAAAAAAGTTTTGTGTTTCGGTCATTTGGATAAGACTGTGTATTTAATATAACTCAAGTCTGCAAAAAATAATTTTATGTTTTCGTTGTAATATTTTCTAAGAATTAGAATATGATGTTTAAATCAAAAAATTCACTTAATCCTAACTCCCACCCATATTTACTTAAACCTCATTCAACCCACTCGTTTTTGTTAGAAAACTACGCCAGAGTCTATTTAAGCTAGTAAGATATATCTTCGACTTGGCCGAAGTTAAAATACTCCCACGGCCGATTCGTAAGGATAAAAAAATTAAATTGTAACGCTGTAAATATTAGCCTATTAACGGTGGATATGACATTCGCCGTTTTTTTTAAATTGGCCAAAATTTTGTATTTTACTAAATATTCTTAGGATTCCAAGAAAAAAATTTGATGGAAAAATTCCTACGGGTTCAAAAGTTACAGCCGGATTAGTAAGAGCGTATTTTCATTTTTCCTTACATTTTTCTTTGTTTACTAGCTTTGAACGCGTTTATCTCGAAACCATGTTTTTCGTACTGGTACTAGCGGGTTCATTTTTTGACTAAATTTTTTTTTGTTTTTGTATTTTTTTAAACTTGATTCGCCATCGTATGACACGATCTTTTTTTTAAATTTTTCTTCGATTTTGTATGAATTTTTAAAGTCAATATTTTTTTCGGAAAAACACACTTTCAAATTTGGAACATCACCAAAAATTGAACAAAATTGTAAAAAAAGTCATACGATAACCATTTTGTTAAGATTTAAAAAAGTCATTTCTTTTCCAAATCAGACAATTTTTGCGACTCCCAGCGCTGCAACCACTTGGCGCCTTTTTTTTCTCTGCCGCCAGTTTGGAGCTCTATAAAACCATGTTGGAGTAAAAAATATTTTTTTTTTTAATTTTTTTTCTTGTAATTTGTTCAATTCTCTACAATAATAAAAAATAAAAACATTTTGGAAAAATTTTTGTTTTTGACTGAGTTATGAATTTTAATACCCTAAACCTGAAAGGTCAGGGTATATTAACTTTGTGCAAACGTTTGTAACGCATAGAACGAAGTGAGTCCGGTATAGAAAAATATATATATTCTTGATCAGCGTCATCGCGTGAGTTGGGCTATCCGTGTCCGTCCGTCCGTCCGTCCGTCCGTCCGTCCGTATGTGTGTTGTCCGTCTACACAGGATAAGAAGAAGGCGTTAAGATAATTGAATGAAACTTGGTACACATAATAACATGGACCCAACGATCTGTACTATTGAATATTTTTGGAATTCGCCTTCGGACACGCCTACCTCCCATACAACGCAAAAATTGAAAACTAAATAACTCAGCTCATAATGAGTCTATAACAACAAAATTTGGTATAAATGTGTTTTGTATTAACAAAAAACTGTTTTCGAAAAATTCAGATCATCCGCTAACGGACAAGCCCACCTCCCATAAAATCCGAAAATTGAAAACACAATTTATAAGCGTCTGCTTAACTCACAGAGATAAAATTAAGCATGTATGTTTTTTATAACAAAAGAAAAATGATTTTGGAAAATGTAGATCATCCGCTCACGAACACGCCTACATCCTATACAACGCAAAAATTGAGAACTGGATCCATAAGCTAATAATTAATCTACAACAATAAAATTTGGTGAGTATGTGTTTTATATTCACACAAAGATGTCTTCGAAAAATGGATGTCATCCGCTCACGGACACGCCCACCTCCCATACAACCCAAACATTGAAAACGGAGTAAATAAGCCTCTGTTTAACCTTCAGAGATAAAATTTGGCAGGTATGTTTTTTATGAAACACCAAATATGGTTTTGAAAAATAGACGTCATCCGCCCACGGACACGCCTACCTCCCATACAACCCAAAAAGTTAAAAACTCAATAAATAAGGTTATGTTTGTCATAGAGAAATTAAATTTAGTATGTATGTATTTTATTCAAAAATTGGGAGTAATTCGTCCATGAACACCTCCCATAGCGAAAGAACAATTAAAGCATTAACTGTGAGCTACAGGGAAAACAATTTGGTATGTGTAAATTTTTTATCAACATTTAAATGTATATAAAATATAGGCTTCATCCGTCCACGGACACACCCATTTTCAATAATATTATTTTTTTTTTTAAGTAGATTTAGGGTATTTCATAGTCGGCCTAGACCGACTTTAGACTTTCATTAATTGTTCAAACAAGGTCTGTTTTCTCTGCCGCGAATTTTATATCCCTCTTTAATAGAGTTTTCTATATAGTGGACCCCTGGTAATCCGACAAACGTTTTGCAAGGCAATGTCAAACTATCGAATTTGTTGGATTATAGAATGCTGTATAGTAGACTCCCTATAGTTCGTCATACTTCATTAGCGAAGATTGTCAAAAAAAAATGCATTCAATAATAATAAGCACGTTGGATTACAGGGGGTGTCGAATTAGACAGAGGCCGGATTACCGAGGGTTCATTTGTATTCTTTTAAATAGCTATGGTATAGCCCTTTTACAGCACAAAAATCCATAAAATTTCTAAGATTTGAGACGATTTTAGTGGAATGCACGATTTAGTCGTACTCTGAGAACGACACCAACTGCTGCTATCGAGACCAAATTTCACCTGATACCACTTGACTTGGTTGCTAATCAAATAACAGCCTGTTCAGCATTTAGGCTAAGAGAACTCTGATGATGCATAACTTGATTTCCATACGAACTGACAAACCCTTTCTATGCTTTCGCGGAAGATTTGGCACGCTTATCCTGGCCTGGCCATACTGGAAACACGGTGTTTCATAGAAACGAGGATGTCTATATTTCTACACCCACGGGTCAAAACTAAATGACGAGGTAGGCTACGGGGTCTACTCCAAAGAGCTGGGATTTCTCTTGCCCCTATTATTGCGTTAAGAATAATGAAAAGGCAGATGAACTCGCTAGAATCGGTACTTTGGTGACATCAGTGGTTCAGAACCCACCAGATATGCCGGTAGCTACTCTGAAGTTGGTGCTCAGCGATAATACTGAACTGTAAGCCAACACCAGATGGGCTGAACTCTCTACCTGTAAGATTTCCAGGCTTACTTGACCGTTTTTTGATCTCAGGCGCTCTCGAGCGCTGCTCTTGCTGAATTAGTTAGAGCTACCAATTACAGTGGCAGTCATAACTGCCTGACAGGTAGACATGCTACCCGACTTAATATTTTTGAAAACGACTGCTGTAGAAGCTGCATAGATGAAGAGTAGGAAGAATCCATACCACATCTTCTATGTTTCTGCCCCCTGTGCTCGTCAAAAGACATCATAAAAATCTGGGTTTCTACGTCTGCGATGAGTTGGCATGATGATGACTTATCAACGACAAGTGTCAGGTGCCTAGTTAGCTTAATTAAAAGTACATACAATGTGGTTCCATAGGAATTGAAGGCCACACCTTTTTTAACCACCCAAAAATTAATAAAATTTCTATATTTCGCACAGTTTTGGTGTTATTAGAAAAAATTTCTTCAATTCAGTAAGTATGCTAACTGTTGGCAACTGTATTAAATATGGGTGGGCCGCACTTAAGCTACGCTCACTTTTCAGAAATTATTATAATTGCGGAATTATACATAAGAGCGGGTCCATACAAAAGAAAAAGTTTGAAAAAACCACCACCTATTTTAAAGTTGACCTCGAGAGGATTCCGAAAACAAAATAAAAAAAAGCCAAAATGGTCTGTTTTGCGTAACTTAAGCATAACATGTCAGATCTTAAAAAATTTATATGTCTTTATATGTCGTTGAAAAGGGCTTAATGAGGGCACTACATTGTCTTTTTAGAACATTTTGACTTTTGAGGTCATATTCAACTAGTAGCCCCGTTAGCCCGATTTACGCCCCTTTAAATTTATTTATTTTTCTCATAAGATTAAAGTCTTTCAAATTTGTTTAATTTGTGTTAAAAAATTATTTATTAAAATTTTTCGACCCACTCTATTAAACATGCTTTGATTAATACCATGTCTGGTTTGTAGTGTTTATTTGATCAAGCTGTTGAAACAGAAAAAAGAGAAACAAATCTATAACTACATATCTTTATAAAATCGTTGGTGAGTAGACGTGTTACGAGCTATCTCACGAACGGTAACACCTAAGATCATCAAATTTAGAACATAACTTATAAAAGTTTCTAGGTTTACAAAAAATGTTGCCACACCCTCTTCTACCGTCCACGAATCAATCAAAATCAATCTAAATTTTAGACGGTTTTGTCATATAAGACTAAAACTTGGTAATTTAGTTTATATGTTTACTCTCAGAAACTGTACTAAAAATGATCGCGTGATCGCACCAAAGGTATGTCCACTTTTTTTAGAAATCATTGGCAATTATTATTAGACCAATTGAAAAAAGTATCCTCCATGCTAACTTTGCAAAATTTAAAATCGTCTTATTAATTCTAAAAACTGTTTGTTAGTTTGATAACAACATATCTTCGAACTATAGAAATTTTTAGTGCAATTAAATTTTGAATATAACATCGTTATCTTAAAAGGAAAAGAATCGAGCAAACATTCAATGTTTTGAATTTGGATGCAAGCAACATTATTATAAGTTAAATGCAGTCATAAAGTTGTGGCATTTTAATTTTTTAGTTTAAGCCTGAACAACGTACAAAAAAACCACAAACAAAGTCAAAGGTCAATAAATAAAGTAAAAACATTTTTAGTTTAAGTTAATTAATCTGAAAAACATATTTTTTAAGCATTATTTGTTTAGAGCTTTATGCCAAATAATTCATGAAGTAATAGGTTTGCTACATTTAGTCAGCTTTTTTTCTCAAAAGTGAATTTTTAAAGACCGCTCTAGGTTTTAGAAGAACATATCTAAAGAGTTATAAAGAGTTATAAAAAAAATAATACAATTTTTGAAGACTATTGGTTCAGATGACCAAAAGACCCATTTCTACAACGAAAATAATGTTGACTGAAATGTAAGAGATAGATTCATGAACACTACCAAATAATTTCAGACAATTAACATACTTTGAAAGACTCTTTCTGATTTTTTCTTCTATGCAATAGAAAACAAGTAGTGTAGAACTGTCTTTTCACTGAAATTACTTTCCTTTCGAAAATAATTCTGTTGTTTGTTACACTCTTCAGTAAGTTAATATCAGCATACTCTCAACGCAGAAATACGGCTTTGTTTTCGTTAAACCAAAACTGGGGTTTTGGGTCGCAATGGATCGTACGTCCAGCTAACTAAGTCATTAAAGTATTTTTGGGTAGTTAATTTAAATTAAATTTTGGAACTCTTAGAGTAGCATGAAATTTTAGACAAACAATAAATGTATCATGTTCAAGAAATGTCATAAGAGTAGCATGTTTTTTATAATATAACCTGTACAAAAATAATTTTCCGTCATTTACAGCAGGAGTTACATATTTCAAGGTATAGATATTTGTGCACAGCAATCAACACCAAAAATAGAAATTGTGCAATTATGAGTTCAAACTCTATTTTGCCCAATTTAAAGTAAGAAACTAAAGAACCAATCCTTACAGAAATACAGAAAGAGAAAACAAGTAAAGTTCCTGCTGCTGCTTGCTGGTTTAGTTCGTTGGCTGTAAATGGCATAACTTAGGCGACACCGGATGTGAAGGCGATGTAATGAACACTGCAACAAATGGCACTCGGTACGCTGCTAAATCTGTGGCTGTGTGTGTGAGTATGTTTAGGTGTGTGTGTATGTGTGTATGCTTCTACATTGCAGGAAACGTTTCTCCCACTTATTGTTCCAAATAAATTTTTTTTATTTTTTCTTTGATTTCTGGCAATTATTGTCTGCAGCCAGTGGCACGTTCTTTGTTCCGTTTTGCTGGTGGTTAGTTCCTCTATCGTGTGTTGGTTCTGTTGTTAATGCTTCGCATAAGGATATGCTTTGCTAAATACTAAAGAGACAGCAAGAATTGTTTGCCATGAAGCCGTGTGCTTTAAAAACAATTTCAAAATGCTTTCCACACAGCATTGATGCAATTTACGAGCAGAGCACAGTTGCGAACGAACACCAACAAACAAAATCAAAAACAAAAATAAAAATCAAGACGAGCGAGCGTGAAGCAGTTTTTTCTGCTCAAGATATTGGAAAATTTGAAACGTGTTGAAGTTGAAAATGTTGCTGTTTTGGCTGAAAATTTTTGAAAATATAGGTCAGTGGCACCTATATGGTGGAGTTTTTACTACTTTGACAATCGTAAATTTTTCATACTGCATCGAGACGAGATCGGCAATTATCTAGTGTATTTTTAAAAGGTTTTGATATATGTAGGAATGACAGACGGGATTGACAGTGTGACAGACGGACAAAGGAGAACAAGAAGTGGACAAACGTACTAATTAATACCTTACTATTTGGCAGCACTGACAAACTAAAAAAGCAGACGAATACAAAAAAGAACAGAAGAGAATGAAAAACGGACAGTTTTGATTATGACGCGGACGCAAACGGATGAACGGTCAATAATTAATTTAATAATCAACAATGTAAACAATAAGAATCAATACTAACTAATTTATGTAACAAAAACTATGAACTAAAGACTTAAAATTAATAATAAACTTATGTGCTAATTTTGTATAAAACCTCAAGTGCGTGTTTTATTTCTACATTTGGGAGCTCGACCGGAATGAACTAAGCCTTATTTATTTTAAAAAACAATTAATTTGTTTATACAAAATATTCAAAAGTTCAAAATTATTACTATTTAAAGAGTGTGTGTGGAGTTGGAGTGTAACGTCATAAAAACTATGTGAAAATTCCACAGTTCACTCGAAACAAAAACTGCCGTAGCATCAACTACAAAAGAAAATTCATAGCGAGCTTGGAACAATCCAGAACTCCACAGAATACACACACAATTAAACATCCGTAGCGTCATATGTCATGCAACAAGATGGCAGCTTCAAGATCAGCATAAAACAACAAGTGCGTCGTCAAATGAAAAAAGCATCGTTGGAGACAGCGAAAAATAAAATCAAAATTTGCAATTGGGTAAGAAAGCAGCATGGCAAGAAAGCAGCGAGGCAAGGTAGCAACAAAATAATGTGCGGCAGAAACAGTATTTGCAGATAGAGTCAGCGAAAAGAGGAAAATAAACATCGAAACAAGCAGGAGAAATAAAACATAAGTTTGAAAACAGAATCAGCGAGTGTAAGTGAAAGGAAAGAGCAACAAGCGAGAGTAACGAAGAAGCGTAGCGAAAGAGTTACATGCCGATGAAATGAAGAAACCAGTAAGCAGGGGAAAAAATGTCAAAGCAAAGGCAACACATAAGTAAATAGAAAGAAGTTTGAATAGAGCATAAAGTTTTACTAAAGCAGAGAGCAACAAGTGAGAGCAAAGGAAAAAAACCCACCCTTATTTTAACATGCAATCGTCGGTGAGCTGTTTTGTTATTTGTATGTACAACAAACTTGCTTGAGTCGATTTATTGAAAAATTAAAGTTAAATTTAAATTAAATAGTTGCAAAGTTCTTCAAAACTTATTTAACTTATACTTAACAATTTGTTTAGTTTTGCAAATTTTTTTTTTGTAATAATTAAATTCGACAATTGATTAAAATACTAAAACTGAATTGGAACTAAAAAAAAAATAAGAATTGAAGTCATTTGTTTGGAAAATCTCTAAAAATTGGAACAGATTGCGTTTTCTTTCGTTATCGTTTTGTAGTTCAAACCTTATCGTATATCTACTTATAAATATTGAACTAAGCTTATGCTTCATTTATTATTACAAACTAATTTTCATACTTATACTACATTTACTAAATAAACTAATTTTGATTTTTATGATAAATATATTTTGAAATATCTAACTAAACCTAAAAATCTAAGAATAACCAAAGTATAAATTTAATAAATATTTACAATATTGTTAATTAAATAAAAAGACAATGGATGCACAGACAATTTTAGATATGACGGTGATGACACTGAAAGACAAACTAAGAGCGGTTGGGTTAGGTGTACAAGGACGGAAGAGTGAACTACGAGACAGACTTCTACGGCACTATAACCTCCTTCATAGCGATGATGAAGAAAGCGAAGTTGAATCCACTTATGAAGAAGCGGCAAATCCTTCACAAGAAATTGCAGTCGTCAAACACAATTTTACACTGAAAGATATCGAAGAAAGTTTGCCTTCTTTCAATGGAACTGATACTCTTGATGTTCATCAGTGGATACAAGAGTTTGAAGATAATGCGGTTACTTTGAGTTGGAGTGGGCTCCAAAAATTTGTATACGCAAAACAACTACTAAAAGGTGCAGCGAAGTTGTTTTTGCGGAGTCAGGTGGGCATAAGAGATTGGGCCTCATTGAAAGCAGCATTGGTGGAAGAATTTGGCACCAAGTTGTCTTCGTTAGATATACATCGCATGTTGCAGAGTCGCCGTAAAAAGAACAGTGAATCATTCAGAGAATATTTATATACGCTTATGGAAATAGCAAAGCCTATTAATTTAGATGAAGTTAGCTTAGTAGGGTATTTTGTGGAGGGCATACCCGATACAAAAGTAAATAAAACAGTTCTTTATCAAGCCAAAACTGTTGTTGAGTTAAAAGAGCAGTTGAAAGTTTACGAGAGAGTGCATGGTTTGCGTCAGTCATCAAACAAATCAAATCAGTGGCAAAGTTCTCCAGCAACAACAGTGCAAGTAAATGACAGCAAGGTTAAAAAATGTTTCAAATGTGGAGCTACGTCGCATTTCGCTAAAGATTGCAATGCATCTGACAAACAATACAAATGTTTTAAGTGTGGGCAACTGGGTCACCGTAGTTTTGAATGTAAGCAGAGTCCTGAGAAACAAATCAAGAAAGAGGGCGGTAAGGTTAACACAATGCTAAATGCGCCTCTTCGACAGCATAGTGGGCTAATTTTTAAAACAGTTAAGGTTGGCAATACATTTTTTGAAGCAATGGTAGATACAGGCTCTGATTTAAGTTTACTTCGTTTTGATACCTTTAAAAAAATAAAAAACTTGGAACTGAGTACAGAAAAGAGAAGACTTGTTGGCATTAAAGAAAGTGAACTCTTTACAATTGGCAGTGTGGTCACTAGCATGCTTGTCGATGAGCTTACTTTAGGCATTACCTTTCACGTTACCAACAGTAATGACCTTCGGTACGAGGCCGTTATTGGAAATGACATACTAAATGAAGCTAACATCTTGTTTTCCTTGGGTGGAGCTGAGTTTATGAGTAAAGTAAGCAAGAAAAGAGTCAATAGCATTGAGCCAAACGAAAAGATTAGTGAAAGTTCACCAGAAGTACTTTCAAGCTTAAATGAAGATGAAAACAAACTTTTACTTTTAAACGAATTTGAATCAATTTGCATGCTTCTGCAAAACGATTTCGAAGAGGTTAAAAATGTTGAGATTTTGAATTTGTCTCATCTCGCCAAAGATCAGGCTATAGATATAGAAACTTTAGTTGAGCAGTATTCTCCTGCAAAGAATTCAAAGTCACCAGTGCAGATGAAGATTGTTTTATCGGATGATACGCCTATCTATCATACACCCCGCAGAACTTCGTATGCTGACCAGCTTGTGATAGATGAGCAAGTAAGCAAGTGGTTAGATGAAGGTATAATTCAGTCAAGCACGTCTGAGTATGCCTCACCGGTAGTTCTTGTTTCAAAGAAGGATGGAACAAAGAGGTTATGCTGTGATTTCAGAAAGCTTAACGAGAAGATACTGCGCGACAATTTCCCGATGGTGCTGATGGACGACGTCCTGGAAAGGTTACAAGGAGCAAAAATATATACTACTCTCGATTTGGCTAATGGTTTTTTACACGTGCCTGTGGAGCAAAGTTCAAAACGGTATACATCTTTTGTGACGCACAGTGGTCAATACGAATTCAATTTCGTTCCGTTTGGAATATGCAATTCTCCTGCGGTCTTTTGTCGCTATATATCAGCTATTTTCCGTGATTTGGTACAGCAAGGAGTTATCGTGATTTATATGGACGATATAATTATTCCAGCACAAAATGAGGGCGAGGGTATCGAAAAACTTAAAATGGTTTTGGATAGAGCAGCTGAGTTTGGATTGCAAATAAAATGGCAAAAATGTCAATTTTTAATGGAGAAGATACATTTTCTTGGTTATATTGTTGAGAACGGTGGCATAAAACCATCAGAAGAAAAAGTGGATGCAGTCAAAAGGTTTCCAGTTCCGCATGATAAGAAATCTCTTCAAAGATTTTTGGGGCTAACATCTTATTTTCGGAGGTTTATGGAAGGATATGCTATTGTAGCCAAGCCATTAAGTGATTTGCTCAGAAAAAACGTTTCGTTCAAAATTCATGACGAGCAGCTGTTGGCATTTCAGCAACTTAAGTCAGCCCTCATAAACGCACCGGTGTTGACGCTGTACGACTCTAATGCCCAAACTGAGATACACACGGATGCATCTATGCATGGCTACGGCGCCGTTCTTCTTCAAAAAGACAAGCATGATCAGCAATACCACCCAATACAGTACATGAGCCGCAGAACAAAACCTCAAGAAGAGAAATACCATTCTTACGAATTGGAGGTTCTTGCAATCATTCAAGCTTTAAAGAAGTGGCGTATTTATGTTCTGGGTAAAAAAATCAAAATTGTCACGGACTGTAACGCTTTTACACAGACCATGAAAAAACAAGATGTGCCACTAAGAGTCACACGCTGGGCTATGTATCTCCAAGATTTTGACTACGAGATTGAGCACAGATCTGCAACGAAAATGAAACATGTGGATGCTTTAAGTAGAATAACATTCATGCTTCTTGAAGATTCTCTCAGTTTTCGGCTTAAAGAAGCTCAGCAATGTGATGCATGGACAAAAGCAATCGTTAAAGTATTGGAAAGCAGTGATTACGAAGATTTTTATTTAAAAAATGGCGTTTTATATAAAGATGCAGTAAAAGAACTGGTAGTTGTACCACAAACTATGGAGGAAGAGATTATTCGTCTGGCGCATCGACAGGGACATTTATCAGCTAAAAAAACACAGGACTACATCGACAAGACATTCTACATTCCGCAGATTGCTCCGAAAATAGCAAAAATCATAAAAAGCTGTATCGAGTGTATCGTTGTGGAGGCTAAGTTGGGTAAAAAAGAGGGTCTGCTTTACCCTATTAACAAAGAAGACACACCACTTGGAACTTTACACATAGACCACGTAGGCCCCATGGAACTTACTCATAAAAAGTATAATCATTTGCTTGTCGTAGTGGATGCTTTCAGCAAATTTGTTTGGTTATACCCTACACGAAGTACCGACGCTGCATCTGTAATCGACCGACTAGAAAAGCAATCGGCTATATTTGGTAATCCACGTAGAGTAATAACCGACCGAGGGACGGCTTTTACAGCGAAATCTTTTGAAGATTATTGTCAACGAGAGGGTATTCAACATTTATTGATCGCGACGGGAGTACCACGCGGAAACGGCCAGGTAGAACGAATGCATCGTATCATTGTGCCTATGCTCGCCAAGTTTTGCCAAAACAACCCAGCCAACTGGTATAAGCATGTGGAAAAAGTCCAGCGTATTATAAATAATACCCCGCCTAGGAGCACCAAGTTTACACCGTTTAAAATACTCACCGGATTGGATATGCGTACTTCTTGCGATGTCGACCTTCGTCATTTACTAGAAGATTCTATTACTGAAGACTTGAACATTGAACGTGAAAACATCAGGAAGGAAGCTCAAGGAAATATTTCGAAAATACAGGAAGAAAATCGCCAAACATTTAACGCAAAGCGAAAATTGGAATATAACTACAAACTAGGAGATTTAGTTGCTATTAAAAGAACTCAATATGGCCCTGGCCTGAAGTTAAAAGCAAAATATCTGGGACCATATACTATTATCAAAAAGCTTCCTCATGGAAGATATGAAGTCTCCAAAGTTGGTGATCATGAAGGTCCTTGTCAAACAACTACAGTCGCTGAATATATGAAGGTTTGGTGTCAATCGTTCGGGTCGAACGACAGTACAGGACGGCCGAATGTAGGAATGACAGACGGGATTGACAGTGTGACAGACGGACAAAGGAGAACAAGAAGTGGACAAACGTACTAATTAATACCTTACTATTTGGCAGCACTGACAAACTAAAAAAGCAGACGAATACAAAAAAGAACAGAAGAGAATGAAAAACGGACAGTTTTGATTATGACGCGGACGCAAACGGATGAACGGTCAATAATTAATTTAATAATCAACAATGTAAACAATAAGAATCAATACTAACTAATTTATGTAACAAAAACTATGAACTAAAGACTTAAAATTAATAATAAACTTATGTGCTAATTTTGTATAAAACCTCAAGTGCGTGTTTTATTTCTACATATATTACATTTATAAATTTTGAATTTTAATGTTGACAATATTTAATTGCACATAAACATGCAAGAAAATATTGTTATAATATTTTAGGTGTACTGGTTCGTGTGCCAACTTTTCATCACAAGTTTGAGAACATTAAAAACTATAACAAAATCTATATTTCAACTAAAGCGGATTTTGCATATACTTAGGCATTAATTTTGATGAATCTGATTTATATTCCACAAATCAACTTTAAGTTGGGTTTTTGTTCAATCTAACATACTGAAGTAGCTGAACGGATTCCCCAGACAATAACGATTTCTCAGCTAGTTATGTAAGTTTATTATATAAAAACGTAGTACAAATGATTGACATATAATTTAATTTTTACTTTATCGCTCTGCTACATTCAGACGTAGTCGGCCAAAAATCAAGCGTTTGAGTACGATAAGAACATAAACATATATGTATCTATATATATGAAAATTATACTTTAAGACTGGGATGAAATATTTGTACGGAAGGTATGTTTAAATAGAATATAAAATTTAAGAAGTAGGATATATGAACATGTCCTGCAAACGAATGAAAATTATTTCATTAAAAATATACCAAATTTAAGTAAGGCATTATAGTTGAAAAGAAGGTTACAAAATTTCAAAGGTAATGTAGATAATTCGAAATTTTTTTAATATAAAGTCTTAAAAAGATCTTTAGCGCCTCTACAAATAGTCTTATATGCACTTACGTTAATTTTTGCTATTTTTAAATTCATACATCCTGATGTTTGCGCATCTACTACTCAACATAAATGTCTTCAAGATGCAATTTTTTGGAAGCTTAACGCATAAGAATCGTCTTGTTGCTGTGTAGGATGTGCACCTGGCATGTGTAAAATTCGTTTCATATCTCTGTGCTTTTAAGTCTGCAGTTATTTTACCCCATAATAAATAACATTTGAAAAATAAATTGTAAGCTTGCCGACTTATCTCAAATTTCAATAAACCTTGAGTTACGTTTGAAGGGCTGAAATTTATGTCCTCCTGCTCCTGATATGATGCAATATTTACCTAAGCGATAAGCATTCTGAACTCGAACTCGAACGAAGAATAACCGTTGGTTGCACATTGGTTTACATTGGCCTTGCTTTAAGGAAATCAAAGCAAACAACAATTCTTCATGGGCAATTCAAAGATCCTTAGGCGCAAATATACACACACGCGCATACATTTAGATGTGCTACATGCAAGACTGGGTGTCAAATGGTGACATGCACACACTTTGCAATCCATGGATATTAAGGTGATTAGGTAGCAAAATGTCGCATATAAAACGACATTGAAAACAATAACAACAACGAGACAACAACTTCCATTAAAATTGTAGTATTATGTTCGTACAGTATGTCTGAATATCGGTAGGTACTGGTTTTCTCTCATTCGTAAGCAAACACATGCGTATGTATTAATAACGATGGCTTCCTAATCAGCATAATTTCCGATGGCTATTTGCTTACATCCGTTTCCGTTTGTGGTAAAAAGGATTTGCTAACGTACGCGTCTGTATGCGGTGCGTTGCTATTTGTTTGCATGCGATTCTGTTAACTGATGTGTTCATCATGCACTGATAGAAAAATTTTATTCTTGCCGCTACTCAGAGTTGTAAAAATTGTAACCAGAAACTCGCAAAAGTAATGAATTTAATTTTGCAATTATTTGTTGCTATAATTACTAGAAATTTTTATTCAAACTACTTATCATAAGCAATTTTTTCGAAGTCATAATGATTTTGGTGAAATTTGATGAAAAAAATGTATTGGTGAAATTTTTTCTCCAAGGTTTAGAGGTATAGATCTTTGAAATGGAATTAAACAAAGATGAATTTTAAAAATTTACACAAAATTGACTTTATTCAAAAGATAATCTTTTGGCATTATTATTTAAATATGATTAGTGGCATATGACCGCCACTGGCTGGCTTGAAAACTTGAACGCTAAACAAAATTCTCTTATGAAAATTTTGAACACAACCATTATTTCAAAATAAATTCGCACAATTAGGAGGCGTTGTTCAGACGTCAGTCTTTTCATGTTAAAATGTCAAACCAAAACAAACACAAATCACTTAACAACTGATAAAATAGCCGCTAGTTAACACAGTGTTGCCAACTTAAAGTTCTGTACCTCTAAAAAAAACAGCCTTAAAACACAAATTGAGGGCACAAATGTCGGGAATGATCCAAGCCTGCCTGAAACTATAGTATTTAACATCAGTAACAAAAAAAGTCATTAGTAAGTAATCATAATAAGTTATTTCTGTGTGGTTCTTAGAATCTAAACTAAACTTTTACCAGAACATTTTAACCCTCTAGTCCACTGCCGTATGGGTCATTTTTGACCCTGTTTTAAGAAACTACCTAAAAATCAACGTTTAACCCTCACTTTGGCACCAATCTTTTACTACGTAATCTGGCACATATTTACATTTGTAAATATTTTTTTTTGTCATCATTTAAGATAAACAGAACCACAAATTTACATGATATTTTAGATGGAATATATGTATTAACACCTTCTAAGTCCAATTCCGGAAAAATTTACACACCGCTCTCAAGTGGCTTAGAAGTTATAGGGTTCGGAAGTTGGGAAAATGGGCCAGAAAAGTCGTATTTTTTTTTCAAACAATATCTAGCTTTATGGGTATCAAAAGAAAGGTTTTTCTGTAACCATTTCAAAGAATTATTAACCATTGAAATTCATGCATTATTTCCTACGTATAGCGTTTTACATATTATGCACACTTGACGGTCCAGCTCTTTACGAAATAACCAAAATGTAAGTATGAAGATCAAATTGAAAAAAAATTTATAGTTCCAATGAATAAACAAAAACCAATTTCAACAAAAAATATACTTTTTTCATTAAATTAGTACTTCCAGCTACAATATCAAAACATGACATATTGTTGTGCCAGCGAACCAAAAATTTCTGTCAATTAATATTTTCCCAATATAAGCTATCAAATACGAAATATGTATATGGCTCATTCCATACAGACGAGTGTGTCGTTTTGACTACTTTATCGTGCTGAAAATGGTATTAACCGGTTAAAATTTTAGCAATTTACTATAGGGTATTTTAGAAGATGCCCCAAGGTTTCAAAATGCTAAAACATAATGCAATTATTTATACTAGTTTAATAGTTACATTCGCTTAAACACCTGGGACGGGTGTGACGAGCACAAGTTTAAAAACTAAAAATTCTGAGTTTAACATTGAAATTCAGTCCATCTGCCACAATGAGACCATTTTTGCAGTTATTAAAATTTAATATATTTTCTGTAGAATACCAGTGAAAAATATTTTGAAAAAATGGCGATAACCATTCTTTTTTAAACTTTTAAATGGGACGGGTGTGACATAAGATTGTCCCGGGTGTGACGAGTGCAAATGATGTGGGAATTATATATAAGAACTTAATGGGTATAATAACTTTCACATATTTTTGACACTTAAATCAAAAAATATGTTTTTAATTAATATATTAATTTCAAAAAAAAAATATTTTTTTGCAAAAAATTTTTTTGCATGAATTTTTTATCAAATTAATACCTATACAAATAATTTCAAGTTTTTAATATATTTAAAAAAAAAAATATTTTTTTGCAAAAAATTTTTAGCATGAATTTTTGATCAAATTAATACCTATACAAATGATTTCGCTAGAAATGAATTTACAAAGCTAGTTTTAATCAAAGAATTTATTAATATACAGTACAAACTCGGTAACCGCAACCCTCGATACACGCAATTCCTCGATTTTTGCAACAGAGCGGGACAAAGCATTGTAACCTTTATAAGTGCAACTCGCTAAAAATAGTAACCTCAATAACTGCAACTGACCACGGTTAATATATTTATATGATGGGTTTTAGTTTGTATTTTGTCTCTTCTGTTCTTTATTTTTTTCTGGATTTTTAAGCTTGACCGTTTTAAAGAAGTTATTTCGTCGAATTCTTTGCTCTTTGGTGGGTTTGCTTTGAGCGCAATCGTTAACACAAAAAATTAGTATCTGCTTATACTTCGACTGCCCGGTAGTGTTTTTTGATGAAAGGTAATGGCGATCGCGAAAACATTGATAAAGCTAACTATTAAACAAAAGTGTGAAACTTTGCATTAAACTAAATGTGGTGTATCGAAAAAAGCACTGTGCAGCTTATACATATAAGGTGCACAAGTCAACAATCACGAGAATTAAAAAAAAAGAAGACAAGATTCTGAAATATTCTGGAAATATGGAAGCTGGGCCAAAAAAACGGCAAACTCTATAATCCTGCGAATATCCAAAAATGGAAAAGGCTCTCTACAAATGGTTTTTAAAACAAAGAAAGCAAAACGTTCCTTATTCCGTCGATATCATTAAAGCAAAAGCTCGCAAGTTGCGCCGAATGAATTTTTCCAAAAAGATGATCTTCATGAATAGATGTACGAAAGTTTTGCAGACAAAGAAGAAGATAATGAAATCGTAGATTTGAAAGTTTAGCTTACAGTGATTCTGAACTTATCCCAGTACCTCAAATAAAAGGGTCAGTTGCTGTACAGTTGTTTCACACGTGTATTCAGTGGTCTGAAAGAAATGATATTCCATCAAAATACATTCTTATTCTTAAGGAACTTCTAGAGATTGCTGTTGTACAAACTGTAACTTATACAAAATACAAACAAAAACAAACGATATTTTCAAACAGATATATATATTAAAACTGAATAAGTGAATTATCTTATTAAAATGAATTGAATAATTTCAATACTGTAAATTTTATTAAGCATTTTCAAAACTCAAAACTTCATAAAACTCGCTCTATATATAATTGTTCTCGCTTCATGTTTTCCTTGCTGGGTGCAACAACCTCAATAAATGAAACAGCCTCGGTTTTTATTAGTTGCGTTTACCGAGTTCATACTGTACTTGCAAAAATTTCATTATTAGAAAAAATTTTGAAAACCGTTCCGGGTGTGACCAACTTCTTGTAACGAAAATGAAGAATAAAAATAATTTATTGAATGAAAAAAGTTAACAAATTTATTTAAAACATCAACATCCTTACTTTAGGAAAGTTTCATTCTTATCATAAGCCCATGTTTCTTCTTAGGAAAACTATAGCCTTTTTTGGGACGGGTGTGACACAGAAAAAACACTCAGTTTAAATATTTTGTACTTTGAAAACGCAGTAACCAATCATTATTTTAAACTATTCTTACACAACATTAATATCTTTTTTAATATTACTAACCTTATTTTTTTTTAAAGTTGGGTCAAAAGATGACTGATTTTAAGGTTTAAATTAAATCAAAATATTTAAAAATTTTTTTCAACTCGAAGTTTGTTTAGTTAAATTGTCAAAATAATATAAAAAAGGATTTAATTTATAAATATTTTTGCAGCAGGACTAACTTAAGATTCCACTTCAATTCGAAAACCAAAAATTACTTCAAATACATGCATTTTAGAATTCATGTTTCCGTTCCTCATTTCTGTGGAATGAGCCATATATAAAAAAATGTGAAGAGTTTTTCCTTATCATTTTTTTCTATTATTAATTCAAAAAATGCGTTAAAACACCATAAAAGCCTTTAAAATACAAAATATTTACATATGTAAATATGTACCAAACTACGTAATAAAAATGAAAAATTTCCAAGAAGTATCAGAAAATTCTAAAATTCAAAACAACTTTTGAATTTTCAGAAAGAAAACCAAAAAATAGCCACAGAGTCCAAGCCATATTCAAATCGCATAAAAAAGAAAGGAGTTATGGCAAATTTAAAATTGGGATATTTACATATGTAAATAGTGCCAAAGTGAGGGTTAAGAAAGGTCAATGGTTAAAACCTTCCACAAAAATATTTTCCAGAAAATTTCATTAAGAGTCACCCAAGCAGAATGAAAAGAGAAGAAATTTATTTTGAAGTAGCTGTTGCATCATTCGAGATTTCGAAAGATAATATATTTTTATTGAAATGTTATTATTATATAATATACATAATATTTTCATTATTACTGTGGAACATTTGATACTTCAAGATCGACATCTATGTTAAATGATTTCTTAAATACCTCTTCACTTCCATTGTTCTCATCCCTTTTTTTTAAATATTGATATGGACCAGCAAAAAATTTTTTATAGTAAGGGGATTCAAGTCACTGCGTAGGTTTGCGTATTGCGTACTTTGCGTATAGTGAATTGACATGAACGCACCATCAAATTTTGCGTAGAATTAACTGCGTAGCTCGAACATAGAAGTAAAAAATAAGGAAATGGTGTTTTGCACACATACAGTGTACGTGTAGTGTGGCTTTTTTTTGTATCGTTTTTTGACAGATCGAAACGCTTTGGTAAACATTGCGACGTGCTTTCAAGAAAACTATAAAAAATTAATTTATAAGTGATTGTCATTGCTAAAAAGTGTTAAATTATAAAAATAACAGTTTTAATTTATACCATAAACATGCGTTGTGTTGTTTATAGCTGTGAAAATGGCCAAAAAATGAAGAACAGTGCGATTTCCTTTCACAGGTAATTATATCCACACCGGTGTGTTTTATATGGCAAAATCACGTTATTTATATTAAAGTAGTTTCAACAAAGTGAATACTTATTGAAAATTTATATATTTCCAATAAGAAATATAAGAAAAATCGTAAAAAGTGCCCGCCACTTTCGCGCCATTTTTCAGCGGCTAGAATTGTCAAAGTACAAACACAACGTCAAGGCCGCATTCTATTTTTTAAGGGGCCGCCCTTTTGCATTGCGCCCTTACTGTTAGTATATTAAATTAAATTAATATTAAATTAGTATTTAGTTTAGAGCTCAATGATTTATTAATATTTTACTAATGATTTCTTTTCTTTATGGGTGAAATAGGCCTACAGGGGAACTGAACACCCAAAAAAATCGGTAACGCACCAATTGTATACCTCAAGGGTGGTGTGGAAATACAATTATAATATAATTTCAAATAAATAAATTATTCACTTAAACTTTTTAACTACTCAAACAGAAACTTGTTTCATATGCAATTCCTATCACAAAACTGCGTCTAGTTGTACGCAACAGCCGAATGCGGCCCTGAGTGACTGTTTATGTATTTGCGTAAACATACACCAGTAAAAAAAGTACCGCACTCTGATTTCAGAACACCACTTCCTTATCTCTTATTTCTATGAGCTCGAACGATTCTTAAATATTTGTCACTTATATTCCATTCACTGTTCTTATAGCGTTTTCTTTTCTCAACAAAAAATTCTGCCCTTTGAAGATGCTGACTTTTTTACATTTTGACCTATACACACAGAATTCTGACCTGCTCTTAGCTCAGAATAGATCACAAAAAAAGCGAAATTTTTTTCAATGTTTTTGAGTGGGCTGCCTTTTTGGAAAACTTCAAAAGTATTAAAGAATAAAAATTTCAGAACTTCAAATTGAAAAATTTTTTTCCCGCCAGATATGAAATTAATTTACAGAAATTTGACGTTTTCCTTAAAAGAATTCAACTTTTTCTGAACAATAAATGGTAACATTAACTATTTTTCACAAATGTCACATATTTTGTTTATTAAGTTCAGTATTTTTCGAACCGTCGAAGATGAGGGGGCAGAAATTCTACATTTTTTCTACTTTTGTGGTCAAAATTTTCGACAAAAAAATTTGATTCAATTTCAAAGGTCAAAATTTTATTGGAGAAAAGAACGAATAAAATGCAAAATTTTTTGAGAAAAAAAAACGCTATTAGTTTTAAAATAAATCAGATCAAACTTTGTTTTACGCCGTGTTACTTAGATTGTATGAAAGAACAATTAACAAACGATTTTAACAAAGGAGCGGCTTACGCAATCTCTTGTTAAAGTTCATATAAAAAAATTACATTTTGCGTAAAATGTAAACCTCTGCACGAATACACTCGTTTTTTTCTACAACAGTAGAGCCAACAGTGCAGAGTTCAGAACTTAACAGAACTCTGTTAGTCAAGCAGAGGTTATCCAATTCATTTAATGACAACAAACGAATACTGCAGAGCACTAATCGGCTTAAAACATAACCACGTTCGCTGATTGCTTTAACAGAACACGATGTTGTTCGTTGTATAAAAACAAAGCATTTTGACAACAGCGGCCGATTATGCCGATTACCGAAGCCGAAGCCAAATAATCGGTCGGACACTACTAAAAACTAAAGAACACAGCATGGCACCAAGCATTCTGCTGTTGCTTACATTACCACAAACGAGTGACTTGAAACGCATTTCAAGCGCACTCGTGCAGAGGTTTAGTAAAAAGTTAGGAGTTAATCAGTTACGCAGCCCTTACGCAGTGACTTGAATCTCCTTACTACGTTCACGCTAGCCTAAGCGTTCATAGTTTAATATTAACAGAGCGTATTTAAAACATTTATTATTTCTGAAACTGTGAACACCTCAGTATGTGACTGTCGTATTCAATAATTATGCAACGCTGTGACGTTTATCGTTACTGTTGCCACTACGATAAAAACTCTTTGAAGGAGAATTTTTTTACCTGTGGGGATTATTACAGTAACTAATATATAAGGACTTCCATGCAGAACATTCACTTTTATTTCTTAATAAATCTTAATTAGTCGAGGTCCTGTCCTTAAAATCACCAAAATCATTCAAAAAAAAAAAAAAAATTATATATAAATGTTAAACAAAATTAGTGAATTTTGCTTATTTTGCTCAAATGCGGTGGCACCACTGTCTTATTTTCTAACTGACAGAACACTAAGCATGAAGCTTGCAACTGTAGACAGGGCTTAAAAATACGAGACTCAAAAAACATGTCCAAGGGCTACATTTATTTACGAGTGTCTGCGTATTTGAGTTTGTATGCAAAACAACAATAAATCAAAATACGCTTGCTTAAATTAGCGTAAAATAGCAAATCGTAAATATAACAGACCTGTGTATTCAAACTGTGAACACGGTAACTGAGATCAAATTAGGTTATTTCGTGAGATAATTTCGAAATCGTTCGGAAGTGTTCACACTGATTATGGATAATTTCATTTGACGTTTGATATATTTTTTGTCAATTCATTATTGGTCACATTCAGCACACTCAGCAGTTGCCAACTTAAATTATCACTTACAAATAGAAAATTTCTTACTCATAGTAAGTTTGCAAAAGTATTTTCATCATTTTTTTCAACATTTCATCAACTGTACAACTTTTTATCATTGAAAAGTCTCTCATCTAAGGGCCAGTTATTCAGTGCGGGTTTAAACTCGAGTCTAATTTAACCGAACTTAACTCACCAAAAAGGGACGTTAAAACTATGTTTAACTAGATATTGTAGCATTCCTTTAAGTTGAATTGACTTAAATGATCATATGATGTGTTTTTTTTTTGCTTAAACCGAGCTTAAACATCCAATTTTGGTAAGTTAACCTCGGTTTAACTTGACTAGATTTTAAGCCCGCACTGAAAAACTGGCCCTAAGTGTCACTGAATGGGTTTCAACGTGAAGGGTCAATAAAGTTAAGTATCTGAATGTGGCCATTATCATGTGTCATTACTTATTTTGACGGCTCAGATGAATTAGATAACAAGATTGCTTATACGTCAGAAAAGGGTGTGTTCAAAGCACACAAATTTAGATTTCAGGGTTGCAAGTAATTTTGTGCCTAATTTCATGATTAATAGCCTAGACACATTGACTGCGGCTGCACCATTGCGTCAAACGTCAAATTTTTTTGCATGCTTTTCTTATGGAGGAGAATGTGGTGAAAATGTTGCAACGACAATGCATCGTTGCAGCAATGTTGCTGTCGTCGATTTAGAATATTTTCTATTTTGACGTGCGACAAGAGTAAGAACATCGGCATTTTTAATGTTTTCGTTTAATTTTGTGCTTCTTTTGTTGTTTTTATTGTTAGTTCTCATTGTGTTTGTGTTAAGTGTGTGTTTTTAAATGATAATTTGATGTTAAATAATAAAAATATATGAAAATACGGCTTATCGCGCTGCATCAAAATTAATCAAGTTATAGACAACATGCCAACATTTTCGTTTTCACCTCGTGTTGTGTTGCAGCCGCAGTCAATGTGTCTAAGCTATAATTTAAACGAAGTTACCTTGTTTGAGATCATTTCCAAATCAATAAATTGTTATTGAAATCAATTTTTGATTTTAACTTGTTTCTCTTTGGTAGTTTTTAACAGTAATTTTTAATGATTTTGAAATGACTTAAAATTATTTGAAAAATATTAAAAATTTCCATCATTTTATTTTTCACTAAATCTTATGTTAGTGAAACTTCAATTTTTTTTCATTACCGTGAAAAACGATTTCAATTTTATTATCAATTTTTTTTAAGTGTACTTATCAAAATGCTTATGAAACAAGAATAAACAATTCTATTTTTCTTATTTTCCTGTGGGTTTTGAAATTTGCAACCAACTGACTTTAACACTTCGTAAGTTTTGGCAGAATCTCTGAACTTTATTTCAATTTGAATACCCGCCAGCCATTTTATCTGCTGCTTTTACTTACATCACTTCACTCTATGACGTTCTTCTGGGACTGAAAGACACACACTCATGGTTGAAATTCGCCGAAAACTAAATGCCCAAATGAATTGAACAGCAGACGTAGACATGGCTCATACACAATAACGCACCATCCAACATACCATCCAACATACATTCAGTACCATTTCGACTAACAAGCCGGTATCATAAAAGTTGATATCAGCACAGGTTGTTTGCACCGACTTAAGCACACACACACACACACATTGTTTGACTACCGAATATGTGGTGGTACACAGAGGGTAAAACAGCTCATATCATGTACGTTTAAGTGTAGGAAAAGACTTGCGGTTTATTTGCATTTTGGTCATCTAGAAATCTAGCAAAGAGCTTCTGGCATCCTGCTACCTTGTCTATAACATGTTGTTGAGTAAATTGTTTGTTTGTCCAACTCGGTACCAGTGGTACCATGACTGAAGTTACAATTATTCATCTGAAGTTTCTCTCTTGCTATTTGGACTTTGCACATTTATGCGTCTTGGCCTAATATTTGTTTTGATTCGAACGTCTCGGCAACTAAAATTATTAATATTATTGTATTGTTATGTATTTTGTGATTATTTGTGCTTAAATCTCTATAACAGGAGACCGACCCATGGGCGTACATTGAAAAGTTAAACGGCTGTGTATGTATGTTTATATTGAACCTTACAGCAATTTTCAAAGTACTCATATCAATAATCTATATTTTACTCATTGAATATATCGATAGTTGTTTACTGATGTCTTTTGCTACCTAAAGCAATCAGGTTGTGAAATAAATTTTATTTATATTTTCTTAACTTTTCTATACAAAAAAATCAAAGTTTTAAAGAAACATTGTATTCTGTTCCCCCAAAAGCATATCTCTGAACGCCCCATGAAAACAACAGAATATTCAGTTGTGCTTTATTTGTTTCTACTTTACTGCTCTTATTTGTTTGCATAATATTTGTTTCTAGCTTATATTGCCATAATATTGAATTTTGCAAATATTTTCCAGTGGGATTTATTCAATTTAAGACAATATTTAATTCTATCTTTTACCCGCAGCAATGCTTATGTACATATAAATATAATGTACACATAAATATAATGAAAAATCGAATATTATTTTTATCACGAATACTTTTCTTTGTCAGTGTAATAAAAAACTCGACTTTTTGTCAAATTTTAAATCGACTCAAATATTAACATACTTTTAATTATTTCGTGTGTTGTTGATATTTTTAAATTATATCTCAAAAGAGGCTTTCGCATGATCTAACATATTGGACGACAAAGTCGGATGGAAAACTAACGGAACAATTTGATAGACCTTTCGAATGATCCAACTCGTTGGACGACTCATTCATTACAAACTCTCAAGCAGAACACTTCGTCGCAATGGCATAAGAATTTTTGGGTGCGCTAATAGGGGCTTTCGCATGGTCCAACAAATTGGATAGACATGGCATATTGGACGACAAGTAGTACCTTGCGTAAGCTTAAACGACGGTCGGTCGAACATGTTGGATGAATATCAAAACTTTTTGATTTTTCTGCCGGTCTGTCCGACTTGTTGGACATGTGAACGAATGTTGGTCCAACACGCTGCATATTTCATTTCTTATAAATTTTCAGCGAGTAAACAACGTTCAATCAGTGCATATAAATTACTAACAAACACTTAATGCACGCGTTTATGTGCTTTAAATAACCACATTTTCCTTTTTTTAAAAGAAAAAGATTTCCTTTTCATATCCATCTCTTCCTTTCCCTTCAAAACTTGATCAATTATTAGCGCACCCAAAAACTCTCATGCCATTGCGCCGAAGTGTTCTGCTTGAGAATTTGTAATTAATAATGTCGTCCAACAAGTTGGATCATTCGAAAGGTCTATCAAATTGTTCCGTTAGTTTTCCATCCGACTTTGTCGTCCAATATGTTAGATCATGCGAAAGCCCCTAATAATTGATCAATTTTTGAAGGGCGAGGAAGAGATGGATATGAAAAGGAATTTGTTTTCTTTTAAAAAAAGGAAAATGTGGTTATTAAAAGCACATAAACGCGTGCAATAAGTGTTTGTTAGTAATTTATAAGCACTGATTGAATGTTGTTTACTCGCTGAAAATTTATTAGAAATGAAAAATGCAGCATGTTGGACCAACATTCGTTCACATGTCCAACAAGTCGGACGGACCAGCAGAAAAATCAAAAATTTTTGATATTCATCCAACATGTTTGATCGACCGTCGTTTTACCTTACACATGGTACTACTTGTCGTACAACATGCAATGTCTTTCCAATTTGTTGGACCATGCGAAAGCCTCTAAAGTTATAAATCTAAAAAAAAATTAATTTTAGTTAATTTAAATTATTATTACTTTAATTAAAAATAAATGACTTAATTTAAAAATTTCTAAATATAAGTTATTCATATTAATTTGAACAAGCTTTAAAACTATCGAATTGAAAGTATTAAGTTTTGGGTTATGTGTGAAAAATTTGTTTATATACTAAAAATAAATCAATTTATTGCCAACATTCTAATCTGGGTGGGGTACACAAGCACTGACACAATAAACAGACACTCATGGATTCTGCCCTTAAAAAAGCAGGTTAAACTTTTAGTTTCATCACTTTTTTTCCTCTTTGTTTTTGTTTTGTTTACCAAAAGCTTAAACGTCATTTTGTTGGAGCAGCGACAAAATCTTTGCTGGCTGATGGGATTCATTGGTTTCATGGTTTGGTCTGTTTGGTGAAACGAACTTTTTGGCAACAAAGCCATAAGCTTAACTTATCTGCAAAAAAAATTAAAGGGATGTAGGTGTTGGGGAATGTAGCTAACAAGGTGAACAATATTTGTCGCTTTTACGTCCCTGCAAACTAAATAAGTTTTTAAGCAAGTGTCAAAAGTTACTTTTTCTAACAACACAGGTTAATGTGTGTTATTGAATTTATTTTATATACATACGTATCTATTAAAACGTTTACTAAGCTTTTTCAAACATAGTTAGCGAGAACGGTTCAAAATCCAGAATATTTTATTTTTAATAATTTATTCCATCAGGTTTTTACAACATTTAAGGGGTATTCACGATACAGCGCAGTTGCCAGTGTGGTTGAGGACTGTAGAACTTGTGACTTTAAAAAAAAAAAACACACGTACGTCAAAAATCTACACAACTTTATTTCTACTGTAGCCCAAACTTGAGGACTTGAGCATTTCTATATTTCCAGTATAGCCCAAACTTGAGGACTTGAGCAGTTGTGTACATTGAACAATTTGACAGCTTTGAAAAAGTGATGCAACATTTATGAGTTTGTAACAAATTACTTGATAAATAATAATAATATCATGTCATTCATAATAATACTTTTATTCACTTGTATTCACAAAAACATAACTGCACAAGTCCTTAACTGCACTCACAACTGCACTGTATCGTGAATACTCCTATTAAAACCATAAAAAAAAAATCTGTATTTTTTAGGGTAATAGAATACAAATTATTTCTTCTTGCATTACCGTGCTTTCAATATTTTTAGTCTCTATTGTAAATAACATCTTCTATGCCGTCATAAACTGAACACAAAAAAAATTTTTAAAGGTCTTGTAAGTGGAGATCATTCCCATAAGCAACATAAGCACAATAGAGGATTCAAGTCACACTGCGTATTTTGAATTGACATGAGAGCCATAAAAAATTTTGCGTAAAATGGACTGCGTAGCTTAATTCTTGAACATATGTATATAATTTTTCTTTACTTTATTCCTATCTGGTTTAGTTGCGATAAATTTTTACAAAATATTTACAACATTTTGTGAACGAACCTTCAATTTACTTGTATTTTTACAATCTGATGATATGTGTTTGCACACTTTTGTTTTGAACAGCTCATTATATATATGAAGGAAATTAAAAATAATATTAAAACGAAACAATAAATTAGAAAAACTTTTATCAAAAATAAACTCACAACGCAGCCGATTTTTTCCTCCATGTTAAGTAAAAAAACTTTTCTAATCATCTGATTAAATACACAACGGTATGTAGAAAGAGTACAAGAGTTTCATTCTTGTATTTTTGCTACAGGTTTTTATTTCAATACTGTGTATTTTGTTTTTGTAATATTACAAGCACCAAATTTTTCAAAAATACGCAATACAAGGGAAAATCCACATCGTGAATACACATTTTCTTGTAGTGTACACTTTTTTTACAGCAGTTGCAAAATTTATGTTCTTGGCTTCCATATAAAACTAATTTACGATTGATAATGCGATCATACGCCCCGACGGAGTAAAAGAACGATTCTCAAGGACTTCGCCTACGCGTGCCTAGAGGACGTGTTTGATCACTGCCCGGTCCATGGCGTCAAAATAGTCCTCGGCGATTTCAATGCGAAGTTCGGAAAAGAAGGCATTTTTGGGTGCACTGTCGGTCAGTTCAGTCTCCACAAGACCACTTCGAGCAAATCTAAGACTGATCGACTTCACCATGGTGCGAAACATGGTAGCAAGTAGCATCAGATTTCAACACCTCAATATCCACAATGTCGTTTTTTATTTTAATCTACCACACCAGCCAATATTTTTACAAAAAACTGGAATTTTAGAAGTTATTTCAAACCACGGATCCAGCTCACAGATGGCTATGGGTAGAGTCGAAATATTTGGGTAACCATCATAAAATAAATCAAGGATCATTTAAACAAATGTGGCAAACAACGTTTTTATTTTTCTATGGAGCGTGAAGTGCCTTAATGTGGGTATGATAAAAAAATGTAGAATCTGCGTTTTGGAGGCTTTCGGACATAAGAACAAAGAGACTATGAGAATGCAATTGATGCACAGATATTAAAATATCAAGTTTTATTTAAGTTTGTATTTCAATTCGTGCTCGCTGTGTTTTGTCTGTTTATTTTATTAAGTTCTGTCGTGATGTTTTTAACTACATTAATAATTTGTAAAACATGAAAGAAACTGGAGAAACTGGAGAGGTTGAGAAACTGGAGAATGTGAATTATTGAGCTGAAAAAATGCACGTTACATTTACTCTGCATACTAAAACATATCATATAGTCATGCTCAATCAAATCTCCATTTTTCAAGCGAATAACCTCACATTTTTGGGTATTCATCTTGTCATACGGTTAACTTGGTTAAAGCATATTGAGTCCAAGAAAAACCAAATGAAACTGAAAGCTCTAAAGTTAAACTGGCTTCTTGACAGAAGTGCAAGGCTTTAATTGAAACATAAGAAACTGTTCCACAATTCTATTATAAAACTAATTTGAACGTACGAAGCGCAGCTTTTGAGAAAAGCTAGTTCCTCTAATGTAGAGCTAATACAGCGTTCTTAACCGAAAGTCCAACGAAATATCACGAATCTACCTTTGTTTTTTAAAAAATGGAAAAATCCTCAAAGACCTGAAAGTTTCTTTAGTTAAAAGCAGTCTCATTGCACTCAATTAGAAATACAAAGAACGACTTCAACATCATCCAAATTCTTTAGCGCAAAAACTAGATCAAACCACAAATACCACGTGCTTCACAAGATTGGATTTATCGTCGTAGTAGACATAAATTATAAGTGAAACATGATTATTCAGAGCGAGACCCCTCCCTTCCCGCCAGGCATATGTCGAAGTTTGACCCCGTTCATTCAGCATTACATATGTGAGTACTTCTCTAATCATTTTTCATATAAATCTATATAGCTATAAAAGAATAGAATATGATTATCCAGAGCAAGACCTCGTCCTCCTCGCCTGTCATATGCTGGAGCTAGATCACTTCCGCATAGTTTAATAATTATGTTAAAAGATTAAAAGATTAACAAAATTAAAACTTTTACGCCCGGTTTGTTCATGCAGTTATAAATATAAACCTTGTTCTGTAACTGTTTTTGTGACTAAATCAGTTTGTTCGCCATCTAGAACTCGTTGTATATCAAATTGAAACGAACTTTAAACCTCGTTATAAATAAAAATTCAGTTGTGCTAAAACGCCACAAAATGTGTTTTAAATTTGTAACGAGTTTTATAGCCTGGTTATGAATTAAACGTCAATTCTATCAAAACGCTAGAAAATGTACACATATTTGATGCTTTGACTTTTTCACCACATTATAAGAGCATTTCAACAGTTTATAACGCGTTACAAATCGACAGAAAAAATGAATGAACAAATTGAAAAAAAAAAAGTGTGCGTGTCAGCTACGACGCGCGATTGGAGTTTACTTCTTATTGATTGCCTTGGAATTTTATATAATCATATACAATAGGCAAAGTGATTAAATATATAAACTCATTATGCATTAACAGTAAACATTATTAATTTCATTACCAAAATGTAATGTCGTAACCACAACTGAGGCAGTAAAATTTAAATAACTAAAACTCGAAAAGTAAAAAATTGAAGCACAATTTTTTAAAAATTGTGATGATTGAACAAAATCTAGACGTCCCCAGTGTTCTTCCAAAAAACTAAATATAAATTAAGGTTTTCTCTCAAAAATGTTATTTTAATATGAAATTCATTAAAGTTTCAATGACCCAGCCTAAACCTCAGATAGTCCAGTTACATCCGCTTGGCCATAGAATCATCCATTTATGTCTAAATGCTTCGTAGAATTCATAAAAGTGACAATGACCTCAGATAATCCCATTGCATCCGATTGGCCATAGAATCATCCATTTTGGCCCAAATGTTCCTTGGAACACACAAAAGACACAATGACCCGCTTGTGACCTCAGATAATCCCATTGCATCCGATTGGCCATAGAATCACCCATTTTGGTCCAAATGTTCCTTGGAACCCACAAAAAACACAATGACCCGCTTGTGACCTCAGATAATCCCATTGCATCCGATTGGCCATAGAATCACCCATTTTGGTCCAAATGTTCCTTGAAACCCACAAAAAACACAATGACCCGCCTATGACCTCAGATCATCCCATTGCATCCGATTGGCCATAGAATCACCCATTTTGGTCCAAATGTTCCATGGAACCCATAATAGTTCCAATGACCCGCCTATGACCTCAGATAATCCCATTGCATCCGATTGGCCATAGAATCACCCATTTTGGTCCAAATGTTCCATGGAACCCATAAAAGTTCCAATGACCCGCCTATGACCTCAGATAATCCCATTGCATCCGTTTGGCCATAGAATCATCCACTTTGGTCGAAATGTTCCATGGAACCCATAAAAGTTCCAATGACCCGCCTATGACCTCAGATAATCCCATTGCATCCGATTGGCCATAGAATCACCCATTTTGGTCCAAATGTTCCATGGAACCCATAAAAGTTCCAATGACCCGCCTATGACCTCAGATCATCCCATTGCATCCGATTGGCCATAGAATCACCCATTTTGGTCCAAATGTTCCATGGAACCCATAATAGTTCCAATGACCCGCCTATGACCTCAGATAATCCCATTGCATCCGATTGGCCATAGAATCACCCATTTTGGTCCAAATGTTCCATGGAACCCATAATAGTTCCAATGACCCGCCTATGACCTCAGATAATCCCATTGCATCCGATTGGCCATAGAATCACCCATTTTGGTCCAAATGTTCCATGGAACCCATAAAAGTTCCAATGACCCGCCTATGACCTCAGATAATCCCATTGCATCCGTTTGGCCATAGAATCATCCACTTTGGTCGAAATGTTCCATGGAACCCATAAAAGTTCCAATGACCCGCCTATGACCTCAGATAATCCCATTGCATCCGATTGGCCATAGAATCACCCATTTTGGTCCAAATGTTCCATGGAACCCATAATAGTTCCAATGACCCGCCTATGACCTCAGATAATCCCATTGCATCCGATTGGCCATAGAATCACCCATTTTGGTCCAAATGTTCCATGGAACCCATAATAGTTCCAATGACCCGCCTATGACCTCAGATAATCCCATTGCATCCGATTGGCCATAGAATCACCCATTTTGGTCCAAATGTTCCATGGAACCCATAAAAGTTCCAATGACCCGCCTATGACCTCAGATAATCCCATTGCATCCGATTGGCCATAGAATCACCCATTTTGGTCCAAATGTTCCATGGAACCCATAATAGTTCCAATGACCCGCCTATGACCTCAGATAATCCCATTGCATCCGATTGGCCATAGAATCACCCATTTTGGTCCAAATGTTCCATGGAACCCATAAAAGTTCCAATGACCCGCCTATGACCTCAGATAATCCCATTGCATCCGTTTGGCCATAGAATCATCCACTTTGGTCCAAATGTTCCATGGAACCCATAAAAGTTCCAATGACCCACCTATGACCTCAGATAATCCCATTGCATCCGATTGGCCATAGAATCACCCATTGTGGTCCAAATGTTCCATGGAACCCATAATAGTTCCAATGACCCGCCTATGACTTCATATAATCCCATTGCATCCGATTGGCCATAGAATCACTCATTTTGGTTCAAATGTTCCATGGAACCCATAAAAGTTCCAATGACCCGCTTGTGACCTCAGATAATCCCGTTGCATCCGATTGGCCATAGAATCACCCATTTTGGTCCAAATGTTCCTTGGAACCCACAAAAGACACAATGACCCGCCCATGACCTCAGATAATCCCATTGCATCCGTTTGGCCATAGAATCACCCATTTTGGTCCAAATGTTCCTTGGAACCCACAAAAGACACAATGACCCGCTTGTGACCTCAGATAATCCTATTGCATCCGATTGGCCATAGAATCATCCATTTTGGTCCAAATGTTCCTTGGAATCCACAAAAGACACAATGACCCGCTTGTGACCTCAGATAATCCCATTGCATCCGATTGGCCATAGAATCACCCATTTTGGTCTAAATGTTCCATGGAACCCATAAAAGTTGCAATGACCCATCTCTGACCTCAGATAATCCTATTGCATCCGATTGTCCATAGAATCATCCATTTTGGTCCAAATGTTGCTTCAACCAATAAAAGTTCCAATGACTCCCCTGTCACCTCCATGGAATCCATGGAATCCATTAAATTGCTAATGACCCGCCTGTGACCTTGATTGCCATAGAATCATCCACTTTTGATTGCCATAGAATCATCCACTTTTGTCCAAATTCTCCATGGAATCCATTAAAGTGCCAATGATCTTCCTGTGACCTTGATAATTCCATTGCATTCGATTGGCCAAGCATAACGCAAAAATAGTTGAAAATTCAACCATAACGCAAAAAATAGTTGAAAATTCAAACGTAACGAAAAAAAGTTGAAAATTCAAGCATAACGCAAAAAATAGTTGAAAATTCAAACGTAACGAAAAATAGTTGAAATTTGACTTTACCCCCTAATATAATTTCTTTTCATGCAAATCGATTCTAAAGGAGTAAACTCCAAAAATTATAACGTGTTATAAAGAAGTTTTATTTTATAGCTGGTTTTAGATCGCAGACAAGCCTTGAGGCTTCGCGAGATACAAGCTAATGTAAACATTAATTGTAAAATGAAATATGGAATAAAACTCAAACTCAAAAACTCAAAAAAAACAAAAGATATAACGTGTTATAAGCAAATTTATAACTCTGTGAACAAAACGGCCGTTATTGTTTTAATACATTTCCTCGCTAGATATACATTTATTTCTAAAAACTGGCTTATGAAATTGTATATATTTATTTAAGAAAAAGATCTAATAAATAATAATAAAAGTAATAAAAACACATATCGCACACGATCTTCAAAAGTGACAAAATTTTAAAATTTTCAGGAGAGGCAAAAAACTATTTCTTTTTCAAAGCAACTGCATACAAAAGAAGGACACAAAATTATTTTTTAGAAATGATAGAGCAATCAGATTAAAACAAAATTTAAACAGTCGATGGAGATGTGCGTTACGAATTGGTTTACATTAAAAAGTCAAAATTGAAAAATTTTGAGTTGTGTCACTTATGAAGAGGGTGTGCGATATAATTTTATTCTTAATTCGATTTTGAGTTTATTTTATTACAGTTAACATAAATCGCATTTTTCAAATTTGAAGTTACTAATAGCACTTCATTATGAATCTTTATTGACAAACTACATAATTTCTCATTCATTACCATATTTCACTAATAACATAATTTAATAACCATAAAAACTTTAACCCTCGTATTCCAAATTGAATTATAAGCAAATTAACATCATTTTAGGAGAACAGAAAAATTGTTATTAATAATCGCCGCGATTTTTAGCCTCGCTCTTTTCTTTAAGAAAATATTGAGTTTTGTAAAACCTAAAAGAAATAAAACTCATGAGTGAATGATTGAATAAAACCTTTATGAAAAATCGCCGCGATTTACCAATTTTTTTTCTTATAATTCAATTAAGAGGGTTAAAGTTATTATGCTTTTCACGATAATGCATTATTTTCTTTAATTAGCCTTAAAAATCCTCATTTAGGTTAAGTAAACATAAAACAAAATATTACATTAACTAACACACACGAATACATGTCAACTCAATTTTCAAACTTTCGCGAATTTTATCTCCTAAGCCAATCAAGACGGACTATTTTTTTTTTTTATTTCACCATTGGGCTTAAGAGGTCCAAATACATTTAATAAAAATAAGAAAAAGCTTGTTTTGAAATGTATGCGTACTTTTAAAAACTATTAATGCTATTTGTCGATTATCGATTTGACTGGAGACAGACAAACATGTGGATGTACCATTAATATGAAAAAGTGTGTTGTTGGATTAAAACATATTCATTGCGAATGCACCTTTATATACCCTGATAGCAAAGACACAAACCGAACAGCTGCAAGAACACAACAAATCTTGACAGATGCAAAAATTTTCGCGCCGCATGCAAAAAACACGCCGCTGGCTGTCAGCTCGTCAAAATTCATTCTGTGCTAATTTAAAAGATTTTCGGAAGACTTCGGACGTATATTTCTATTGCTAGTAATAAAAATAAAGTGATTCAATAGAAAATGTCGTTGGCTTTTCAAAATGCTGAGTCCGTGAAACAGGCGCTATTCGAGGAACTGCAAAATCTGCTAAGCTCTGACACTAGCTTGCGACAATCAGCGGAACAACGTATGAAACAGCTGCAATTTACGGAAGGTAAGTAAAACTAATTGGGTGTGGCCTTGAGCATAATCCTATTAATCTTACTTTTATAAGGTTATGGCGTCTATCTGTCTGAGCTCATCATGAATCAATCCTTTGATCTTCCTTTGCGGCAAATAGCCTGCATCATGCTAACGCGCTATGTAGAGAATCATTGGGGTGAGTGTGATGAAGATGGCAATGCCAATGATAGTAGTAGCGTTGCTTCGGATCAGGCTAAAAAGACCATACGCAACATACTGCCTAATGGGCTGTACGATCCCAACTCCAAGATACGCCTTTCTGTGGCTCATACCATATCCACAATTGCAGCCACAGATTGGCCAGTCGTCTGGACGGAGCTGTTCGATATTATAATCAAATGTCTTGGTGGCAATGAAAATTCTATACATGGCGCGATGCAAATTCTGCAAGAATTTTCTTATGATGAAAAACAAATCAAGGAACTAGGACCTGTTGTTATATCGGAGGTTTATCGAATCTTTGAATCTGAGCAAAACTATAGCATCAAAACACGTACATCTGCAATACGTATTTTGAAACCGCTCTTCCTTTCCATCAGCGTTAACATCAGTGGCAAGCAGGAGCAAGCAACAATGATGAATTCCATACTCACTAGTTTTATGGACAAATTGATACACTATCTGTCGATGAACAGTGCAGCAACATCTAACTTTTTGCTTAGAACCGAAATTGTTAAGAGTAAGTTGGTCGTTCCACTGGCTATTGCCAGACATTCCATACTTTTGCTAAAACTAAAATTTTACTTTCAGTTCTAACCTTCCTTGTGACTGAAATGCCAAAATATATTCAACCTTATATGGAACGCATTTTGCCCATCATATGGCAGCTGCTCACTCAAATTGCGGACATTTACGTGAAGGTTACTGTTAATCAAACCGAAGCTAGCCCATTCCCAACATCTGAAGCAATCGACGAAGATGAATTGACAAACTTCTCAACCATGATTATACAAATCTTCGAATTCATTCAGTGCATTATTGGCGCCGGCAAATTCCGTGGCACCATAAAGAATGTTTTGACTGATTTAATTTATATCATGATTGTTTACATTCAAGTTCCAGAGGAGCAAATTGAGGACTGGAATGAAGATCCTGAAAAATTTGTCGAAGACGAAGATGAGGCAGGCGTAGAGTTGACTATTCGCTTGTCGGGTCAAGATGTTCTTGTGGTCAGTATATTAAAAAAAAATATATCCTTGTAGGGACTTATTAAAGAAGTTAATATTGTAATAAATAGGCTTTAAATGATGAACTTGGCCCCAAAGTGTTGCCTGCACTTCAAGAAGCCTTAGGACGTCACATGAATGTCGCCGAAGCTGAGAAGTCTGCCGGCAATCCTTATTGGTGGAAGATTCAAGAGGCTTGCATGGTAGCTGTCCACTCTTATCGTGAACTAATTTTAGAGTCTGACGATCAATTTGATTTGTTGAACTATTTAACATTGGTTAGAAATCTATTGAACTACCAAGAATCTGCACACCTTGTTGGACGTGCTCTGTGGACCTTGAGCACCTATTCAAAATCCAAATTGTACAATCCACAAATGTTGGAGGAGATTTTAGATGTAACGCAGCAAAGTTTATCACGCGATAAATCAATTGTTTTGAAAATCAGTGCTGTAAGGTAAGTTTTGTTTCTCTGTTTCAACTATTTCATGTTCATCATGAAATCAGGTTTCTTGCTCAAGTAATTTTTGTTGTTTATTCCTGCAATTCCGGTTTTTACGTATTTGATTATCCGTTATTTTTACGCGTCCTTTTTTCGACTGCATTTAAAATTTTTTCTTTTGGTGTTTGATTTGCACTTCTTGTTTTTCTACCAGCTTTCAAAATATAAATGAATTATTCCATTCCAGAGCAATACATGGTTTCGTGCAGGCACATGAAAAGTCCGAAAGTGATAAACGTTCCTTAGTACAGTCCAAACTGCACGGTTTTGTCGAAGGTATTCTGGATATCATACCAGGTTGTAAGAGTTCGGTGCTAGGATTGCTACTTGAATCTCTTACAACAATCATAACGGTATATATTTTATCTTGATATATATTTTTACATATGCTTCACAAATTCTTCCTTTCACCTATTGTTACAGTTCGATCCATCATTTGCGGCTACTGTTAATGGCAAACTTATTCCACTTGCAATCGCCGTATTTCTTAAATATCCTGAAGATCCATTCATTCTGGAAATAGTTCAAGATATGATTAAAGCTCTTTCACAGAATCCGTTATGTCTGCAGCCTCTACAAGAAAAATTCATTCCAACCATTGTCAGCATTTTGAGCCTTCAAGGCGAACAAGCAAACACTGCCAAGCAGGATATAGCGCTAGATGTGCTCACAACGATTGTCAAGTATTCACAAGCACCTCTCTCAGCTGCTCTAGTGGAGAGTGCCTTTCCCGCCATGATTCATTGTGTGCTGCAAACAGATGATCATTCGGTGATGGTGTCGGGTGGTGAATGCTTGCGTGCCTTCATTTTTGTTTCGCCAGAGCAAATCTGCTCTTATAAAAATGGCGAAGGTCTCAACTATATAATGCAGCTCACCACTATGCTGCTTAATCCAATGAACAATGAAATGACCGCTGGACAAATTGGACGTCTGGTCATCACAATTATTACAAAAATGGGAAACTTGCTGGGTGAAAATGTTGATATGCTGCTTAAGGCAGTCATCAGTAAAATGCAGCTGGTTGAGTGTCTTAAGGTGATCATGAGTTTGGTGGTCATATTTGCTCATCTCTTTCTAACACAAATGGATGCTGTTTTGAACTTCTTATCCACCGTGCCTGGACCTACTGGCGAGCCAGCAATGCAGTTTGTCATTGCTAATTGGCTATCGAGGCAAACTTCCTTCTTTGGTGCCTACGAACGCAAGGTTAATACTTTTTCCTCACCCTCTTTATGAATGTTTGGCTGAATTATAAATTTGAATTCCTTATTCAGGTTACCACAATGGCACTTTGTAAACTCTTTGAATATGGCGTGACCACACAAGATAATCGTCTAACCTCAATCAATGTAAAAGAGCTTGTTATATCTGAAACCACAGCTAATAATCCACGCATGAAAACGCGTTCACAAGCTGCATCATCTCAACAATGGGTTAGCATTCCGGCCATGGTTAAAATGTTTAAATTACTTATTAACGAATTGGCACATTTGCGAGAGGCAAAATTGGCCGATTTTGAAACTGATTCTGAAGACGATGATGATCCTTCATCTGGTGCCGGCGGTGACAAACCAGCAGGTTCTTCACCACCAAAACCACGCTTTGTTTCTGATTTATATTTCAACGATGATGAAGACGAAAACACTGATGATGATCAATTAACATTGGAGCTGATGAAAGATCCACTCTTTCAGGCAAACATGGAGGAAAATCTAACAAAGTTTTTGCAAAACTTTTCCAGCAATGAACATTTTACCATGTTCGTTGAACACTTAAGTGAATCGGAGAAAAATGTGCTGCGTGCCATACAAGTCAAAGTTGCTTGATGTTCTACTGTTTGCACTTCATTGAAAGAAGACTGTGTTTTGCCTAAAGAATTAATAAAAATTATTTATTTGTCTATTTTTTAAAAATAAGGAAATGATTGCATTTAAAATGTTCTTAAATTTTTGCATTAATTGCTTTTATAGCGTTTTTTTTTTTCTTTTACTCTTGAAAATTTAATTTTGATTTATAAATAATTCTGCAACTGTGTTAAATATATAACAAACTATTGTTAAAAAAAAGGCTTAAAATAGTAAAAAAATTTATTGAATTAAAAACTGATCCAGCATAATCGTCAAATATTGATGGGTCAACAAACACCTGTATAGAAGCATGGTGGAATAACGTATCTGGGCTAGTCCTTATGAAATAGTCTCTTTACTAGTCCTTATGAGCTAGTCTCTGAACTAGTCATTGAGCGTGAATGCCACTCTTCTTCCCTACGAACTAGCCTCTGGACTAGTTCTAAACTAGTCTCTTTACTAGTCCATATGAAACAGTTTCTGGACTAGTTCTTTGAACTGGTCTCTGGACTTTATTGATATTTTTTCTTCAGTACTTTTTTTATTTCAACGTAACTTGTGTAGCATAACTATGGTTTTGAAACCGGAACTTGGCGCTTGTTTATCAATTAATGTTTATTTTCTTTGTAAGTACATAATGACGGACAGAAATTAACATTGTTGTCAGAATATGCACTTTCCTAAAACTTCATATATAGATGCCGCTGTTGCAAACTTCGAAAATATACCAAGCATATAACTGAGCATTAAACAGCAAGATGGCATAAAAGTTGTACTAAAAGCCTATTAAGTTCCACATTGGTTTGAGAACAATCTATTTTATGATAAAATTCGCTGGTTTAGTGACTGCATACAACGAGTATATGCAGTATAGATGTCACTGTCATCGTTTAATTGTTGTCTTGTTGATTTATTCGTTTATATTTCAACGAGTTTACTTGCTTGAATGTAACGAGTTCTGCTGTCTTCTAACGTTTAATTGGTTAAATAGTAAGAAACGAATTTATTTTATTAACAAATAAAAATACCTTAAAAAATACCACTTAGCTTCACACTTCAAAATATTCAGAGTTTTTACACTCACAGGCAGATTTTTTGAACATCGATTGATAAATCCGATTCATCAGAGTTCATATTTATCGTTATTCAAGTGAAGTTTAAAATATTATCGTTATCAGATAAAAATATCTTAATTTTTATTATGAAAACTTGACATGTCAATATCTTTCGAACTAATAATATGTATCCAAAAATATATATATTTTTTGTTGCAACGGCTGGATGCATCAGAATGATGGATTACTATTATTTTCATATAAATAATGGATTCACATTTTATGGTGGAGGTGTGGAAATAAATCATTTATCATTTGGAATTTATAAATAAATCATTTAGAATTTTGTTCAGTAATTCTGCTTCTTATGAGTGACCGAAAAAACCGGAACAGGATGGATTGGCCTGTATACGTAGTTAAATTAGGTATTAAAAACTTCGATATTCAAAACATCGATATTCAAAACATTACACCGTAATGAGAAAAATTTTGACATCCACTCCATCGGATTCAATTGGCATGAACGATATTGGCCTCCTTGAAAAAAGTTCGGAGTTCAAATTTCAAAGTTTGTGAAATTGTTTCAGAGCAATGAATATTTACTTTTCGTACAAATTTTGTAAATTTTGAATTTTATATTGAGTTATAGAAACAGCATATCGCTCATTTCGTGCAAGACTGTCAAAAGTAAAAATTCAGATTTTCAGGGATGACCATGAAGAAGTATTGTTTTTGAGAAATTAACAGCAGAAAACAATTTTTATTTTAGACTTTCTCAATTTTAGATGTGATGTATTCATTATCAGGCTGCTGCTTTTGATGATAGACAACTGTTGTGGAAATGAATAATACGAGATCGGATATGGGTAACATTTTCTATGGAGTTCTACAAGGAGTAATTTTGGCTCCGTTGCTATATAACATTCTTATATCTGACTTTCCACATGTTTACAATGGCTCCAAAAGTATCCTGTTTGCGGGTGACTCATTTATGTATGCTCATGACTTTGATCTTGACATCGCATTGGGAAAGGTTTGGAATCACCTTTTGATGATTGGATAGGAAAAGATTCTCGCAACGTAGTGAGAAAAAGAAAATATTTGAATCTATGTTTGGGTGATTAGAGTAATCCTTTTAGAGACCGTGTCTTTGAGTAATTTTCAATAAACTATTTATGTTTAACGAGCATTGAAGAATGCTAAAAATAATGGATTGCGCATTAAGAGCATGTTTTCAAAGTTACAAGTAAACAGACACGTGAGCCAAAGACCTAAATTGAAGACCTGAATTAATTTTCCTTAAAAAAGACTAATTCCTAAACTGCACTGAATTAGGCTTTTTTACTGAAAATCCAACTAATTTTTATTAATAATAAAACATTTTTTTTCTTTCAGATTTAGTTTATTGATATATTGAACAAGAAATGCATAGAAAAGAGATTTTATAACAATATAAAAAAAAAATTAATGAAGTTTCCTCTTATCAGCCGAAGAACTTATTGTTACAACTCGATGACCATGAATATAAAAGCCTTTTTTGTCTAAGATGCCATCAAATCTATTTAGATTTATGTTATATTATTATATATATCTGCATATGTATATATTTTTATCTAATGTTGATAGCTTTCATTTCTATTTGCGTCCATGGCTTATCAAGTCCCTCAACAAGCTCTTGAAGTATAGTATGTGCGATTATTTATTTGTTGCCTATTCAGCAACAGTTTTCTGATTATAGTCTTTTGGAATGAGGAATAAATTTTTCATAATACATTTTCAAGCAATTAGCTTGAACCCTCAACTTATTGTTAAATATTGTTTGAAACAACATCACGCTACAACACCATTTATTTTTTGTGCTTTGAAACTTATGTATAAATTATTAACTTTTTCTACCCTCTAGTAGCTTACAGCTTGAGCAGAGCATTAGCTGCATTGACGACATGACGTGCGGAGATTCCAAACATATCAATGAGCACAGTAGATGGTCCAGAGCGTGGCACTGCTGGAACAAACAAGTGCTTGACGACAAAATCACGCTGTTCTGCAAGAGCACTCAAGACAGCTTCTCCCAAACCACCTTGTCTGTTGAGGCAGAATAATAAAATAAAGTTATGAGTAAAGTTTTAATACGTTTTTCTTTTTTCAACTTACTGGTAGTGATCTTCTACAACAACAACGCGTCCACCACAAGCACGTCCATGCTCGATAATGAGTTGCGTGTCCAAAGGTTTGACTGTGAAGGGATCCACAATACGAGCGTGAATGCCACTCTTCTCAAGCTCAGCAGCAGCATTCAGACACTCGTAGAGAGTAATGCCTGCGCCGATCAACAAAACTTGATCTTTGGGCGATTGTTTTACAACCTTGCCTTTGCCAATAACAAATGGCTCATCGTTGGCATAGAGCACAGCAGTGTTGGGCCGCGAAGTGCGTATAAAACAGACTCCTTTGGTGTTTGCAGCTAATTCAACAGCGCGTTCACAGCTTACAGCATCAGATGGATAAAATACAGTGCTGCCAGGTATGGTGCGGAACATGGCAATATCTTCGAGACCCATCTGTGAAGGACCATCTTCGCCAATGCTTACACCACAGTGAGAACCAACAAAATTAACATTGGTCTGTGAAATAGCACCCATGCGAATTTGATCAAAGGCGCGTGTAAAGAAGGTTGCAAAGGTGGAGGCAAAAGCAATAGTACGATCGCGACAAGCAGCACCAATAGCCACACCCACCAAGTTCTGTTCAGCAATAAAGCACTCAATGTAACGTTCAGGGAAAACCTTCTTCAATTTTTCAGAGAAAGTTGAATTCTTGGTGTCACCATCAAGTGCAATAACACGCGAGTTATTTTCAGCAATCTTAGCCAATGCAGTGCCGTAGGCAAGACGTGTAGCTACTTGCTCGCCCAATTTGTAGGCAGGTGGCGATGACAACTTGACATTTGTGATATTAACAGCAGGAGCAGGTTTTAGCTTGCTTGGTGTTTTGGGTGCTAGTGCTGGGGCGCGTGCTGATGCATCAATCATAAGACCCTCCAAGTGCTTGATCACTTCGTTTGCCTTGTCGCCCAAAGGCTTGCCATGCCAGTTATCCAAGTCTTCGATTTGAGGGAAGAACTTGCCTTTGAAAGTCTTTGCAATGATGGCAGTTGGTTTGTTCTTCGTTATAGAAGCTTCATGGAAAGCCTTGCACAGCTCCTCAACATCATGACCATCGACAACCAAAGCATTAAAACCGAAAGCATCCAAACGCTTACGATAAATTTCCATTTGATGTTGTAGTGAGGTTGGTTCTGATTGACCTAGACGATTGACATCAAAGATCACACAGAGGTTGTCTAGTTTATAATGACCGGCAAAATGCAGAGATTCCCAAATGGAACCCTCAGCAGATTCACCATCGCCAACGACCACATAGGTTCTAGAGAAAACATAAATATGTAATTAAAACAACAAAGTAAATACTTGTCTCATCTTGTGAGTGTTGAATGCCTACCTGTAATCAGCTTGATCAAAGTTCTTGCCTACATAAGCCATGCCAGCGGCTACAGCAACACCTTGACCCAATGAACCAGTACCAACATCAATGAAATTCAAACGTGGTGTTGGATGACCCTCCAAATCGCTGTCAATTTTGCGCAAATTTTGCAAATCTTCAACAGGGAAAAGTCCAGCTTCGGCCCAGGCGGCATACAGAATTGGCGCAGCATGGCCCTTAGAGAGAACAAAACGATCACTTGAAGCATCACGTGGCGATTTCAGATTTAAGCGCATCGTATTGAAAAAGAGCACCGACATAATTTCGGCGATTGAAGCACATGATGTTGGATGTCTAAATATTTGTGTATAAAAAATATTTATTTATTTATATTAAAATATTGTTTATATAGGTACGTTTATTCATCTTTTGCTCAGCCATTTTGGTTGAGTTTCATTTAAGTACACGTAATTCATTTGTTTGATTTATTTTTTTAAACACGTTTCAAGAAATTGTTCCATTTTATGAATCGTTGAGGTATAGGTTATAGGGTAGGATGGCAGGGGATCATTGCTAAGGGGCTTGCTTTTGTCAAATATCAAAATCAACACATGCGCAGTTTAGATTCTCTGAATTCAGAATTTATGTTTGTTTTTTATTTCAAGCAAAAACAATAGAAGGGAGAAAAAGCAGCGATATTTTTTGCTTCTTCAGGCAAAAATTTCGTTGTATAAACTTGTTTTGCGTTCTGTTTATCCGCGCGCTATAGAAAAAATTTCTGCAGTAGTTCTTAGTTTTGAAGAAATAAAAAATTACTTGTTTTCTATGTATGTGCTGTTACCACTGTATATGGCTAACAGTATTATATGTACTTTTTGAAAAAATAATAAGATTGAAATTATTGAAAGGAACACAATAAATATGTACCCGTACTAAAGGTTATAATTGACCAAATTAAGAATAGATCATATAACAAAAACAATCTTCATATTTACTTCTTTTGTCAACAAAATTCGAAATGCTTTATAATATACATATCACATTCTATATGATAAGTGATTATAAATTTACATACTGTTTTTGTAATCCAATATTATTTGTATGTTATTTTTGTTTATACGATCTGAATTGAAAGATCACTTAAAGCAGAATATTTATAAAAAATATATGAAAATCTGCCCATTGAACACTCAAATAGAACATTACGGTGTAGAATCCATCATGGTTTGAAATAAAAGATTCCTGATTTGTTTTTCTGTCTTTAAGCATGGATTTGCTATAAGTTTTATTTCAGATTGAAAGTACATATCAATAATACATTAAAGCATCTTGCTTGGCGCACGCATGAAGGATGTGGTTTGTGGTATACAATACTGTGCCTATATCATAATTATTACTCGCTTACTTGCATATTAACATATACTATATTTATTATTTCAAAACATAAGATAATGGAAAAAATATTTACCACATAGGAAAACAGTTAAGTGTTCGGTATTCAGAATGCAACACTAGCAAATCAATGTAAATGACATCGAATGACTTCGCGGATTAGCACGTTCAATGGCGCTGACGCTGCTGTTCTACACCCTACAGTGTGTAGACAATTTAGCTAATATAGTGATTGCAAACAACAGCTAACTTCAAGGGCAAAAGGAGGTCAACAAGTTAGATGAAAATAAAGTTAAGTAAAGGTATCAGAATAGTCAATACTGTGCAATTCGCTTTATCAACAACTGATAAGCCAGAGGAACACTTAATGATGTTTCCAAACATAAAATTCTACACACAATTTGCAAATGCATACATTATAATTTGCGAGCTTTGAAACTAAGCAATCACCATGAGAACCACGTGGTTACCGACTCGCGAACTGAAGTCACCTTTGCTGAAGTTTTCATTTTATCATGATAATCCAATTTAGTTCCAAGGTTTGCGGAGCTCCTAACAACTTTCAAATTTTGTTCACTTTGCATCACGTCATTGTAGTAACATAGATATGCAATCACTTACCCAGATTTCGATGCTTGCGTCGAGGTTATCGAATGAATGCGTAGACGGTGTGCAATGTTCTTCAATTCCTGGATGGCCTTGGATTCTGGTTTGTGGTAAGACATTTTAAGCAATTATTTTTAATAAAAAACGACTTTAATAATATAATCCAACAAAAGTTCTGCTGCTCTTTCTAACACTAAAGTGGAGATTTCGTCTGTTGATTTGGTCTGAAGCGGCCGGCGTACTAAATCAAACTGACCTACCGGCTGAGTGTCGATATCGATGCCACATGTGGGGCTCATTGTGGGGCTGAAGTGTAGAGCTCCAACATTCCAGTTTACAAGTTTCCTTTATTGCTACATTCGTGGTAATTTAGAACAAAACAAGAAAATGTGAAAATGTCATAGTACTAAAATTAGTGCTGGTAACCACAAAATTAAATTCAGGGATGGATCGACATTCTCGTGTTCAATTTTTCTAACTAAACTAAAATTTCTAACGCAAAAAGTTTTTTTAACGATGTACTCCTTTTTCTGCTCTCACTTGAACTAGGGGGAGATTACGATTTCCGGGGCACCGTTACTCATTCAGAAATGTGCTATTGAAAATTTATTTTATGTGTTTTGTTTTTCAATATGAACAGTTAAGTGAAAACTAGTATGCCTATTGAACTTATTTCTTAATCTTTTACTTGTAAAAGTAGTCTGCACAAATTTTTTTTTCATTCTTTCAAATATCGGTTCTATTTTGTGCTGATATAGTTAAAAAATGCATTTAATATACTTACATAAGAATTAACTTCACATTTCCAAGGAAAAACTCCAAAAACACATTATTTTTTATTTAAAATGTTCTTTCGATTCGACTGAGATATTTGCTCAAATATTGGCTTTATTCTGTGCTGAAATTATTTTCGACTACTTATCTAATTAACTCCACTCTGTTATACTCTCCGTTCATTTCCAAAAGAGTAGTCTTATGCAAGATAATAAGTGGCGCGAGTCCAGTGATGCTACAAGGGGTACAATTGTACCTTTTGGGGTACACTTTCAGTTCCGTCAGTACGAAAGTACGCCTTCTTTTCAAACTTTTGAATTTGGTTATTCTCCATTTCATATTTACAAGAGTCCATTATTTTCTTAAGACTATGGCATGGCTTCCACATAAAACAGCGGTAGCAGAGCGCGTTAGCTCTAAATTAAAGCTCATTAAAACAAATCTTAATAAAAATAAATTAGAAATAAACTAGCCGTTATACTTAAATATAAAAACATGTGATTTAAACTTTAAGCTAATACGTTTTTGGCTAAAAAAGTACGTTTTTCTCATTTATAAAGGTACACATTAAAAATCTCTTATAGCATCACTGCGCAAGTCTGTCAAAGGTAGACTATTAGATTTTAATAAATCTTTCAGCATATTTAGTTGCTATAGAGGTTAAAAGTAATACCCAAACGGTTTTTGAAAATTTTGAGTACTTTGCTTTTAAACTAAATTGACGCAAAAAAAATAAAATTTGTTTATAAATAATAAATTTTATAATAAAAAATATCAGTTAAACTAACTTCTCGGTTTATATATAAAAAAAAATTTTGTTACAAAAAATATTTGCTAAACAATCAACTTAATGACTGCACAAAAAAAATGTTGGTGCTCTCTTATTAGAAAAAAACCCGAACGATTTAATATGATTGACAACGGCCGAGGAATATCATCAATCCACACACACACATGATTGATGACCAATAATTGATCGTATAAGAGCTTAATAAGGCTCCGAAGTTAGCTGCAAAAAAGTAGTTATCTTCGAAACTGGACACTTAACTACATAGTTTCGCTTACAATATCTTAACTATCTCGAAAAACAGTTAACTTTGAACTTAATCATCTCATTTTATTGTGCACTAACACTATTTTCCAACCAGAACTGTAAAAGGCTTCAATCATTTCGGAATTTACACACCATTAATGCATTCAAAAGCTGCATCAAATAGATTGCAATCTTATGCTTATCATTCTTTAAATGTAAAATAATTCACACGCAATGCTCTGTAAAGATTGGGACTTGGAAAATATCAATCCCATTCTTGACAGACTTAAAAAAAGATGAATATATTCTGTATTATCATTTTTTTTACTATAAAACACTGGATAAAGAAATAAGAGTTGATAATTTCAAAACAAATGACAAGAAAGATATTTTTATTTACCGCTTTAACCAAAGTAAATAATAATATACTACTTCCATAATATATTACACTTTTTTTTTACATTTATATATTACACTTTTTTATATATGATATAAGCCAATGGCAACCCATCACTGTCGGGCTACTGAATGGGCATTGCCATTGGCGATCTTTGAGGCTGCAGCCATCGCTGGCTGCATTCATCAAAAAATTCAATTTAGTGTGAATTCTCTACGTTTTGCAATTCATCAATTGAAAATAATTTTTATCAGACTAAAGGCTTCAGCCGAACGATTTCATACTCTGAATTCCACAAAAAAAGATTTCAGCTTTTGAAAAATTTATACAAAATTATGAATAGTGAAAATGAGTTCACATTTTTATAGCTCTGTTAATTGTTTTTCTTGTCAGAAGGAACAAACAAAATAAAAAAAAACATACACGCTCAAAACTTTTTGTGGCTCGTTTTTTTTCATTTAGATTCCCCACTTCTTTTAACTTTCGCAAACATTTTCGATGAAAATGGTAAATATACAGGTAAAACTATATACAATAATTTAATAAGTTATACACAACTATATACAACTATGTATTATATACAGGTTATAGTATATACTATACACAGGTAAAACTATACTATAACATAATTCCGTAAAATGTGAGTGCGGAACGCTTGATTTTTTTTTTTTTTTGATTTTAGGCATGTTTTGTTTTGTGATTTATTGAAACTACAAAAACTTTTCTATTTTTTTTTTATTTTTAAATTTTCAGTTTCACAAAAAATTTTTAAACTTATTTCATCGAACCTACTATATTTTCCGTTTTTACTTCAAAGTATTTTTTAAATATTTGAAACTAAAAATTGTTTTTCACAACTTAAAATCGAAAATGTGACCATCGCTGATTTCTAATCCACCTTAAAGAAAATCAATATTTCACGTTTTTTCATTATTAAAACAGGGCCCGTCATTTTTGACAAGAAAGAATTCATTTTGGAAAGAACTAGTATACAATAATTTAATTAGTTATATTGTACGAACTCGTGTTTTAAATATTGCTTATAAAAGGGCTTGCAAATGACCACTTTTGTACGGTATCAATACGGAACAGTTTAGAACTATTCATAATTGAATTAGTACATTTATAGAGAAATAATGTTTATGGGGAGAATTGTCTTTTCCTATCCTAGCGTCCACACGTGCAAGTGTAAGCTCGAAAAACTCAACGCATTAAAACAGTTTTACTACCGCATTCACAGTTTTACTATCACTTGCAGGTCTACTTGCAACGTAAGAAAACAAACAACCAATTTTGGTTGGTGGTCAAACAAAGAAAAAACAATTTTGTACCTTATATGATTTTATGAAAAGTGCTTATGGGGTGTTTTTAATATAATACTAGTTTCAATACATTTCATGAAATGATTTTTATAAAGCCCCTATGATACTTAATTTTTTTGTCTAATTTGCGCTTGGGCAAGACAATAAGTGTATATACAACACTTTACAAAAATTTGGACTCTCAATGGTTGAATTGCAAGTACTTGCAGATAATAGGGCAGTTCACAACCTTATTTGCACCAGATTTATATTTATTTATATAAAATTATATATAAATATATATATATATTTATATTTATAGTTATATTTTAATTGTTGTGGCATTTTTCAATGAAACAAGTTCCGAGGGAACTTGAGTGGTAATTTTTTAATTTGCTGGTAGGAAAAACGATATTTTCTGTAGATATATGGGTGGCAGCTCTGCCCAAAAAAAGAAAAAACATTTAATGGCTGTTACATGTTTTTTGCTTTGTACGTTTTTTTGAATTCTCCATGTTTTGTTCTATAAAAGTGGTCGGCACCCATGAAGCACATGCTTTGCCAAAACTCTCACGTATTTTCATACTCTTTCACTCACTCGAAAAACAACTATTGCCGAAGCAGCATTGTTTTGAATGATATGCAATTTTTTTGTCTCACTTTCACTTACAGTCTCATTTTTAATTTTGCCGAACACTGTTCTATAATGATACTTTTGTATCTTTTTAATTAAGTGTTTGTACATATACGTAACTTGAACGTATTAAATTATCATTAAACTGCTTTTTACACTTTACTGCAAAATGTTATAAATACAATGCAAAAACGGTTAACGCCATTACATGTTTGGCATATTCAAAGTACAATAAGATGATACAACAAATTATGCAAAGCAAAAACCAAGTAAAAGTTTAAACCAAACACAAAAGTCTAATTATCTCAAAACTATGAAAATGCAGTTAACTGTTTTTTGTCCATCTGGTCCATTTTTCTGCAGGGATGTTATTGCAGTTACGAAACTCTGTTATTTAATATAGCATAATATGGCTGAAAAATTTCAAAAATACCCAAAGAAATCACCTTGAATTATTTCAGTAATTTGTGATGAATACCCTGATTTAACACAAAAATTTAAGGAAAAACAAAACATTTTTTAATTATTTTATTATTCCAATTGGAATTGCAAATTTAAATTATAAAAAAAATGTTTTCCAAATACATAATATGAAGGCTAAATGCATCCGATTTGCTAAAATTTTCACATTCTGTAGCTCGTTTCTGCAACTTTTGTCACCGTAGTTCTTACCATATTTTCTCACATTGACGTCATAAAGACGTCATTCTCACTTGCTCCGTCTCTGTTATAAAATGAGAAAAGTCGCTGTCTCATCTCACTTGTTTCAATTCTATTTTCGTAGGAATTCAATAGCCACAGTATTTCTGTAAACTAAAATATGTGACTCGAGTTGGCTGAAGTTGTCACTATGTTCTTTTTAGGTGAGAACAATTTTTGGTTGATAGTGCAACTTTCGATTTCAATAAAGTGGTTACTATAATTTCTAACCGGTACAAGGTATCAACTTAAATTTTTTCGTTTAGATTATAAAAATATAATATACACAATATTATAAGTTTTACAATGTATAAATTAATGAATATATAAACTTAAATATCTTATTACTGAGATTTATTCCCTGATAAAATTTGTATCACTGCATTAAGTAACCGGATGAAAAGAATACTCGGATCTCAACGCATGGGAAGGTTTGTTTTATACAAACAAACATTTTTATACAAAATGTCAATTGTTTCAATTTTATATATTCCCATGATATAATAATTCCAAGGTAGTTTTGACAAGTGTTGATTGCGCTCTCTTTTTTGTTATATTTTTGACAGACAGCCTTTTCCCACAGAAACGTCAATACTACCTTGGAGTAATTATACCATGATATATTCCCTACCGCTTGTGTATCTGTCTCATCACAGAGCAATATTTACTCACTTATTTATGCAGAAACACTAGCTTTCGTAAAGTGAGTATTTTGGAATGAAATAGTGTGACGTCAGAAAAAGTGACTATTTGTCGCAAAAGTTGTAGAAACGAGCTACTGTTCACGATTAAATTTATATTTGACCATCTAAAAAGATTCCATTGAAAACTAGACAGCATGCAAATAAAACAAAGCTGGGTGCACAAAATATGTGTTTGACAAAATATTAACCACACCTTCGATAGCTCAGTTGGTAGAGCGGTGGACTGTAGAGTAAAATACATTGCGAATAGAAATCCATAGGTCGCTGGTTCAAATCCGGCTCGAAGGAATTTAAATTTTTATCGCAAGCATACGTGTACAGGAAATATATTTCATATGTAAGTTTATTTCGTGTGGAATTTGTTTTTTATTTAAAATATTATTTTGATTTATTTAGATAACATAAAATATAATAAATATTTTCATACATGGTTATGATTGCAACATCTATAAAAAATTGTTTTTTTCTGGCTTATGTGTTTAAAAACAATATTGTATGTTCTATATAAATACGTTTAAATTTTATCAAAATAACTTGAACTTTTTATCAAAATACGATAACTTTTAGATACCAACAAACGACTTAATATATCGCACACTAAATACAAAACAGTCACAACTCAAAAAACATGACTTTTCAGGAGAAGCGAAAAATAAAACCCTTTGGTTGATACTACAGAAGAAAAGCAATTTTCATCTAAACACACAAACTTCATTCGTCCAGTTAATGAAGAAAATAATGAAAAAGATAGTGAGATATGTGTTTTGTGAATTGATTTATAACAAAAAGTCGGTATAAAAAATTTTGAGTTGTGACTGTTTTGTATTTAGTGTGCGATATACATTGTTAGTTTTTGTTCAACAAACACATAGAAAATTTGTAATTTACCTTTAAAAGCCATACATTCTATAAATTATTTTTTATTAATACAGATAAATTTTAATTAACAAGCTCTTAAATACTTAATTTCGTTTTAGCTTTTCTAAGATTGAATATGTTTTACAAAAAAGCGGAGTTTTTGCAGAACAATTATTAAATATAATCTCAAAAGCATAACATATAGATATTGATTGTAGCGCAAATTTTAGGCCCTTACGGTGTCTTAAGTATAAATAAAAATAAAAGATCTGTAATTTGTACGATTTAAAAATATATAAACAACTATTTACAATATCAAATGCTTCATGGAAGGTTTTTATGACAGCTTGTGACCGGATATGCCAAGCAGACTTTCGCCCAAACTTACTTGAGCTCATCTCATGATTAGTGTTTAATAAATGTAATAAAAATGTATATTTAAAACAGACAAACGACAAACAAGTAAATAAAACAAACAAAACACAAAAGTATCTTTGCATAATTTAATTTATAATTGTAAAAATGCTATTTCAATTTCTTAGTAATAAATTTACAGAATCACGCTATTCTAAAATATATACCTACTTGATTTATTAAAAATTTGAATTTTTCAAGAAAATAAGCAGGGAATGTTAAAATATATTAAAAGTCGTTCTCTATTTATTATCACTTTTTGCTGCATCCTGTCGAAAGCAGTTCTTAGTAAGCCAAAAATAACGATTATTCTGGTGGCAGTTTTCTAGACGCTAGCATGACATGTACACTTAACATCGACAGTGATGTGTATTTGCGCCTAAAACAATTTATCCTTTTAGTTTAAAGCACTCACTTTCATCATTTTACTCTAAAGAAATGCCATGTATCCAGGCACTTAAATCGCTGCTATCAGGTTCCATGACAATATCTTCAAGCTCTTCATAGTCAAGCAAGCATTGTGCGGCAGTTCGGCCACTGAGATAGGCACCATGTACAGTTGAGTAAAAATTGGAATGTGTATGCTCACCAGCGAATAATACAACGGGCTGAAAAGTTCGAATTAGTTGAATGTTTATTAATTTATTTAAACATAACAAACCTTTTTCTGTTGAGGCGTCGTATAAAGCGGTTGGGCTAAATTTTCAATATCTTCCTGTGAAGCCCCAACAGGAATTGAGGTATATGAACCGCACGTAAAAGGCTGTGAGTTCCAGCTAGTGCTATAATAATAATACGTTTTTTTAGTTTGTGAAGTGATGAATAATAAATTTTAAATTTTTATTTATACTCACTAAACACAACGCTTTGGTTTGGGTACATAGGGATCTTGCAAGAACTTGCTTAAAATCTCTGTGCATTTTTCCGCCACTATATCTTGGGAGAGAGTTTCCATATACTCAGCTTCACGGCCTGACACCCAGCCTAGTAGTAAAGTACTGGAAAGTTTTGCAAACGAATATATTTTTTTGAACCAATTCTTGCTCAAGTATTCTTCAGTATTGCGTTCCGAATCGGATGTTTGCTGATCATACTTTTCATCATTCCAAAGTAGCATTATTTCCGAAACTTCCGCATTTAGAAAAGGGTGCTCATATTCAAGAAATATTTTATCAACTGTGCCGAACATAAGATTCTCAATGGATTCTTGCTTATAGAGAGGCAACTCTGGATAAAACAAAGACTTATGCTTGCGTTTCAGCACTCCCAAAGGTATGGTGCAGATAACATGTTCTGCAAAAAATTCCCCACCATCTTCGCAGGTAACACAAACTGTATTGTCTGTGTCCGAACTTATGCAGTCGTCATGGTCTGAGGCAAAAGATGCTTTACTTTCTTGCGTGACAATAGCTGCAGCTCCTTCACTTTGATCTATAGCAAATTCGGTAACAGTATTCTCAGAATTTTCAGAGTCATCATATTCGGAATTTTCATCGACTATATCAAGGCCTGTTGGTGATCTTTTTCGCTTCCAGTGAATTGTTTTTACAGGGCAGTTTGTGATAACTGACTCCCTAGCGATGTGATCAGAGAGTGGTTGCAAAATGGAGCTATAGCCAGTTGGCAATACAATGTTACCACCCTGTAACTCAGTATAACTACCTAAAAAGAGAAATGCAGACAATTTTAAAATCATTTTTGTCATCTAAATTAAAACTCACACCTACGTACCTAGTTCGAGAAGATCCACATCATTCATATCATTACAGCCAGTAATGCAGGTTTCGCGCTTTAGTAGACAATTAAAGATCAATTGTTTCAAACGCTTTTCCTTGGGATCATCTATTCTACTTAAATATATTTCAATTTCATAGTTTATGTGCTCGCCCACACTGTTAATATCGGGTGGTGGGCTATACTGGCAAAGAAAGTATTCATCACAGCGGCCAAGGAAACATACGTAAGCTTCATAGATTTCTTGCAAGATGCAAAAAGGAACTTGATTGCCATCCTCTGTGGTAGCAACTATTTTGTGTGGTTTTGGTATATTCACTACGCTCACAAGACTATGCGACACGGCTACTTCGAATATAGGGTTGCCCAGCACCCCGTGTATCCAATTTGCGCCGAGTTCAACCTATAAGTTTTATGAAATTTTTCATAGAAAATGCTTAAAACTTGTATTAACTAAAAAAATGGTTAGTTTAGTTATTATAAGTATCTGAAATTACTATAACATAATTCCGTAAAATGTGAGTGCGGAACGCTCGATTTTTTTGAAAAATTTCAGAGCATATTTTTAGGCATTTTCTGTTTTGTGATTTATTGAAACTTCAAAAACTTTATATTTATTTTTTCATGTTGTAAGTTTCAGTTTTACAAAAAATTTTTAAAATTTTTCGTCGTACCTACTATGGTTTTCGTTTTTACTTTGCAGTATTTTATAAGTATTTGGAACTGAAAATTATTATTTGAATAATTAAAAATCGAATAAATGGAAACGGGCCCGTCATTTTTGACGGGAAAGAACTAGTTCTTATAATAATTTGATAAATTCTACAAATGATTATATTTTTCATTAAATACGGAGAAATGAGTCATTTTCGCATTTCGTATAAAATTCAAGAAAGTTTCAAACTAAGAATAATTGTATACATTTCAATGAAAACATTTAAGCAGTTCGACTTTGCGATGCATAAAAATTCTTTTTGTGTTTTTTTTATTATTATAAAAGCACAGTGCGATGCAAAACATTGCAACATTTTGTGCTGCACAGTATATAATATATCATTCACCTTTTACACAAGTCTATTTGTCGATTCAAATGCAGAGGCACCTATGCATGATCGTAGGTATGGTTCCAATGCTTGAGAAACATTTAAAAAAACGCGATTTAATTTATTCCGTTTGTTTTTGTTTTACTTTTTTGCACTGCGTTTTTGTCATTGAAACTTCTATTCTAATTTCTAGATAATTGCTATATTATATGCACATTCGTTTAGTACGTTTGTTTTGTGTCTGCAGTAGTTATAATTTTGTTTGTTTTGCGATAAAATTTTGTATTTTTTGCAGATGCTGTATGAGAATCTAAGTAGGAGGATGTGGAATATAAACATTATGTGCTTATCAATGTGCTGTGTTGACATTCTTTTTAAGATAAGAAATTTTAACTGTTGACTATATTTATCTCGAGGTTTGGCAATTTTTTTCCAATCACTACTGATTTACTTTGACTGATAAGCCATATCGAAAGTGAATTTTGCAACTAACTAGTGAAAGCCTTTTTAAAAAGGGAATTAACTACTCCTCTTAGAAGCTTATTTAATTTTTTTTCCGATTTTGATTTTATTCGCCGATAGAGATACGAGTATTTGAAGAGCTACTTGAAAAGAAGATAATATAAAAATATCTAGAAAGACTTCAAAATATTATAAAAAAGCTTAACGTTCATCGGTCCTTTATTTCTAGAAATGAATAGGTTCCTTGTGTGTAAATTTTACACAGTTTTTCAAGAGCCATATTTTTTATGAATGCGATCTGGTCGTTTTAAATTTATTGTTCATAAATTTTTAAACATATATTTTGCATACGATTTTTATATTGAGCCAAAATCCTAGTTCGATTTGATGAACTTATAATTAAGACATGTTAACTTGAAGTTGAAAAGTGTGTAAAATTTACACAAGGAACCGATTAAGGTTAGCTAAATAACAAAAAAAAAAACAAGGTTTTATAATATAATATACACAATAAATTAAACATTTTGCAGGCTTATTTATTTGTGACGTTGTTGAAGAAAACAAATTCATTCATTACAAGGCATGTGCTGTTTATTAATTAAAATTGTCTTACAATGTAATTGAATACATATTTTAGAAAAAAAGTTCGACAGTATTTCTCGAAATCATATTTTATACAAATTTTAACTCAATAGCTAGTACCTCTCTCATTAAATTTCTTAAACATTTTGCATCAACCAATTGTTGACATTTTAATATTGGCTACTCTTAGCATAACTTTTTAGAATGTGTAACACATCATGATAAAAACTTGGCAACAGCAAGTAAATATAACTTTATGCAAGGACTTCGACTGAAAACGTGTTCAAAGGAAAAGACCAAGAATTGTTACGAAGCAAAAACCAAATCAAATAGCAGAAGGCGGCTACATTTGAGACCACACAATTTTTAATGTGATGGCAATGCGTCATCTATAACTGTGTTTCTCTTTTTGTTTTTATGCTTAAATGTTACTCAAAACAAAACAAAATCTAAAATAAACCAGGAAGTGCTAAATCGAATGTTTTGAGAATACAAATTTGCAAGAAATATATAGAGCACAGCTCTGCTAACTGGGAACAATATTTAAATGCACAAAAATAGCATTAAATATGTTAAGAAGAAAAAAAAAACATTCTATTAATATCCTATAAAAATATTTTGTTAGAAATCGCAAAAGTAGATGAAGTAAACTACAATTTTTTTTTTCTTTCTTCTTACATAATGCCTTAAGTAGACAAATTTAAATTTCTTTACCTTCTGAGATTCCATTGGAATCGATACAATACGACCACCAATACGATTTCTTGCTTCAAGGATCTTAAAGCTGTTGCAACCATTTTGAAGCAAGTGATTTGCTGCTGATAGTCCGGCCATGCCAGCACCAATAATCAGCACTTTCACCTTGTTTTCAAGGCTACAGCCAGCCATTGTCTGTGCAGCATATTCTTCGGTTGGCGAAGGTGCTGGCGTTTGTGGTGTTGTATCTATCATCATCTTGTTATCGTTTTATTTTTTGTTTTTTCAACCTTATACTTAAAATTCAAATCATCTACGTAAAAAATTGAAGTTTTATTTATTTTTTTCAACACAGTGTTTTTTCCAGATTTTCACTGTTTCGAATTTTCTGTATCAAATGTTTGTGGTTACTTCTTCAGTCGTTATGGTTGACAGTTTCAAGTGTCAAAATATTTATTGTGTTTTGTATCCACTTTGGAGCAATTCCAACCAACAGCTGATTGCTCTACTATGTGCTAAATGCGCATGTCGTTCCGCCCGGCGTATTTTTCACCATTTATTTACATCATCATATGATTGTTTTCCACCGCTTTTTTTTGCTTAATTTTCTCTCATTTTTTCGTCATTTCACTATCTGTTAGATACGTTGCCAGTTATTATGTGATTTTTACTAATTAATAAATAATGGCTAATAGAACGTGCGTGAAGATAGCAACGATTTTTTCGTTGAAAGTTAGCAACGATTTTTTTGGCGCTACTCGCACAGGGTGTTTTTTTTCGGTGGTAATGATCATTAATTATACAAAATCGTGGTTTTCATACAAAAAATCTATTAAATTACAAAAAAAAAAATCAGAAATTGGAAAAAAAAAACAAAGAAATTGATTGCGACAATAATTAATACAATTAATACTATATTATTTAAGTTATATAAAATAAAAAATATTCATCAATTACAATCATTTTCGGGCAGCAACAAGTTTGCTGCTCATAAAAGCCTTAGCAGCTGGAAAGCAGGTATTTTTTACAATATTTAGACACCAAAATCGACCCTCCAGCTGCATTGGAACAGATTCCATACCAGGTCGTAACCCATTTTGAAATATACCGTTGCTGGATACCCAGGAGTTTTCTGCGCATATGACACCCATATAGCTAGAAAGTAAATATTTTTTCTAATTTTTAGACACCAATATCAACCCTCTAGCTATGTTGGAGTAGATTCTATACCAGGTTAACAATATTGAGGTTAAGAACGATTTTGGCCACTAGGAAGTTTTCTGCGCACATGACACCTATGCCACTGCATAGATGGGATTTTTTCTGATTTTTAAACACCAATATCGACTCTCTAGCTATGTTGGAGTAGATTCCATACCATGTGGTCATCCACTTGAAAAAAAACCGTTGCTGGACTCCCAGGAGTTTTCTGCGCATATCACACCTATGCCACTGCATAGCGGGAATTTTTTCTAATTTTTTGACACCAATATCGACCTTCTAGCTATGTTGGAGTAGATTCCATACCAGGTTAACGATATTGAGGTTAAGGACGATTTTGGCCACTAGGAAGTTTTCTGCGCACATGACACCTATGCCACTGCATAGCGGAAATTTTTTCTAATTTTTAGACACCAATATCGACCCTCTAGCTATGTTGGAGTAGATACTATACCATGTGGTCATCCACTTGAAAAAAAACCGTTGCTGGAATCCCTGGAGTTTTCTGCGCATATAACCCCTATGCCACTGCATAAAGGGGATTTTTTCTGATTTTTAAACACCAATATCGACCCTCTAACTATGTTGGAGTAGATTCCATACCATGTGGTCATCCACTAGAAAAAATCGTTGCTAAACTTCCAGGAGGAGTCAAGAGTTTTCTGCGCATATGACACCTATGCCACTGCATAGAGGGGATTTTTTCTGATTTTTAGACACCAATATCGACCCTCTAGCTATGTTGGAGTAGATTCTATACCATGTGGTCATCCACTTGAAAAAACCGTTGCTGGACTCCCAGGAGTTTTCTGCGCATAGGACACCTATGCCACTGCATAAAGGGGATTTTTTCTGATTTTTAGACACCAATATCGATCCTCTACCTATGTTGGAGTAGATTCCATACCATGTGGTCATCCACTTGAAAAAAAATCGTTGCTGGACTCCCAGGAGTTTTCTGCGCATATGACACCTACGCCACTGCATAGAGAAAATTTTTTCTGATTTTTAGACATCAATATCGACCCTCTAGCTATGTTGGAGTAGATTCCATACCATGTGGTCATCCACTTGAAAAAAACCGTTGCTGGACTCCCAGGAGTTTTCTGCGCATATCACACCTATGCCACCGCATAGCGTGAATTTTTTCTAATTTTTTGACACCAATATCGACCCTCTAACTATGTTGGAGTAGATTCCATACCATGTGGTCATCCACTAGAAAAAATCGTTGCTAAACTTCCAGGAGGAGTCAAGAGTTTTCTGCGCACATGACACCTATGCCACTGCAAAGAGGGAATTTTTCTGATTTTAAGACACCAATATCGACCCTCTACCTATGTTGGAGTAGATTCCATACCATGTGGTCATCCACTTGAAAAAAACCGTTGCTGGACTCCCAGGAGTTTTCTGCGCACATGACACCTATGCCACTGCAAAGAGGGAATTTTTTCTGATTTTAAGACACCAATATCGACCCTCTACCTATGTTGGAGTAGATTCCATACCATGTGGTCATCCACTTGAAAAAAACCGTTGCTGGACTCCCAGGAGTTTTCTGCGCATATGACACCTATACAACTGCATAGCGGGGATTTTTTCTGATTTTTAGACACCAATGTCAACCCTCTAGCTATGTTGGAGTAGATTCTATACCATGTGGTCATCCACTTGAAAAAAATCGTTGCTAAACTTCCAGGAGGAGTCAAGAGTTTTCTGCGCATATGACACCTATGCCACTGCATAGAGGGGATTTTTTCTGATTTTTATACACCAATATCGACCCTCTAGCTATGTTGGAGTAGATTCTATACCATGTGGTCATCCACTTGAAAAAAAACGTTGCTGGAATCCCTGGAGTTTTCTGCGCATATAACACTTATACAACTGCATAGAGGGGATTTTTTCTGATTTTTAAACACCAATGTCAACCCTCTAGCTATGTTGGAGTAGATTCTATACCATGTGGTCATCCACTTGAAAAAAAACCGTTGCTGGACTCCCAGGAGTTTTCTGCGCATATGACACCTATGCCACTGCATAGCGGGAATTTTTTCTAATTTTTTGACACCAATATCGACCTTCTAGCTATGTTGGAGTAGATTCCATACCAGGTTAACGATATTGAGGTTAAGGACGATTTTGGCCATTAGGAAGTTTTCTGCGCACATGACACCTATGCCACTGCATAGCGGGAATTTTTTCTGATTTTTAAACACCAATATCGACTCTCTAGCTATGTTGGAGTAGATTCTATACCATGTGGTCATCCACTTGAAAAAAAACCGTTGCTGGACTCCCAGGAGTTTTCTGCGCATATCACACCTATGCCACTGCATAGCGGGAATTTTTTCTAATTTTTTGACACCAATATCGACCCTCTAACTATGTTGGAGTAGATTCCATACCATGTGGTCATCCACTTGAAAAAAACCGTTGCTGGACTCCCAGGAGTTTTCTGCGCATATGACACTTATACAACTGCATAGAGGGGATTTTTTCTGATTTTTAGACACCAATGTCAACCCTCTAGCTATGTTGGAGTAGATTCTATACCATGTGGTCATCCACTTGAAAAAAATCGTTGCTAAACTTCCAGGCGGAGTCAAGAGTTTTCTGCGCATATGACACCTATGCCACTGCATAGAGGGGATTTTTTCTGATTTTTATACACCAATATCGACCCTCTAGCTATGTTGGAGTAGATTCTATACCATGTGGTCATCCACTTGAAAAAAACCGTTGCTGGAATCCCTGGAGTTTTCTGCGCATATGACACCTATGCCACTGCATAGCGGGAATTTTTTCTAATTTTTTGACACCAATATCGACCTTCTAGCTATGTTGGAGTAGATTCCATACCAGGTTAACGATATTGAGGTTAAGGACGATTTTGGCCATTAGGAAGTTTTCTGCGCACATGACACCTATGCCACTGCATAGTGGGAATTTTTTCTAATTTTTAGACACCAATATCGACCCGCTAACTATGTTGGAGTAGATGCCATACCATGTGGTCATCCACTTGAAAAAAAACCGTTGCTGGACTCCCAGGAGTTTTCTGCGCATATGAAACTTATGCCACTGCATAGAGGGGATTTTTTCTGATTTTTAGACACCAATGTCGACCCTCTAGCTATGTTGGAGTAGATTCCATACCATGTGGTCATCCACTTGAAAAAAACCGTTGCTGGACTCCCAGGAGTTTTCTGCGCATATGACACCCATATAGCTAGAAAGTGAATATTTTTTCTAATTTTTAGACACCAATATCAACCCTCTAGCTATGTTGGAGTAGATTCTATACCAGGTTAACAATATTGAGGTTAAGCACGATTTTGGCCAATAGGAAGTTTTCTGCGCATATCACACCTATGCCACTGCATAGAGGGGATTTTTTCTGATTTTTAGACACCAATATCGACCCTCTAACTATGTTGGAGTAGATTCTATACCATGTGGTCATCCACTTGAAAAAAAACCGTTGCTGGAAACCCCGGAGTTTTCTGCGCACATGACACCTATGCCACTGCATAGCGGGAATTTTTTCTAATTTTTAGACACCAATATCGACCCTCTAACTATGTTGGAGTAGATGCCATACCATGTGGTCATCCACTTGAAAAAAAACCGTTGCTGGACTCCCAGGAGTTTTCTGCGCATATCACACCTATGCCACTGCATAGCGGGAATTTTTTATAATTTTTTGACACCAATATCGACCCCCTAACTATGTTGGAGTAGATTCCATACCATGTGGTCATCCACTAGAAAAAATCGTTGCTAAACTTCCAGAAGGAGTCAAGAGTTTTCTGCGCATATGACACCTATGCCACTGCATAGAGGGGATTTTTTCTGATTTTTAGACACCAATGTCGACCCTCTAGCTATGTTGGAGTAGATTCCATACCATGTGGTCATCCACTTGAGAAAAAACCGTTGCTGGACTCCCAGGAGTTTTCTGCGCATATGACACCTAAGCCACTGCATAAAAGGGATTTTTTCTGATTTTTCGACACCAATGTCGACCCTCTAGCTATGTTGGAGTAGATTCCATACCATGTGGTCATCCACTTGAAAAAAACCGTTGCTGGACTCCCAGGAGTTTTCTGCTCATATGACACCTATGCCACTAAATGAAGGGGATTTTTTCTGATTTTTAGACACCAATGTCGACCCTCTAGCTATGTTGGAGTAGATTCCATACCATGTGGTCATCCACTTGAGAAAAAACCGTTGCTGGACTCCCAGGAGTTTTCTGCGCATATGACACCTAAGCCACTGCATAAAAGGGATTTTTTCTGATTTTTCGACACCAATGTCGACCCTCTAGCTATGTTGGAGTAGATTCCATACCATGTGGTCATCCACTTGAAAAAAATCGTTGCTAAACTTCCAGGAGGAGTCAAGAGTTTTCTGCGCATATCACACCTATGCCACTGCATAGAGGGGATTTTTTCTGATTTTTATACACCAATATCGACCCTCTACCTATGTTGGAGTAGATTCCATACCAGGTTAACGATATTGAGGTTAAGCACGATTTCGGCCAATAGGAAGTTTTCTGCGCATATCACACCTATGCCACTGCATAGAGGGGATTTTTTCTGATTTTTAGACTCCAATGTCGACCCTCTAGCTATGTTGGAGTAGATTCCATACCATGTGGTCATCCACTTGAAAAAACCGTTGCATAACTTCCAGGAGGGGTCAAGAGTTTTCTGCGCATATGACACCTATGCCACTGCATAAAGGGGATTTTTTCTGATTTCTAGACATCAATATCGACCCTCTAGCTATGTTGGAGTAGATTCCATACCATGTGTCATCCACTTGAAAAAAACCGTTGCTGGACTCCCAGGAGTTTTCTGCGCATATGACACCTATGTCACTGCATAAAGGGGATTTTTTCTGATTTTTAGACACCAATATCGATCCTCTAGCTATGTTGGAATAGATTCCTCTCCAGGTTTTATAAAATGAATGTTGCAAAATATTAAATTTTACAAAAAAAACTTCGCCATCGCTGGGATTCGAACTCATGAACCTCCGGCTATGAGGTGCATGTGGTCTCGTTAGGCTATTTGGGACTATATTTAGTGGAAAATTTTTTAATATATACTGGTTACTATGCTTTGTCTATCAACCTTGATAAAAAATAAATATTCACTAGAACGACAACGAAAGAGGTAAAAGAAGAAATCAAAAATATTTGTCTTGTTATAACGGTACATAGTAACTAGAGTAGAATGCAAGCAAACATGTATTTAAGTGGTGCATAAAATACATATTTTTTATTCTACATTTCAGGGCTGCCAACTAGCAATTTTATTCACTCAATTTTATATGCGTTAAATTGATAATGAACATATAAGAAATACATAAATAGTCATAGTCGTGAGAATATGATGAGTAACATAATGATTATGCATGAATTTATATGTTTTATGTTATTTTTAAAATGATAATACAATATTTATGATTTGTGCTAACCTTTGTATTCATTCTTGTATACCTAGTATATTAAAAAGTTTACAAGCATAACAACATATATACATAAGTCAAAAATATATTGACCGCCAGTATTTAATAGTTTCATGTATTTATATCTGATACCTATGAAACTATGACTATGGACTCCCAGGAATATTCTGCAAATATGACACCTATACCACTGCATAGAGGGTATTTTTTCTGATTATTAGACATCAATATCGACCCTCTAGCTATGTTGGAGTAGATTCCATACCATGTGTCATCCACTTGAAAAAAACCGTTGCTGGACTCCCAGGAGTTTTCTGCGCATATGACACCTATGCCACTGCATAAAGGGGATTTTTTCTGATTTTTAGACACCAATATCGATCCTCTACCTATGTTGGAGTAGATTCCATACCATGTGGTCATCCACTTGAAAAAAACCGTTGCTGGACTCCCAGGAGTTTTATGCGCATATGACACCTATACAACTGCATAGAGGGGATTTTTTCTGATTCTTAGACACCAATATCGACCCTCTAACTATGTTGGAGTAGATTCCATACCATGTGGTCATCCACTTGAAAAAAATCGTTGCTAAACTTCCAGGAGGAGTCAAGAGTTTTCTGCGCATATGACACCTATACAACTGCATAGAGGGGATTTTTTCTGATTTTAAGACACCAATATCGACCCTCTAACTATGTTGGAGTAGATTCCATACCATGTGGTCATCCACTTGAAAAAAATCGTTGCTAAACTTCCAGGAGGAGTCAAGAGTTTTCTGCGCATATGACACCTATGCCACTGCATAGAGGGGATTTTTTCTGATTTTTAGACACCAATATCGTTCCTCTACCTATGTTGGAGTAGATTCCATACCATGTGGTCATCCACTTGAAAAAAACCGTTGCTGGACTCCCAGGAGTTTTCTGCGCATATGACACCTATGCCACTGCATAGGGGGAATTTTTTCTGTTTTAAGACACCTATGTCGACCCTCTAGCTATGTTGGAGTAGATTCCATACCATGTGGTCATCCACTTGAAAAAACCGTTGCATAACTTCCAGGAGGGGTCAAGAGTTTTCTGCGCATATGACACCTATGTCACTGCATAAAGGGGATTTTTTCGGATTTTTCGACACCAATGTCGACCCTCTAGCTATGTTGGAGTAGATTCCATACCATGTGGTCATCCACTTGAAAAAAATCGTTGCTAAACTTCCAGGAGGAGTCAAGAGTTTTCTGCGCATATGACACCTATGCCACTGCATAAAGGGGATTTTTTCTGATTTTTAGACACTGATTTTTAGATTTTTTTTAGGTCATGAGTTCGAATCCCAGCGATGGCGAAGTTTTTTTTTAAAATTTAATTTTTTGCAACATTCATTTTATAAAACCTGGAGAGGAATCTATTCCAACATAGCTAGAGGATCGATATTGGTGTCTAAAAATCAGAAAAAATCCCCTTTATGCAGTGGCATAGGTGTCATATGCGCAGAAAACTCTTGACCCCTCCTGGAAGTTATGCAACGGTTTTTTCAAGTGGATGACCACATGGTATGGAATCTACTCCAACATAGCTAGAGGGTCGACATTGGTGTCTTAAAATCAGAAAAAATTCCCCCTATGCAGTGGCATAGGTGTCATATGCGCAGAAAACTCCTGGGAGTCCAGCAACGGTTTTTTTCAAGTGGATGACCACATGGTATGGAATCTACTCCAACATAGCTAGAAAGTCGATATTGGTGTCTAAAAATCAGAAAAAAATCCCCTTTATGCAGTGGCATAGGTTTCATATGCGCAGAAAACTCTTGACTCCTCCTGGAAGTTTAGCAACGATTTTTTCAAGTGGATGACCACATGGTATAGAATCTACTCCAACATAGTTAGAGGGTCGATATTGGTGTCTTAAAATCAGAAAAAATCACCTTTATGCAGTGGCTTAGGTGTCATATGCGCAGAAAACTCCTGGGAGTCCAGCAACGGTTTTTTTCAAGTGGATGACCACATGGTATGGAATCTACTCCAACATAGCTAGAGGGTCGATATTGATGTCTAGAAATCAGAAAAAATCCCCTTTATGCAGTGGCATAGGTGTCATATGCGCAGAAAACTCTTGACCCCTCCTGGAAGTTATGCAACGGTTTTTTCAAGTGGATGACCACATGGTATGGAATCTACTCCAACATAGGTAGAGGAACGATATTGGTGTCTAAAAATCAGAAAAAATCCCCTCTATGCAGTGGCATAGGTGTCATATGCGCAGAAAACTCTTGACTCCTCCTGGAAGTTTAGCAACGATTTTTTTCAAGTGGATGACCACATGGTATGGAATCTACTCCAACATAGTTAGAGGGTCGATATTGGTGTCTAAGAATCAGAAAAAATCCCCTCTATGCAGTTGTATAGGTGTCATATGCGCATAAAACTCCTGGGAGTCCAGCAACGGTTTTTTTCAAGTGGATGACCACATGGTATGGAATCTACTCCAACATAGGTAGAGGATCGATATTGGTGTCTAAAAATCAGAAAAAATCCCCTTTATGCAGTGGCATAGGTGTCATATGCGCAGAAAACTCTTGACTCCTTCTGGAAGTTTAGCAACGATTTTTTCAAGTGGATGACCACATGGTATGGAATCTACTCCAACATAGCTAGAGGGTCGATATTGATGTCGAAAAATCAGAAAAAATCCCCTTTATGCAGTGACATAGGTGTCATATGCGCAGAAAACTCTTGACCCCTCCTGGAAGTTTAGCAACGGTTTTTTTCAAGTGGATGACCACATGGTATGGAATCTACTCCAACATAGCTAGAGAGTCGACATTGATGTCTAAAAATCAGAAAAATTCCCTCTTTGCAATGGTTTAGGTGTCATATTTGCAGAATATTCCTGGGAGTCCATAGTCATAGTTTCATAGGTATCAGATATAAATACATGAAACTATTAAATACTGGCGGTCAATATATTTTTGACTTATGTATATATGTTGTTATGCTTGTAAACTTTTTAATATACTAGGTATACAAGAATGAATACAAAGGTTAGCACAAATCATAAATATTGTATTATCATTTTAAAAATAACATAAAACATATAAATTCATGCATAATCATTATGTTACTCATCATATTCTCACGACTATGACTATTTATGTATTTCTTATATGTTCATTATCAATTTAACGCATATAAAATTGAGTGAATAAAATTGCTAGTTGGCAGCCCTGAAATGTAGAATAAAAAATATGTATTTTATGCACCACTTAAATACATGTTTGCTTGCATTCTACTCTAGTTACTATGTGCCGTTATAACAAGACAAATATTTTTGATTTCTTCTTTTACCTCTTTCGTTGTCGTTCTAGTGAATATTTATTTTTTTTCAAGGTTGATAGACAAAGCATAGTAACCATTATATATTAAAAAATTTTCCACTTACAATTATAGTCTCAAATAGCCTAACGAGACCACATGCACCTCATAGCCGGAGGGTCATGAGTTCGAATCCCAGCGATGGCGAAGTTTTTTTTGTAAAATTTAATATTTTGCAACATTCATTTTATAAAACCTGGAGAGGAATCTATTCCAACATAGCTAGAGGATCGATATTGGTGTCTAAAAATCAGAAAAAATCCCCTTTATGCAGTGACATAGGTGTCATATGCGCAGAAAACTCCTGGGAGTCCAGCAACGGTTTTTTTCAAGTGGATGACACATGGTATGGAATCTACTCCAACATAGCTAGAGGGTCGATATTGATGTCTAAAAATCAGAAAAAATCCCCTTTATGCAGTGGCATAGGTGTCATATGCGCAGAAAACTCCTGGGAGTCCAGCAACGATTTTTTTCTAGTGGATTACCACATGGTATGGAATCTACTCCAACATACCTAGAGGGTCGAAATTGGTGTCTTAAAATTAGAAAATATCCGCATTATACCGTGGCTTAGGTGTCATATGCGCAGAAAACTCCTGGGAGTCCAGCAACGGTTTTTTCTCAAGTGGATGACCACATGGTATGGAATCTACTCCAACATAGGTAGAGGGTCGATATTGGTGTCTAAAAATCAGAAAAAATCCCCTTTATGCAGTGGCATAGGTGTCATATGCGCAGAAAACTCCTGGGAGTCCAGCAACGGTTTTTTTCAAGTGGATGACCACATGGTATGGAATCTACTCCAACATAGGTAGAGGGTCGATATTGGTGTCTTAAAATCAGAAAAAATTCCCTCTTTGCAGTGGCATAGGTGTCATGTGCGCAGAAAACTCCTGGGAGTCCAGCAACGGTTTTTTTCAAGTGGATGACCACATGGTATGGAATCTACTCCAACATAGGTAGAGGGTCGATATTGGTGTCTAAAAATTAGAAAAAATTCTTGCTATGCAGTGGCATAGGTGTCATGTGCGCAGAAAACTCCGGGGATTCCAGCAACGGTTTTTTTCAAGTGGATGACCACATGGTATGGAATCTACTCCAACATAGTGAGAGGGTCGATATTGGTGTCTAAAAATTAGAAGAAATTCTTGCTATGCAGTGGCATAGGTGTCATGTGCGCAGAAAACTCCGGGGATTCCAGCAACGGTTTTTTTCAAGTGGATGACCACATGGTATGGAATCTACTCCAACATAGTGAGAGGGTCGATATTGGTGTCAAAAAATTAGAAAAAATTCCCTCTTTGCAGTGGCATAGGTGTCATGTGCGCAGAAAACTCCTGGGAGTCCAGCAACGGTTTTTTTCAAGTGGATGACCACATGGTATAGAATCTACTCCAACATAGCTAGAGGGTCGATATTGGTGTATAAAAATCAGAAAAAATCCCCTCTATGCAGTGGCATAGGTGTGATATGCGCAGAAAACTCTTGACTCCTCCTGGAAGTTTAGCAACGATTTTTTTCAAGTGGATGACCACATGGTATGGAATCTACTCCAACATAGCTAGAGAGTCGACATTGATGTCTAAAAATCAGAAAAATTCCCTCTTTGCAATGGTTTAGGTGTCATATTTGCAGAATATTCCTGGGAGTCCATAGTCATAGTTTCATAGGTATCAGATATAAATACATGAAACTATTAAATACTGGCGGTCAATATATTTTTGACTTATGTATATATGTTGTTATGCTTGTAAACTTTTTAATATACTAGGTATACAAGAATGAATACAAAGGTTAGCACAAATCATAAATATTGTATTATCATTTTAAAAATAACATAAAACATATAAATTCATGCATAATCATTATGTTACTCATCATATTCTCACGACTATGACTATTTATGTATTTCTTATATGTTCATTATCAATTTAACGCATATAAAATTGAGTGAATAAAATTGCTAGTTGGCAGCCCTGAAATGTAGAATAAAAAATATGTATTTTATGCACCACTTAAATACATGTTTGCTTGCATTCTACTCTAGTTACTATGTGCCGTTATAACAAGACAAATATTTTTGATTTCTTCTTTTACCTCTTTCGTTGTCGTTCTAGTGAATATTTATTTTTTATCAAGGTTGATAGACAAAGCATAGTAACCATTATATATTAAAAAATTTTCCACTTACAAATATAGTCTCAAATAGCCTAACGAGACCACATGCACCTCATAGCCGGAGGGTCATGAGTTCGAATCCCAGCGATGGCGAAGTTTTTTTTGTAAAATTTAATATTTTGCAACATTCATTTTATAAAACCTGGAGAGGAATCTATTCCAACATAGCTAGAGGATCGATATTGGTGTCTAAAAATCAGAAAAAATCCCCTTTATGCAGTGACATAGGTGTCATATGCGCAGAAAACTCCTGGGAGTCCAGCAACGGTTTTTTTCAAGTGGATGACACATGGTATGGAATCTACTCCAACATAGCTAGAGGGTCGATATTGATGTCTAAAAATCAGAAAAAATACCCTCTATGCAGTGGTATAGGTGTCATATGCGCAGAAAACTCCTGGGAGTCCAGCAACGGTTTTTTTCAAGTGGATGACACATGGTATGGAATCTACTCCAAAATAGGTAGAGGATCGATATTGGTGTCTAAAAATCAGAAAAAATCCCCTTTATGCAGTGACATGGGTGTCATATGCGCAGAAAACTCTTGACCCCTACTGGAAGTTATGCAACGGTTTTTTCAAGTGGATGACCACATGGTATGGAATCTACTCCAACATAGCTAGAGGGTCGACATTGGTGTCTTAAAATCAGAAAAAATTCCCCCTATGCAGTGGCATAGGTGTCATATGCGCAGAAAACTCCTGGGAGTCCAGCAACGGTTTTTTTCTAGTGGATGACCACATGGTATGGAATCTACTCCAACATAGTTAGAGGGTCGATATTGGTGTCTAAAAATCAGAAAAAAATCCCCTTTATGCAGTGGCATAGGTGTCCTATGCGCAGAAAACTCCTGGGAGTCCAGCAACGATTTTTTTCTAGTGGATGACCACATGGTATGGAATCTACTCCAACATAGTTAGAGGGTCGATATTGGTGTCTAAAAATCAGAAAAAATCCCCTTTATGCAGTGACATGGGTGTCATATGCGCAGAAAACTCTTGACCCCTACTGGAAGTTATGCAACGGTTTTTTCAAGTGGATGACCACATGGTATGGAATCTACTCCAACATAGCTAGAGGGTCGACATTGGTGTCTTAAAATCAGAAAAAATTCCCCCTATGCAGTGGCATAGGTGTCATATGCGCAGAAAACTCCTGGGAGTCCAGCAACGGTTTTTTTCAAGTGGATGACCACATGGTATGGAATCTACTCCAAAATAGGTAGAGGATCGATATTGGTGTCTAAAAATCAGAAAAAATCCCCTTTATGCAGTGGCATAGGTGTCATATGCGCAGAAAACTCCTGGGAGTCCAGCAACGGTTTTTTTCAAGTGGATGACCACATGGTATGGAATCCACTCCAACATAGCTACAGGGTCGATATCGGTGTCTAAAAATCAGAAAAAATCCCCTTCATGCAGTGGCATAGGTGTCATATGCGCAGAAAACTCTTGACTCCTCCTGGAAGTTTAGCAACGATTTTTTTCAAGTGGATGACCACATGGTATGGAATCTACTCCAACATAGCTAGAGAGTCGACATTGATGTCTAAAAATCAGAAAAATTCCCTCTTTGCAATGGTTTAGGTGTCATATTTGCAGAATATTCCTGGGAGTCCATAGTCATAGTTTCATAGGTATCAGATATAAATACATGAAACTATTAAATACTGGCGGTCAATATATTTTTGACTTATGTATATATGTTGTTATGCTTGTAAACTTTTTAATATACTAGGTATACAAGAATGAATACAAAGGTTAGCACAAATCATAAATATTGTATTATCATTTTAAAAATAACATAAAACATATAAATTCATGCATAATCATTATGTTACTCATCATATTCTCACGACTATGACTATTTATGTATTTCTTATATGTTCATTATCAATTTAACGCATATAAAATTGAGTGAATAAAATTGCTAGTTGGCAGCCCTGAAATGTAGAATAAAACATATGTATTTTATGCACCACTTAAATACATGTTTGCTTGCATTCTACTCTAGTTACTATGTGCCGTTATAACAAGACAAATATTTTTGATTTCTTCTTTTACCTCTTTCGTTGTCGTTCTAGTGAATATTTATTTTTTATCAAGGTTGATAGACAAAGCATAGTAACCATTATATATTAAAAAATTTTCCACTTACAAATATAGTCTCAAATAGCCTAACGAGACCACATGCACCTCATAGCCGGAGGGTCATGAGTTCGAATCCCAGCGATGGCGAAGTTTTTTTTTTTAAATTTAATTTTTTGCAACATTCATTTTATAAAACCTGGAGAGGAATCTATTCCAACATAGCTAGAGGATCGATATTGGTGTCTTAAAATCAGAAAAAATCCCCCCTATGCAGTGGCATAGGTGTCATATGCGCAGAAAACTCCTGGGAGTCCAGCAACGGTTTTTTTCAAGTGGATGACCACATGGTATGGAATCTACTCCAAAATAGGTAGAGGATCGATATTGGTGTCTAAAAATCAGAAAAAATCCCCTTTATGCAGTGGCATAGGTGTCATATGCGCAGAAAACTCCTGGGAGTCCAGCAACGGTTTTTTTCAAGTGGATGACCACATGGTATGGAATCTACTCCAACATAGCTAGAGGGTTGACATTGGTGTCTTAAAATCAGAAAAAATCCCCTCTATGCAGTTGTATAAGTGTCATATGCGCATAAAACTCCAGGGATTCCAGCAACGGTTTTTTTCAAGTGGATGACCACATGGTATGGAATCTACTCCAACATAGGTAGAGGGTCGATATTGGTGTCAAAAAATTAGAAAAAATTCACGCTATGCGGTGGCATAGGTGTGATATGCGCAGAAAACTCCTGGGAGTCCAGCAACGATTTTTTTCAAGTGGATTACCACATGGTATGGAATCTACTCCAACATAGCTAGAAAGTCGATATTGGTGTCTAAAAATCAGAAAAAAATCCCCTTTATGCAGTGGCATAGGTGTCATATGCGCAGAAAACTCCTGGGAGTCCAGCAACGATTTTTTTCAAGTGGATGACCACATGGTATGGAATCTACTCCAACATAGGTAGAAAGTCGATATTGGTGTCTAAAAATCAGAAAAAATCCCCTCTATGCAGTGGCATAGGTGTCATATGCGCAGAAAACTCCTGGGAGTCCAGCAACGATTTTTTTCAAGTGGATGACCACATGGTATGGAATCTACTCCAACATGGTTAGAGGGTCAATATTGGTGTCTAAAAATCAGAAAAATTTTTCTCTATGCAGTGGCTTAGGTGTCATATGCGCAGAAAACTCCTGGGAGTCCAGCAACGATTTTTCTCAAGTGGATTACCACATGGTATGGAATCTACTCCAACATAGCTAGAAAGTCGATATTGGTGTCTAAAAATCAGAAAAAATCCCCTTTATGCAGTGGCATAGGTGTCATATGCGCAGAAAACTCCTGGGAGTCCAGCAACGGTTTTTTTCAAGTGGATGACCACATGGTATGGAATCTACTCCAACATAGCAAGAAAGTCGATATTGGTGTCTAAAAATCAGAAAAAATCCCCTCTATGCAGTGGTATAGGTGTCATATGCGCAGAAAACTCCTAGGAGTCCAGCAACGGTTTTTTTCAAGTGGATGACCACATGGTATGGAATCTACTCCAACATAGTTGGAAGGTCGATATTGTTGTCTAAAAATCAGAAAAAATCCCCTTTATGCAGTGGTATAGGTGTCATATGCGCAGAAAACTCCTGGGAGTCCAGCAACGGTTTTTTCTCAAGTGGATGACCACATGGTATGGAATCTACTCCAACATAGCTAGAGGGTCGATATTGGTGTCTAAAAATCAGAAAAAATCCCCTTCATGCAGTGGCATAGGTGTCATATGCGCAGAAAACTCTTGACTCCTCCTGGAAGTTTAGCAACGATTTTTTTCAAGTAGATGACCACATGGTATGGAATCTACTCCAACATAGCTAGAGGGTCGACATTGGTGTCTAAAAATCAGAAAAAATCCCCTCTATGCAATGGCATAAGTTTCATATGCGCAGAAAACTCCTGGGAGTCCAGCAACGGTTTTTTTCAAGTGGATGACCACATGGTATGGAATCTACTCCAACATAGGTAGAGGGTCGATATTGATGTCAAAAAATTAGAAAAAATTCACGCTATGCGGTGGCATAGGTGTGATATGCGCAGAAAACTCCTGGGAGTCCAGCAACGGTTTTTTTCAAGTGGATGACCACATGGTATGGAATCTACTCCAACATAGGTAGAGGGTCGATATTGGTGTCTTAAAATCAGAAAAAATTCCCTCTTTGCAGTGGAATAGGTGTCATGTGCGCAGAAAACTCCTGGGAGTCCAGCAACGGTTTTTTTCAAGTGGATGACCACATGGTATGGAATCTACTCCAACATAGGTAGAGGGTCGATATTGGTGTCTAAAAATTAGAAAAAATTCTTGCTATGCAGTGGCATAGGTGTCATGTGCGCAGAAAACTCCGGGGATTCCAGCAACGGTTTTTTTCAAGTGGATGACCACATGGTATGGAATCTACTCCAACATAGTGAGAGGGTCGATATTGGTGTCTAAAAATTAGAAGAAATTCTTGCTATGCAGTGGCATAGGTGTCATGTGCGCAGAAAACTCCGGGGATTCCAGCAACGGTTTTTTTCAAGTGGATGACCACATGGTATGGAATCTACTCCAACATAGTGAGAGGGTCGATATTGGTGTATAAAAATCAGAAAAAATCCCCTCTATGCAGTGGCATAGGTGTGATATGCGCAGAAAACTCTTGACTCCTCCTGGAAGTTTAGCAACGATTTTTTTCAAGTGGATGACCACATGGTATAGAATCTACTCCAACATAGCTAGAGGGTTGACATTGGTGTCTTAAAATCAGAAAAAATCCCCTCTATGCAGTGGCATAGGTGTGATATGCGCAGAAAACTCCAGGGATTCCAGCAACGGTTTTTTTCAAGTGGATGACCACATGGTATGGAATCTACTCCAACATAGTTAGAGGGTTGACATTGGTGTCTTAAAATCAGAAAAAATCCCCTCTATGCAGTTGTATAAGTGTCATATGCGCATAAAACTCCAGGGATTCCAGCAACGGTTTTTTTCAAATGGATGACCACATGGTATGGAATCTACTCCAACATAGTTAGAGGGTCGATATTGGTGTCTAAAAATTAGAAAAAATTCCCGCTATGCAGTGGCATAGGTGTCATGTGCGCAGAAAACTTCCTAATGGCCAAAATCGTCCTTAACCTCAATATCGTTAACCTGGTATGGAATCTACTCCAACATAGCTAGAAGGTCGATATTGGTGTCAAAAAATTAGAAAAAATTCCCGCTATGCAGTGGCATAGGTGTCATATGCGCAGAAAACTCCTGGGAGTCCAGCAACGGTTTTTTTCAAGTGGATGACCACATGGTATGAAATCTACTCCAACATAGGTAGAGGATCGATATTGGTGTCTAAAAATCAGAAAAAAATCCCCTTTATGCAGTGGCATAGGTGTCATATCCGCAGAAAACTCTTGACTCCTCCTGGAAGTTTAGCAACGATTTTTTCAAGTGGATGACCACATGGCATAGAATCTACTCCAACATAGTTAGAGGGTCGATATAAGTGTCTTAAAATCAGAAAAAATCACCTTTATGCAGTGGCTTAGGTGTCATATGCGCAGAAAACTCCTGGGAGTCCAGCAACGGTTTTTTTCAAGTGGATGACCACATGGTATGGAATCTACTCCAACATAGCTAGAGGGTCGATATTGATGTCTAAAAATCAGAAAAAATCCCCTCTATGCAGTGGCATAGGTGTGATATGCGCAGAAAACTCTTGACTCCTCCTGGGAGTCCAGCAACGGTTTTTTTCAAGTGGATGACCACATGGTATAGAATCTACTCCAACATAGCTAGAGGGTTGACATTGGTGTCTTAAAATCAGAAAAAATCCCCTCTATGCAGTTGTATAAGTGTCATATGCGCATAAAACTCCAGGGATTCCAGCAACGGTTTTTTTCAAGTGGATGACCACATGGTATGGAATCTACTCCAACATAGTTAGAGGGTCGATATTGGTGTCTAAAAATTAGAAAAAATTCCCGCTATGCAGTGGCATAGGTGTCATGTGCGCAGAAAACTTCCAAATGGCCAAAATCGTCCTTAACCTCAATATCGTTAACATGGTATGGAATCTACTCCAACATAGCTAGAAGGTCGATATTGGTGTCAAAAAATTAGAAAAAATTCCCGCTATGCAGTGGCATAGGTGTCATATGCGCAGAAAACTCCTGGGAGTCCAGCAACGGTTTTTTTCAAGTGGATGACCACATGGTATGGAATCTACTCCAACATAGGTAGAGGGTCGATATTGGTGTCTTAAAATCAGAAAAAATTCCCTCTTTGCAGTGGCATAGGTGTCATGTGCGCAGAAAACTCCTGGGAGTCCAGCAACGGTTTTTTCAAGTGGATGACCACATGGTATAGAATCTACTCCAACATAGCTAGAGGGTCGATATTGATGTCTAAAAATCAGAAAAAATTCCCGCTATGCAGTGGCATAGGTGTCATGTGCGCAGAAAACTCCTGGGAGTCCAGCAACGATTTTTTTTCAAGTGGATGACCACATGGTATGGAATCTACTCCAACATAGGTAGAGGATCGATATTGGTGTCTAAAAATCAGAAAAAATCCCCTTCATACAGTTGTATAGGTGTCATATGCGCAGAAAACTCCTGGGAGTCTAGCAACGGTTTTTTTCAAGTGGATGACCACATGGTATGGAATCTACTCCAACATAGGTAGAGGGTCGATATTGGTGTCTTAAAATCAGAAAAATTCCCTCTTTGCAGTGGCATAGGTGTCATGTGCGCAGAAAACTCTTGACTCCTCCTGGAAGTTTAGCAACGAATTTTTCTAGTGGATGACCACATGGTATGGAATCTACTCCAACATAGTTAGAGGGTCGATATTGGTGTCAAAAAATCAGAAAAAATCCCCTCTATGCAGTGGCATAGGTGTCATATGCGCAGAAAACTCTTGACTCCTCCTGGAAGTTTAGCAACGATTTTTTCTAGTGGATGACCACATGGTATGGAATCTACTCCAACATAGTTAGAGGGTCGATATTGGTGTCAAAAAATCAGAAAAAATTCCCTCTTTGCAGTGGCATAGGTGTCATGTGCGCAGAAAACTCCTGGGAGTCCAGCAACGGTTTTTTCAAGTGGATGACCACATGGTATAGAATCTACTCCAACATAGCTAGAGGGTCGATATTGATGTCTAAAAATCAGAAAAAATTTTCTCTTTGCAGTGGCGTAGGTGTCATATGCGCAGAAAACTCCTGGGAGTCCAGCAACGGTTTTTTTCAAGTGGATGACCACATGGTATGGAATCTACTCCAACATAGGTAGAGGATCGATATTGGTGTCTAAAAATCAGAAAAAATCCCCTTTATGCAGTGGCATAGGTGTCATATGCGCAGAAAACTACTGGGAGTCCAGCAACGGTTTTTTTTCAAGTGGATGACCACATGGTATGGAATCTACTCCAACATAGTTAGAGGGTCGATATTGGTGTCAAAAAATCAGAAAAAATCCCCTTTATGCAGTGGCATAGGGGTTATATGCGCAGAAAACTCCAGGGATTCCAGCAACGGTTTTTTTCAAGTGGATGACCACATGGTATGGAATCTACTCCAACATAGCTAGAGGGTCGATATTGATGTCTAAAAATTAGAAAAAATTCACGCTATGCGGTGGCATAGGTGTGATATGCGCAGAAAACTCCTGGGAGTCCAGCAACGGTTTTTTTCAAGTGGATGACCACATGGTATGGAATCTACTCCAACATAGCTAGAGGGTCGATATTGATGTCTAAAAATCAGAAAAAATCCCCTTTATGCAGTGGCATAGGGGTTATATGCGCAGAAAACTCCAGGGATTCCAGCAACGGTTTTTTTCAAGTGGATGACCACATGGTATGGAATCTACTCCAACATAGCTAGAGGGTCGATATTGGTGTCAAAAAATTAGAAAAAATTCACGCTATGCGGTGGCATAGGTGTGATATGCGCAGAAAACTCCTGGGAGTCCAGCAACGGTTTTTTTCAAGTGGATGACCACATGGTATGGAATCTACTCCAACATAGGTAGAGGGTCGATATTGGTGTCTTAAAATCAGAAAAAATTCCCTCTTTGCAGTGGCATAGCCCAAGTAACAATTTTCCTCCTATAAAACACCTAAGAACATTCTCAACAACATATTAAAACACATCATTTATGGATATAATCATTGTATAATAATCGTGTAAGACAAAAAAGGCGCACTTTTTTTGTTTGCATTAAACTCTACATCAGTAAAATTTTATCCTGTTGAACATATTCTTATCATTACTTTATAGGAGTTTTATACCATGTTTTTCTATAGTAGTGTTTGTTTCTAAAGAGAGCATGAGAGAATATAAATATTTATGTCAAAATTAATATTCGAAAAAAATATAAATCTTATTCGAAAAAAAATTTCAGATTTTTGGTTTTGATTCCGAGTGAAACTTCAAAATTGAACATTGGCTTTTTGACTGCTGTTATTATTTGTTTTGTTTCATGATTTGTTATTTATTATTGTTTTTTATTTTATTCATATTTATTTGTTTTTAATTATAAAATTTATTTACGTGTGCGGCGGCGGCGACGGGATTTGAACCAAGTACCTTTGTGTTGCAAGTCCGACGCATCAACTTCTCGCACATTTTTACATTCCCAAGATGTTGAGAAAATTTTCTATAAATAACGACTGCGCTGTCGATTGGTAGCATGAATATTTATATCAGACATTTTTTCGAAATGTCTATTATAATTGAATGTCGTAGTTAGGTGATGCTTCTTTTATTTGGCTTATAAAAAAGCGAGTAATTTTTCTTTGCCTTTTCGCTTTTAATTAATTAACACTTTATTTATTATTTTAACTAAAGAGTTATTTTTTCATTTTGATTGTTTTATACGAAGATATTTTGTTTGTAAAACAAATATTTTAAGCACAAAAACTTTATGCATAAAACTTTAAAATTAAAAAAAATAGGCAGTTATTGCCTTCGACATGGCCGAAGTTAAATTGCCCTCACTCTGTATTAAAATGTAAGCAAAGGTATATTAGTTTTATTATTTTGATGACTTTTCTTTGTAATTGGGATAATTGAATTATACTAGTGGTCCTCATGAAAGCTCATAATGCTTCATATTTGTATTTGCGCAAATTTGTATACGCCATTTAATGAACATTTAGGGAATTCACAGTTTGCTTCTAAAGTTAACACCTGGCAACTTTAGAAAGATATTTCAATCGAACTGTGAGCACCTCTTTTTGTGTTTTGGAGCTAAATTGCAAAAATAGTTTTCAAAAATTTGAAATTTGTTCAATAACATGCCTCGAATGAACGGAAACGAAGAATTATGGAAAATTGTTCTTACTTCTTCGACGATCCATTTTTCTTCCATTTTTTGCAACAAAATTAAATCTGCTGATTAGTGATACCACATTAACACAAAAGAAAGACATGAGCAGAAGTGAGATAACTTTAGCAACAAGTGGTATCTCAAGTTTTTACGTAAAACAAAAACAATCAAAGTTAACACGTGCTTAAATGTTCTAAAGTTAATAGACGGCAAAGTTAACAGAGCAGATAATATAGAACTGTGAGCACCCTAATTAATTACTTGAAACCCTACAAGTTGCGAGAATGTAAATCAGCTGTTGCAGTATAAAATTCCAATACTAGGTTTACATACGAAGTCTACGAACTGAAAATACATTGGAATTTTGCGAGCACCTCGTGGTATTCGAGGCATTTGCGAGCTGTCATGAGAACCACTTCTATATTTCAAACACTTCGTGTTAAATATCAAAGTTTATGTGTCAATACATTAATTTTTGTGGAATTTATTAAAGTTTTTAAGAAATTTAAGAAATTTCCATCGGCTTATGCAAATTTTTACAGCTTATATGAAATAGTTTCAAATCTTGGATTAATTTATTTATTTATAGATTTTAAAGAGATTTTTCGATTTAATGACCTAATTTTTTTATAGAAACTGGACATGGTTTCATTTAATTGGGATAATTTTCGAGCTTGATCTGTATATTAAAGCTAAAATATATCGATGGTTAAGCGCACTAAAGTGATAAGTGAAAAATTTCAAATGTTCAGGAACGTCAATTTTGTTTTTAAATTTCAATACATCTCAATACAAAACACGAATTTTAACTGTTTACTGGCACGTTTTCACTTGCTATGCAATTTCAATAAATTTACACAAGGAAGATATTATATTGATGGATTGAAAAATGCAATAAACCTATTTTCGTCAAAAGATCACTTATCACTTTAGTGCGCTTAACCATCGATATGCTCTTTGTGGACATAACACACGTCGTTATAAAGTGTATATAACCCTTAAGTAGCTTAGGTTTATAAAAATTCCAAATGGTAAAAACTCCCTACTTTTATTATTTGTGTTTACATTACTTGTGATTGACAAACATATTTAAACTACAATTGGCAATGAACTCGCTATCTATATTAGAAATTATATCAGCTTTCGAAATTTGTCAAATAGGTCGGGTGCTAATGTTTTCAACTTGAAACATGAAAGTCCGTGGTTCGAATTCGGCGGTTGCATAGATTTTTTTTTTATAATTTTTTGTAAATCAAGCGAGTAGCTTAAGGTCGTGGTCATTTCCAAACTCATGCAGGTAATTTGGCATTCATTGTTTAGCTCAACTTTCAAAGCGCTAATTGGAAAATGTTGATTGTAATTAAATTTTTTAATATATTTATTTTTATTTTAACTTTACATATATATGTTCTTTCCTGCACTATTAAATTATAAACAATGCTAAAATTAACTGGAGTCTTTGGACCGGGACACAAGTAAAGGAAGTCGTCATTTTACAGCTGCGTTTGTGTTAAGTTCTCTCGCCCTTCGATGAATTTTTGATAGAGTACGCAGCATATTCTCCAACATGTTAAGAAGAGGACAAAAGAGTGGCTTGTCACTTCGATCATATTTAATGCAGTCCTCTGTGACTCGCTTTAGAGCCTGTGGGCATCAGAACTCACCGCGTCTTACCATAAATAGGATTTGATTGTGATTGTACCGAACTTGTTGACTTGCTTCTCACCAGACCTTTTAAATACCTGTTCTTGCTCTGGGGTGGGAATTTTTGCCTTCAAAGTCTTCACAGCGACAGGACCATGCCAATGTGCTTTATTAACGGTTCCAAAAGGACGAATTCTTGGCCCATGAGAATTTCTTATTGGTTTCATCTGCTGCACACATTAATTTGTTTGTTTTTTCTTATGTCTTAACTGACAGGCTCAGTTCGAAAAAGAGAGACTGTGTATTCGAAAAGTTTTCGTAATTCAAACATAGAGTGGAAATGGTATAAATATTGTATAATTTTTTTATGTGATGTTTATAGGAAGAATCACCTCATAGTTTTTAATACAATAAATATAGCATGATTATACAATATGAATGTAGTTTTTCTATAAACCCTGAATAATTTGATTGTGAGAATATTCTTGTAGTGAATTATATCAGTGAACACTCCTATAACAGAAATTCTTCCAAATTGAAGCATTATACAACGTTTATAACATCAAATCCTGCTATACGTTTGAAATTGGAAGGAAAATTGTTAGTTGGGAGGTGTCATGTGCGCAGAAAACTCTTGACTCCTCCTGGAAGTTTAGCAACGATTTTTTCTAGTGGATGACCACATGGTATAGAATCTACTCCAACATAGCTAGAGGGTTGACATTGGTGTCTTATAATCAGAAAAAATCCCCTCTATGCAGTTGTATAAGTGTCATATGCGCATAAAACTCCAGGGATTCCAGCAACGGTTTTTTTCAAGTGGATGACCACATGGTATGGAATCTACTCCAACATAGTTAGAGGGTCGATATTGGTGTCAAAAAATCAGAAAAAATCCCCTCTATGCAGTGGCATAGGTGTCATATGCGCAGAAAACTCTTGACTCCTCCTGGAAGTTTAGCAACGATTTTTTTTCAAGTAGATGACCACATGGTATGGAATCTACTCCAACATAGCTAGAGGGTCGACATTGGTGTCTAAAAATCAGAAAAAATCCCCTCTATGCAATGGCATAAGTTTCATATGCGCAGAAAACTCCTGGGAGTCCAGCAACGGTTTTTTTTCAAGTGGACGACCACATGGTATAGAATCTACTCCAACATAGTTAGAGGGTCGATATTGGTGTCAAAAAATTAGAAAAAATTCACGCTATGCGGTGGCATAGGTGTGATATGCGCAGAAAACTCCTGGGAGTCCAGCAACGGTTTTTTTCAAGTGGATGACCACATGGTATGGAATCTACTCCAACATAGGTAGAGGGTCGATATTGGTGTCAAAAAATTAGAAAAAATTCACGCTATGCGGTGGCATAGGTGTGATATGCGCAGAAAACTCCTGGGAGTCCAGCAACGGTTTTTTTCAAGTGGATGACCACATGGTATGGAATCTACTCCAACATAGGTAGAGGGTCGATATTGGTGTCTTAAAATCAGAAAAAATTCCCTCTTTGCAGTGGCATAGGTGTCATGTGCGCAGAAAACTCCTGGGAGTCCAGCAACGGTTTTTTTCAAGTGGATGACCACATGGTATGGAATCTACTCCAACATAGGTAGAGGGTCGATATTGGTGTCTAAAAATTAGAAAAAATTCTTGCTATGCAGTGGCATAGGTGTCATGTGCGCAGAAAACTCCGGGGATTCCAGCAACGGTTTTTTTCAAGTGGATGACCACATGGTATGGAATCTACTCCAACATAGTGAGAGGGTCGATATTGGTGTCAAAAAATTAGAAAAAATTCACGCTATGCGGTGGCATAGGTGTGATATGCGCAGAAAACTCCTGGGAGTCCAGCAACGGTTTTTTTCAAGTGGATGACCACATGGTATAGAATCTACTCCAACATAGCTAGAGGGTTGACATTGGTGTCTTAAAATCAGAAAAAATTCCCTCTTTGCAGTGGCATAGGTGTCATGTGCGCAGAAAACTCCTGGGAGTCCAGCAACGGTTTTTTTCAAGTGGATGACCACATGGTATAGAATCTACTCCAACATAGCTAGAGGGTCGATATTGGTGTATAAAAATCAGAAAAAATCCCCTCTATGCAGTGGCATAGGTGTGATATGCGCAGAAAACTCTTGACTCCTCCTGGAAGTTTAGCAACGATTTTTTTCAAGTGGATGACCACATGGTATAGAATCTACTCCAACATAGCTAGAGGGTTGACATTGGTGTCTTAAAATCAGAAAAAATCCCCTCTATGCAGTGGCATAGGTGTGATATGCGCAGAAAACTCCAGGGATTCCAGCAACGGTTTTTTTCAAGTGGATGACCACATGGTATGGAATCTACTCCAACATAGTTAGAGGGTTGACATTGGTGTCTGAAAATCAGAAAAAATCCCCTCTATGCAGTTGTATAAGTGTCATATGCGCATAAAACTCCAGGGATTCCAGCAACGGTTTTTTTCAAATGGATGACCACATGGTATGGAATCTACTCCAACATAGTTAGAGGGTCGATATTGGTGTCTAAAAATTAGAAAAAATTCCCGCTATGCAGTGGTATAGGTGTCATGTGCGCAGAAAACTTCCTAGTGGCCAAAATCGTCCTTAACCTCAATATCGTTAACCTGGTATGGAATCTACTCCAACATAGGTAGAGGGTCGATATTGGTGTCTAAAAATCAGAAAAAAATCCCCTTTATGCAGTGGCATAGGTGTCATATCCGCAGAAAACTCTTGACTCCTCCTGGAAGTTTAGCAACGATTTTTTCAAGTGGATGACCACATGGCATAGAATCTACTCCAACATAGTTAGAGGGTCGATATAAGTGTCTTAAAATCAGAAAAAATCACCTTTATGCAGTGGCTTAGGTGTCATATGCGCAGAAAACTCCTGGGAGTCCAGCAACGGTTTTTTTCAAGTGGATGACCACATGGTATGGAATCTACTCCAACATAGCTAGAGGGTCGATATTGATGTCTAAAAATCAGAAAAAATCCCCTCTATGCAGTGGCATAGGTGTGATATGCGCAGAAAACTCTTGACTCCTCCTGGGAGTCCAGCAACGGTTTTTTTCAAGTGGATGACCACATGGTATAGAATCTACTCCAACATAGCTAGAGGGTTGACATTGGTGTCTTAAAATCAGAAAAAATCCCCTCTATGCAGTTGTATAAGTGTCATATGCGCATAAAACTCCAGGGATTCCAGCAACGGTTTTTTTCAAGTGGATGACCACATGGTATGGAATCTACTCCAACATAGTTAGAGGGTCGATATTGGTGTCTAAAAATTAGAAAAAATTCCCGCTATGCAGTGGCATAGGTGTCATGTGCGCAGAAAACTTCCTAATGGCCAAAATCGTCCTTAACCTCAATATCGTTAACCTGGTATGGAATCTACTCCAACATAGCTAGAAGGTCGATATTGATGTCAAAAAATTAGAAAAAATTCCCGCTATGCAGTGGCATAGGTGTCATATGCGCAGAAAACTCCTGGGAGTCCAGCAACGGTTTTTTTCAAGTGGATGACCACATGGTATGGAATCTACTCCAACATAGGTAGAGGGTCGATATTGGTGTCTTAAAATCAGAAAAAATTCCCTCTTTGCAGTGGCATAGGTGTCATGTGCGCAGAAAACTCCTGGGAGTCCAGCAACGGTTTTTTCAAGTGGATGACCACATGGTATAGAATCTACTCCAACATAGCTAGAGGGTCGATATTGATGTCTAAAAATCAGAAAAAATTCCCGCTATGCAGTGGCATAGGTGTCATGTGCGCAGAAAACTCCTGGGAGTCCAGCAACGATTGTTTTTCAAGTGGATGACCACATGGTATGGAATCTACTCCAACATAGGTAGAGGATCGATATTGGTGTCTAAAAATCAGAAAAAATCCCCTTCATACAGTTGTATAGGTGTCATATGCGCAGAAAACTCCTGGGAGTCTAGCAACGGTTTTTTTCAAGTGGATGACCACATGGTATGGAATCTACTCCAACATAGTTAGAGGGTCGATATTGGTGTCAAAAAATCAGAAAAAATCCCCTCTATGCAGTGGCATAGGTGTCATATGCGCAGAAAACTCTTGACTCCTCCTGGAAGTTTAGCAACGATTTTTTCTAGTGGATGACCACATGGTATGGAATCTACTCCAACATAGTTAGAGGGTCGATATTGGTGTCAAAAAATCAGAAAAAATCCCCTTTATGCAGTGGCATAGGGGTTATATGCGCAGAAAACTCCAGGGATTCCAGCAACGGTTTTTTTCAAGTGGATGACCACATGGTATGGAATCTACTCCAACATAGTTAGAGGGTCGATATTGGTGTCTTAAAATCAGAAAAAATTCCCCCTATGCAGTGGCATAGGTGTCATATGCGCAGAAAACTCCTGGGAGTCCAGCAACGGTTTTTTTCAAGTGGATGACCACATGGTATGGAATCTACTCCAAAATAGGTAGAGGATCGATATTGGTGTCTAAAAATCAGAAAAAATCCCCTTTATGCAGTGGCATAGGTGTCATATGCGCAGAAAACTCCTGGGAGTCCAGCAACGGTTTTTTTCAAGTGGATGACCACATGGTATGGAATCTACTCCAACATAGATAGAGGATCGATATTGGTGTCTTAAAATCAGAAAAAATTCCCCCTATGCAGTGGCATAGGTGTCATATGCGCAGAAAACTCCTGGGAGTCCAGCAACGGTTTTTTTCAAGTGGATGACCACATGGTATAGTATCTACTCCAACATAGCTAGAGGGTCGATATTGGTGTCTAAAAATTAGAAAAAATTTCCGCTATGCAGTGGCATAGGTGTCATGTGCGCAGAAAACTTCCTTGTGGCCAAAATCGTCCTTAACCTCAATATCGTTAACCTGGTATGGAATCTACTCCAACATAGCTAGAAGGTCGATATTGGTGTCAAAAAATTAGAAAAAATTCCCGCTATGCAGTGGCATAGGTGTGATATGCGCAGAAAACTCCTGGGAGTCCAGCAACGGTTTTTTTTCAAGTGGATGACCACATGGTATGGAATCTACTCCAACATAGCTAGAGAGTCGATATTGGTGTTTAAAAATCAGAAAAAATCCCCTCTATGCAGTGGCATAGGTGTCATGTGCGCAGAAAACTTCCTAGTGGCCAAAATCGTTCTTAACCTCAATATTGTTAACCTGGTATAGAATCTACTCCAACATAGCTAGAGGGTTGATATTGGTGTCTAAAAATTAGAAAAAATATTTACTTTCTAGCTATATGGGTGTCATATGCGCAGAAAACTCCTGGGTATCCAGCAACGGTATATTTCAAAATGGGTTACGACCTGGTATGGAATCTGTTCCAATGCAGCTGGAGGGTCGATTTTGGTGTCTAAATATTGTAAAAAATACCTGCTTTCCAGCTGCTAAGGCTTTTATGAGCAGCAAACTTGTTGCTGCCCGAAAATGATTGTAATTGATGAATATTTTGTATTTTATATAACTTAAATAATATAGTATTAATTGTATTAATTATTGTCGCAATCAATTTCTTTGTTTTTTTTTTCCAATTTCTGATTTTTTTTTTTTTGTAATTTAATAGATTTTTTGTATGAAAACCACGATTTTGTATAATTAATGATCATTACCACCGAAAAAAAACACCCTGTGCGAGTAGCGCCAAAAAAATCGTTGCTAACTTTCAACGAAAAAATCGTTGCTATCTTCACGCACGTGCTAATAGACGAAATAAACACTTTTTATATTTTAAGTACGATGTTTTGGATGACAAAATTGATGTGTAAAGAAATGTCGATTAATCGAGACTCTAAATTTATTGAAATACCATTTCAACTCTGGAATCTGTCAACATTGTCGTCACTCGACTGACGTTTTCACATCTATGACCCATTTTACATTGATCAAGACTTGAAATCAATTCTGTGAGCTTGTAGGCAATTCGCCGCACATCGGAAGCGACGGAAGGGAAAAAGAACATTAAAGCTGTACCGTCAATTATTTCGTGTCTGTTATGTTATTTTCGCGTTGTTGGCTGTGCTCTTTATTTTATTTTTCGCATATCAACGTGCGTTTGTTGAGCTGCAGCTATAAATTTATGATATTTCATTTATGCAGAGCATTTTTTTGGGTATTTTTATTATTTTATGTTTAACAATTCATTATTTGTTGTTTTTAAGCCACAACAATTTTTTATTTGCTTCTATTTGCTGTTTTTATTTCATAGAAAGCAAACAAAGAAGAAATAAACTTGAATTCAAGTCTTGAACAATGTAAAAGGTTTCGTCAAGTCCAAAAGAAAACGTCAAAAAAACTTGCTTTCAAGTCTTGATCAATGTAAAAGGGGTCTATGAGTCAGTTCACATTGGCCTCACTCAACCGACTCACTTTGACGTCTACAGAAGAGATGAGGAGTGGGAAGGTAGAAGTTACGTGAGGCAAGAGTTTCAAATATTGTAAAAATTTGGCGACTCACTTTTATTCCTTTGTAGTCCCATTCGTCATTGTTTGGTCTATTTCTGAGTTGCACTATTTTAGCGCAATGTTTATACATGAAATCAATTTATATTATAAATAAGTATGCCTAGTTGGAATAAAACGCAAATTTTATCGTAGATATTACGCAGAAAGTAAAGAATTTTTGGTTAGAGTTTATCAGACTCAAAGTGAGGCAAGTTATGTGTGTGAACATTTGAGAGTGGCCTCACATCAAAGTTAGTAGGTTGAGTGAAGCCAATGTGAACCGACTCTATAACCCCCTTAAAACGAACTACTATGTCGTCTTACAATATTAAAATACGAGGAAGTACGAGACAATTTTTTGAGCATTGAAACAATCCAACATATTGTTTGACATAATTTTTTTCTCCGATTTCAAGCAGAACACATCGATTTTAAGCATATCTGTGCCACGATATCATTCCTTATAATATATGTGTACGTAGAACACAATTACAAATGTCAATATTTTTTATTAAAATACAATAAATTAATTTAAAAATCTGTGTTTACTACTTTGCTTTTATATTTTTTGCCTTTTTACTTTTATGTTTTAGCTCAGCGACAAAAAACCGGTGTTGACGACCACAACAGAATAAGGGTATTCACTTCAACGCTGAAATTTCTGAAATGGCAAAGTTCCGACGAGTTGAAGTGAGGGACTGCTTTTAATTTTTGTATGCATCTGTCAGCATGAAAGTCGCCATAGCTGACTTTTATCGAACGAGAAGAAACAAATAATTGTGTCTACCTCTTGTAAAAAAACTACAACAGTTATTATTGTTAATTAATGAACGTTATAATTGTTAATTAATAATCTAGTTATTGCATAATAAAAAATAATTGAAGCATCATTAAACATACCTTAACGAATTTATATTACAACATACAAAATGCTCTTCTTTTTATCATATTTTACAAGTTCGCAATGACTCACATGAATTGAACAGCTCTACTTTCGACTACTGATTAGATCTTTTCTTCGCAAATTTACGACGATTAATTTTATCATTAAGGGCCGTTTTCACAATGTCCGGTTAAGCACTAATCACAACTTTAACCAGCGGTTAGCAAAAAACCATTTTCTCAATGTTCGCTTAGAATTTATTTCTTGGTTAAGTAAACGGCAAGTTGTAGTCCCGGTTAGCTGCTGATCGGAAGAAAAGCTGAGCAGAGTAAACAATCAATATTTATTTATTGCACACAAATAGAAAGAATCAACTTTGAGTTCCAAGAAAATAGATAAAGGACACAGCAAGTAGATGTATAAACGTTGAAGAAAATGACGACACGGTTATCAGAAGATTTCGTTTTTCGAAAAACAGTTTATTTTTCATTTCGGATAAAATAAAACATAAAATTGAAAAAAAAGCCGAAAGTTTGTATAGTTGTATTACATTATTAAGGGTATTCATGCAACTGGGCAAAACCCTTATAAACGGTATAAACCGTATAAGTTTATTCTCCTTATAAATGAACTGTCAAAGTTTTTATGAAGAAGCTTTTACACAAACCAGATATCTTTGCTCAACGATTTAGCTGAGCAAACGAACAAGCAAACTTATAACATCAATCAGCTGATTTATTTTATTAAAGCAAAAGAAAAAATTAGAAGCAGGAGAAATAGTCAAAATTGTAAAACTAATTACATAACATGGAAGAGGTAAGAATGGAAATTTTGTGAATTGAAGGAATTAAAAAATATTTATACACTTCATTTGCAGAAAGCAAGCCCTGAACTTGCAAACAGCTGATATATGATGCAAATGCTCAATCGACTTTAAAGGGATGCTCATGCAACCTGCCTGATAAAAATAACTAATTGCCCAAATTATATTCTTGCCTCTTTGCATGAATACCCTAATTATAAATTTCTAATTTAATTTATTAATTTATTGGACAGTCTGCTCTTGCGTTTTAATTCTTGTTCATATAAATTTATACTTTTCACTGCACAAAATTACAAAAAAGTAAACACGAAACAGCTGATATGCAGTTTTTGAGTAATCACAATTGAACAAATTCACAATCAATGATCTAACCGGCAGTTACTTAAGATCTAGACTAACCGGATATTGTGAAAACGGCACTAAATAATTAAATTTGAACAAACTTCAGAAAACATAAGCAACAACTGCACTGAAATTTTCGTAAGTTTGCGATTTCGGAAATTTCAGCAGTGAAGTGATTGCCCTTAATGAAAATATACACCAAATTGGACCAGCAGCGTTCACATCTATAAGATTTTGGCCATTCAGCGTCATGTTATATTCTATGAAAGGATATTGCAAAGGATGGTGAAAACTGAAAGGATGTTGTATCCTTGTCTTTCTGCAGTAGCATGGTGTAATTAGAAGGTATACGTGATTTTTTCACCTTTCTCTTTCGGGAAAAAATTCTTTTCGGCTAGCTATGTCCAAAACATCTGATTGCAGATTTTAAGCGAAAGTTGCAAAACAGTCGATGAGTGGTATTAGTTTAAGAAAACAAAAAAACTATATTTTATGGAGTGATAATAAATTACTTAAACGCAGTGCATTGTGGAAAAACAGATGCAGATCGCCATGGCTGAACAGATAAATGGACGAATACTGATTGCGTATCATGCATAAAACGACTCCATCTATTTGTTGGAACCTTTGTGTTGTGTTGTTTATAAAGTAATAGTTGCATTCATTGTACAGTTTTGTGATATTCATAATATTATTTATAATAGTGGTCCTCATGAAAGCTTGCAAATGCCTCAAATAACACGTAAACCTTGCAAGTTTTCACTGCGTATATAAGCTGTTCTCTTTTCCCAACAAAAAAAGTTTTTCAGTTTGTAAACTTCGTATGTAAATCTCGTATTGGCATTTTGAATTGCAACAGCTGATTTACACAGGCGCGACTTCTAGAATATGTTCATTAAATGGCGTATGGAAATTTGCAAAAATACGAATATGCAAGAATAAGAGCTTTCATGAGTACCACTAATATATTTCCATTGAATGTATGTGTTGAAATTTTGTTTACACTGCTTTTTTCCATAGGTACGGAATAGGACTCCTCCACTGAGTCGTGAATACCCCTAACGAAGGAATATATTTTTCTTATCATGGGGTAGCACCGATTAAGATCATATGGCAACGCTGAGCACTCACGTCATTCAACGAAGCAGGGAATCAAAAGAAAAACATAGCAAAACAAACAGCTGTCAGCAAATGAAAATATTTTGAATCGAATTTCTTCTAAAAAGTTGCTGGAGTGGAACAAATTTAAAATGCCAAAAACAAAAGAAGAGGCAAATATTGCCACGCCCACCAAAAAGCTAAGATTTCGAGGTGATTTAAATTTTCAAAATAGAATTGATGAGATATTCGACGACAACAATAAACGAAGCTCAGGAAGTGGTGGCAGTGGAGGCCAGAAGCACAATGATCACAAGGTGGATAATAATGCGGAAAGAGGTAAGTAAGAAAATGCTATGTAAACGAAGTCATAGTCAATGGAAAAACCAGTTGTCCCAGAATGAAAAGTATTCCTGCATTATTTACGCTTTAGAGACGCCCTCCTTCATGGACTTCTTTAAGGTCGAAATGACGCGTGGTTATATATTGGAACATGATGAGGAACGTTATTCGGCGCGTCGCCAGAAAATATATTCGTTCATGAAGATTCCTCGAGACTTGGAGCGCTTTATGGTATACGGCATAATGCAGTGCGCGGATTCTTTTCTCTACATACACACCTTCTTGCCAATACGCTATGTGCTGGCGCTATGGGCGCTTATATCACGCCCTATTGCTAGCTGTCTGGGGCTACGTCGGAGAACACTGCGTTTGTTAACACCCGCTGAAATTTGTGATATATTAAAGGGCTCAATTTGGATAACGTGCACGCTTTTGATGCTTTCAGTGGATACAAATCGCGTCTACCATATCATCAAATCTCAGTCTATAATCAAGTTGTACATTTTTTACAACATGCTTGAAGTAGGTGATCGGCTACTCTCCGCGTTCGGACAAGATACAATCGATGCGTTATTTTGGACAGCAACGGAACCGAAGAACTCTAAGCGGGAACATTTTGGACTTGCTACACATATTCTCTTTGCTCTGACTTACGTGTTGCTACACAGTTTTCTGATCATGTTTCAGGTATGTTAATACACATTATTTTTTTGACCATAAAGAAATCAAATTTTTATGCAGGCCACGACTTTGAATGTTGCTGTGAACTCGAACAACAAAGGTTTGCTAACGATAATGATATCAAACAACTTTGTTGAGCTGAAAGGTTCCGTATTTAAGAAGTTCGACAAAAACAATCTCTTCCAATTGACTTGCAGTGATGTGCGCGAACGTTTTCATCTCTCGGTGCTGCTCTTCATTGTAGTCATTCAGACTATGAAAGAGTTTAATTGGAGTTTCACTCATTTCTGCGTTATGCTACCCGATTGCTTTTCAGTGCTTATCACTGAAATACTCATCGATTGGATTAAACATGCTTTCATTACTCGCTTCAACGAGCTGCCGGAATATATTTATCGCGAGTATACAACCAGCTTAGCTTACGATATGACACAGACACGACAGAAGCACGCATTTTCAGATCATTCTGATTTGGTGGCTCGTCGCATGGGTTTCATACCCTTTCCGCTGGGTGTAGTGCTTATTAAGGCCATCTACTCTGCAGTGTCTTTTGATAATCTAGCCGCTTTGGTGCTTTTCATTTGTGCATATGCTTTCGTCATGGGTCTGCGTATTTGGATAACAATACTTGCCTTAGGCAAAGCATGTAAATTAATGAAGGAACATCAGGATGAGAAAAGCAACTCTACGCCAAGCTCTGCTACAAATATGCCACCTGTTGGTGGCATGTCAGGTGTTTCCAATTTGTCAAGTCCTGCATCAGCAAATGCACGCATGCGAAACGATGTGGCAACGTCACCAATGCATCCAACACATTCGCTGCAACGTTCCATTACAGTCGATTTAACACATGACACAAGCTTTTCACCCGCTTCGTCAACGTCAACGCCAAAACCCGCAAAATCTTCTGGCATGAATACAAGCTCTGCAGTGTCGCATGGTGACATTGAGTTAGATGTGAAAAATTCTTTGGAACTAGGTGCTACTGCATTATTTTCCAACAGTGATGTTGATCTGGATGATGTGTGTCTTAATGAAAAAGTTTTGGAATCAAACACAAACGCGTCATGTTACATTGAGGAGGAGTTGGCGCGTTCTGAACCGGATTTGTTGCAACAGCAACAGCGCACTCAGAGCAACCAGCTGCTGCATCAAAATGGCAGTTGCCCACCTGTCACTGGGCAGCTAGGCAGTCTGCCGCGTCGTTTAGTTAAGCGCACGCATAAGCGTTCAGAATCAGAACCTAGCATGCAGAGCATAGTTGGGGCAGGTGCTGCTCACGATACTGAGCCGCAGACGTAGTATGTGCAAAGTTTATACATTCTACTGAATGTTTTACTCGCTTACAACCAGGTTGCTGTTCTACTTATTTAATTTTAAGCTGCTTTTAATGCGATTTTAAAACAACGATTGTTTTTTTTTTAACACCACAAAGTATGGAACAAGATATTTCATATTTTTTTAATTTAAAAATAAAAGCCATACAAAGTGTGCTCAAAGTAAGGATATATTTTGAAAATTCATATTTGTTATTATATGTCGCTGTAAAGCAGTAAGTTCCTTGATGAGCATAAATTTCAATTATGTTTTTCAATAATATACACTGAGGGAAATATGTGTTGAAATTAAATGAAATTGTGTACATTTTAAACGAATTTGTTTTTGAAATAGAGCTTGAAACAAATTCATTTAAATTAAACACAACTGTTCTTAAAGTTAAATTTAAAACAAGGGTTTTTGTTTTTAAAACAATGTTTTTAAATAAGAAAACAAATTTAAAACAAAAATTTTTAAATTTAAAACAAATGTTTTAAAGCATAATTTTTCGATGCCATTTTTTAATTTTTTCCGAGTTTTTGATGACAGATTCGTAATCAGCGACCCTTGGGACCCGCCGAATACCGAATCTCAACTCCTTTCAATGAAGTTTGCATTTTAAATATTTCAATATTGAAAAACTGAATTAGTTTTTATTTTACTTTATGTTCGATATTTTTCAAACCAATGAAAATTCAAAATTCAAAAAATGTCAAAGAAAGTTTCAAAGAAATAATGAATGAAAAAAAATTGAAAGGAGTGTATAGTTGAAATTTAAACACAATTGTTTTAAATTTTGTTTTGTAGAAACGCAAAGGCGTTAAATTTATATTTTAAAAATTTTTGTTTAATTTTAAAGTATGTTTTTTTTCTCAGTGTACATTTATTAAATGAATAGTTCTTTTAGCCATTTGCCTTAATAATGTGACCATGACACATCAACAATTTTATTAATCACAAAATAAGTTTAGCCCTCAAAGAATTCTATAAAATATTTTCGTATGATTATGTTTTTCTTGTTTTTTTTTTTAAATAATATTTAAGCTTTATATTAATCTGAATAATTAGGCATTAAATAAAATGTATTCCCAAGACATAAAAAAATAATTTGTAATGCAATGAATTTATAAATAAAGTAAAAATGGTTTAAAAACTGCTTCCCACAATTTATATGAATTTATTTAGGAATTTATCAGTTTCAAAAATAAAATTATTATATGTTGGACTGTATTAATGAAACCCAATACCCTGCAAACATTTTCAATCAGAATAGCCAGAGAATTGCTAGGAAGATGAGACAATCGTTGGCGAGCTATTTTGAGTTATCCGAGTATCGCCGAATGCTAGCAGCTGAGGCCATAAAAGCGATTCGGTGGGAAGATGCCGCGACGAATCGCCGGGAAGGGTCTTAAGTGATTCGCTTAAGTGATTAAGTGTCGGACACGAAGTCTTAAGAGCCTAATAGACTACACAGACAGTCGTAGCAATGACAATAAAAGAACATCAGTCTGACCGACAGGCTGTGTAGTTTATTTGGCCCTTAAGGGTGCGGCCAGAGTGAATCCAGATCCAGAAGGAGGAAGATTTTGAAAATTTTTCGTGAATCGAACATACAACCCCTGGTCAATCAGAAAGCGGTACATCTATCAAAGATCTTTAGGAAGAATCGCAAGTGCATCGTAAAATCAACTTCTCTTTCAATCGTCTTCCAAATGTTTGTAGGGTAATGATCTAAAAAAATACTTATAAGTATTTAAATGTTTTCAACAAACTTAAGCTTAAAGCCCAAGCAACAATTCTTAAGAGTTGAGCACTGGAAGAAAAATTTTATTTTTTAATTAGGTCCTATAGCTATCTTCAGCAAAAGTAATACGCTTACTTTCTTTTCTATTTCACATTATCTCTCAGTAGTTTAAGAGGAATGTGTTATAAGAGCATTCCTGCGAAGATTCTGTATCTTACAAGTAATTTCTTACAGACTTCAGCTATCAGAGTCAAACTCTGAAGAGTTTAAACTTTATAGATTAAGTCTTAAAGACATTTCCAAGGTTTATATTGAAGGAGTTCTGATCTGATCTGGTAGACTGTAAAATCAAGGGCCCTGTAAGTGGCAATAAAGAGTAAAGTATATCCAAAAATGCCATTTGTCAGAGTAGAAGACTTTGTATAAGAACAACGGTCTGGCTAGAAGAGAATTACTCTGATTTAAGAGTTGCGGTCTGGCTAAAAGAGTATCTCTCTGATTATAAGAGTAACGGTCTGACTAGAAGAGTATCACTCTGATTATAAGAGCAACGGTCTGACTAGAAGAGTATCACTCTGATTATAAGAGCAATGGTCTGACTAGTGAATGCTTTTCAAAATGGTGGTCCTACAAATTTCGCCTTTAACCCACTTTTATACTCGTAGAGTATAAAACTCTTATATGTGCCTTACTTAAGTATATTATTTTTGAAGTAAGAGCTGAACTCTTGTATGGAGCATCAACTCTTAAAACTGCCTTACAGTGCATTTATTGAGAGTATAGTATAATTTGTTAATTAAATAAAGCTTTTAATGTTGATCTTTGCGAAAGGGGACAGCTTCTAACCGAGGTGCAATATAAGATTCATACGGTCAAGCTTCCATCGCAATGAAATTTATGCGTTTATGTGATAAAATATACCACCACGCATACACAATATTATAGATATAATAATGTATTGTATGTATACATTATCCTTATAAAAAATATTTGATTGTATTTATGTTTACGAATTTATGTTTTCATAGTCTTAAGAGTATATATCTGCAATAGATCTGTAAGTCTTGTCTAAGACGATGCTTTTAAGAGTCTTGATCTTGTTTCAGTTGTCCAAGAGGTCGATATGAGGGCGCTCTTAAAATAAAAACTCGCACTTATATAGTGCCAAAATAACCTTAGAAGAGTTTTACAAGCAGCGTTTAAAAAACTTAAAAAAACTTCAGTTGATTTTGCTTTTACTGTGCTGTGCTTATTGAAAATCGAACAGCAACAGCAAAAGCAGTAGCATTTAAAATAATTTGTTTTACTGCGTAGTGCTACGAAAGCAAAATAAATTATTTTATTGCTTTGATTTTCATTTTGCCTTTCTTATTTGTCGCAGCACTAAAAAAACAGCAATTCTTTTGCTTTGCTTCGTTTTGCTGGAAGAATGAAAATAGTTTCAGCAAAACAGCAAAAGAACAGCAGAACAGCAACATTTTGCTGCGGTAGTGCTATCGACAGTTTTTCAAAGTAACAACATACATACACGACTGCGCACAAGTGTACATATTATATAAAAAACATGCAAATGGACATGCGCCTCTGAATCGAAGCAGCATAGAAACGACGAAGAAGAAATCACGAAAGCCAAACGAATGCACAACATCCGAAAGCAAAGCAAAACTAAGCTGCTTAATATCTGCTGCTGTCGTAGTGCTGTGACAAATTAGAAAAGCAAAATGAAAAGCAAAGCAATAAAATAATTTATTTTGCTTTCGTAGCACTTCGCAGTAAAACAAATTCATTTTAATGCTGCTGCTTTTGCTTTGCTTTTCAAAATTCACACAGCAAAGCAAAATGAACAGCATTACAATGATTTTAAAAACTGTCGGTAGCACTACCGCAGTAAAAATTTCGTTGCTTTTGATATTTTGCTGAAAGCAATTTAAACCCTGTTTACAAGTATCTTACAGATATCGTATAGATATAATCGTAAGTGTGTTATTCTTAATAATTTCTCTTCAGGAAGTCTTTAGGATAAAATAAAGATAGTAATTGTTGCTTGGGAGCTTAAATACTAAAATCAAGTTTGTTGTTCAAAACGAAATTCATTGTATGAGACACCTGGTGGCCACTTTCTTTTTTTAAAATTAAGTGGAAAATATTGTTAAGTAGGTATATATTTGAAAAATGTGTTTTGTTAGCAATTTTCTCACACATTTGAATTTTTTTATATAGTTTCTTAAGCCGTTATATAACTGTGCATTTCGATGCCCATCCCTGAAAAATTGCATTACAACTATTAGCGTTATGAATATTGTTTTCAAAAGTTGTCTAAATATATCATAAGAAAAGGCAAACAAAACATAAATTTTATACTGAGTTGTCCTTTTTGCCAAAGTTAAATACATGTTAGGAGCAAATAAAACAATAGCTCTCAGTCTATTACTGTTCTTATTGCGTAGAAAAGTTTTCCGGTACAACAGCAGCGCTGCTTTCATCGCCGCTAGCTAGTTAATATCTGTTTTATGAATGAAACTACACCCTTATTTACATAAAAGTGCTTCCTTGCCAAGCCACCCAAAGTGTGCTTAAAACAACATTGACTCTACCGACATCACGTCACAATCTCGTTCTTGGTGCGGCAGCAAATTTTACGCGCGCTCGTCACTAACGGTAAGTTTATGAATTGGTAGATATCCCGGCTGACCTTGAGTATGGCAACCGAAAATATCAACAAATCACGGAGTGTTTGTTTCTCTACATCATGTTTGGGTGTTTTATTTTACGAAGCAGCAAGCAACTCGTGCTTGTAATTCTATTCGTAGCTATCATAATATTTCGAGATTCGAACTTACCCCTAGCAAAAAAAAAAAACAAACAAAAATATCAAGAAGGAAACTGCGCGAAATTCTCCATATTGCGACGCCTGCGTCAAGTTAGAACATTTATGAATGAAAACGTAAAAATGTTGTCTGTATCTGTCTTTGCTTTTATGAATGAAAAAGATGAACCCTCAAAATAAATTTTGCTCAATGGATTCTCCTGCTGCTCAAGGCCGTTTTTTGCTTTCATCATCATGATATAGAAAAAAAAACAACAACAACAACAACAAAAACAAAAGCAACTGTAAAATTTTAGCAATTGCCCTGCAAAATATGAACACATAAATCGATAGATATAATGTTTATTTTTTGTTGTGTTGCATACTTTTGGGCGGCGGCTTTTTATTGCTTTCGAGTTTTGTATAAAGAATTCATGCGTCTGCCAGAATACATACGCTGTTGCATATTGTTCTAATGACTACCGAGAAATTGAGTGATTTTTATGATTATGTAATTGAAGCTGCTAGGAAATTCTGTGAAATTTTTCGCATGACTTAATAAATGAAATGGATTTTTCAAGTGAATCTTATGAGAATAAAAAAAAAAATGATATAACTTTAAAAAAATCTGCATATGAAGTTATTTTCTTACAGATAAATTGAATTTTTGATAGATTATAAAAATTAAATTCAATTTTGTAAAAATCTACATAAACACTCACTTAACCACAAGCGAATGTTTGTTGAAAATTACGAGCTTGATGTTTGTTTTCGATTATATAAATTTGTTTTAAAATTGTTTTGTTTTTATTTGTAATTTTCTTTCGCTTTTCGGTTTGGTCATGTTTTGTATGAATAAATTATTCAAAGACTTGCGAAATGTTTATTATTGACCAACTTATGCTTGAAATTAAAAACAATCTCCGAAAAATTCAATCACACGACTTCTAAACCTCCTCCAAAAAATTTGAAAAAAAACTCAAAATTACTTTACCTCATAAGCTTTCAAAAAAGCTTGAGCAAAAAAAGAACTTTGTCATGGAACACTCTAGTAGACACATTCAGTGTTATGTCAAAATAAAATATGAAATAATTTATAATTTGCTTATGAGTTGTTCAGCTTCGACTTCAATTTGAGGAATTCTATAAAAACTAGAATGAGGCGAACCAAACTCGTTGTGCAATGCTTTGTACCAACCTTAACGGAGGTACAAAACTTCGAAATGAGTAATGCACATATAAATTGATCTTCTTCTAAGTATATCCCGAGAAACAGTTCGAAAGTCATCAGGTACAAAAGTCCTGAGTATCAGGCACAATTTTATTTTTTAAAGTTACGAGTAGCAACCAAAAACTGCAAAGTTAATGAAAAAAAGAATCGCACATTGATATGAAGCCAAATGCAAACGAGCTACAGCGCACAGGACAGAATTATTTTACTGATTAGTGTGCGAAAAGTACTTGAATTTTTAACTGAAATTTGATCGATATTGTACTTAAAACTCCTTGAAAAAGTTTTTAACTATAATGTACCCGAAACATGTTCTACAAGTACATGGAAAGTCACCAGAAATAGTATCGTAGGTAGTCTGAATTATATCAATAAAGTGTTAAAAAACGAGCGACCATGTTCGGACACACAAAAACCGACGAGTGCCCGAATCGGTATTCGTTGGTACACTGTGCCTGCCCAAGGTGTTCCAAAACTAGCACCTTTTTCGGTGCAGAGGTCGGACATTCACCGACTCGGGCAGCGGACATTTATCGTGTATATTTATCCACCTTTGTATATCTAGTTTATAACAATAAAAAATATTTCAAAGTTGTCACATCAAATGAGTTATAGTCGATCCTTTCACGGTAGAATTAAAAAGGCAGCTGCAGGGCTGTCAATCTTGTCTCTCCCAAAGTCAGAATTGTCAAAATCAATAAAAATTTCTTACGTCTCATATTGTCGCTCTGATTCGTTCAGTATTTTTTTGACAATTCTGACTTTCGGCTCTCAGCCCTGCAGCTACAGCTATTTGTTGTACTATGGATCCTCTCATGTATTATTCATTGGATGAATGAGCAATGAAGTCTATGTAATCAGTGTCAGTAAGTGACGTCACAATTGTCATCTATAGTTTTACAAATGAACATAAAATGATCGAAAGAAATGTGGGCAAAATGAATAAAAGTTACTCATACGCCCCCGTATATTGAATTTTAAGCTAGTAAGTATTTATAACAGACGATGTATTCAAATGTTATTTCTTTAATGCTATTTGTATAATGTTTATGTTACTGAGTGAAGTGTATAGAGATTGCTATAACGGTGCATTATTCGAAAAAGCTGAGGACACAAAGTCATATGATAAACTTCACTCCACACTGCAATATTAATTCAAAATCGAAAAAGAAAAATTTATTGCGCAGCTTAGATAGCTAATAAATTAATACAGATTTTGCAAATGGGGAAAATTAGCCCATTAAAAACAGGAGTTTTCATTTTTGACTCGAATTGAAATTGACACAAACTAGAGTTTCTGTTTGAGAGAGGCTCTTTCCAATTATTGTTGGTGTGTGAATCCGAAGGGAACGGTTCATTAAATCTGTTAACCAAAGACCAAAGAGCTGGAAAAAAATGGTGGAGTCAGATTTATGGATGATTGGATTCAAATCTGGATTTAAATTGTAATCAGGAGAAAAGTGCAGAGTTTTTTTCACTTACTTGTACATTTTCTTGGTCTGAAGGTTATTTTTTTAAATTCCAAAAGAAATTCTGTAACACCTGAAGGCCATCTAAAAAAAAAAAAATAAAGTATACTCGGTTTAATTAAGTTGACTGACTTGGACTTTACCGTACTCATAAGTCAAAGATACCGTATTTAAAATATAAGTTTGGGAGTGGTTTGAAAATTTAAATAGAAAAATTGTCTGTAGTTGGAACGGTTGCTGTCTCTCAAATAGATCAATGCCCACAATCTTCAGTCGTACTACCTTGAAAGTTTCTTCCAATAGAATGACTTTGCATCAAAACTAGGATACTTACTATGTATATCAATAAAAAAATTAATATTTGATTAGTGCCGCCATTTTTTCTAACTTCGATTGAATGTTCTCCAACGTAAAACGATACAAATTTGCAATAATTTTCAAGGGTCCTGTCTTCTCTTTTTAGACTGCAACTATTCGTATCTCACCACCACTTTTTTCATCCGATGAATGAAATAGAATATTGATTAAATAAGCTATATATTAATTTTTATAAACTTATGAGTTATTTTAAACCTTTTAATGGCTAGGCTAGAATAGTCGTGGACATTTTTTTATGAGGTAAAATCCCATCATTTAGGGCGTAAAAAGATTAAAAAAACATCCCTCTGATTTTTACATGGCTGCTTAGGTTTTGCCAGGCTGTCTAATATAATGGAAAAAAACCATTCAAAGGTTGTATTATAATATTGAGGTTCAATTAAAACAAGCGGAGACCGCTGCAAATGTGTTATTTATAATGCTATTATCAAAAAAAATATTATACTTTGCACACCAAACACAATTACCACCTTTATTTTTTTTTTGTAAAATTTGTAAACATGCGAAATTAATAGACTTTAAGCTTCTGTTGGTCACAAAATCGAAAATTCAACTTAGTTAAACCTTACATATCTCTCTAAAGTACCAACCTATTTGATTTTAAAAAGACGATGGAAAATAATAAGAAATATTTTATGATGTGTCCAATATAATGGACAAATTTATTGAAAGAGGACTGTTATTTATAAGTAAAAATGCGTGAATATTACTTTTATAACGTACGGAGAGAGTGAGTTAAGGCTGATGAAGAGCACATTCACATTTCAGAACGGACTCTACATTTTTATTCGGACGAAATTGAGCAAACGTAATTAAAATATAATATTCGATAAGTAAGCTGACAGAAGTCTAATGCTGACATAAAGATGAGTGAAGTAGAGTTATGTAAGTGTATTTTTACCAAATAGAGTTAAGGTGAGGGAACACGAGTACACTCGTTTAACTCAAATTTATTAATACAATAAACAATTTTTTTCAAGAATTTATTTCTGTATCTACTATAAATCGGTATAGATAATATATATATATAAGGATCACTCCATTGTGACGGATGTTACATTAGCACGCTTTTAATATATATTAGCAAACATAAAATAATTTAATATTCATTTGTGAAAAACACTTTTAAAATCGTGGTTAATGTTTGTTTCATTCTTATTAAAGTACATGTGACGGGTGTAACGAGTACTCATTAAAAAATCTGACTTCACTCTGAATGTTTGCTTTTCTCTAAAAGAGGTAAAATTCAGCCATATTTTAGTTAATTAAAGCAAAAATACATTACTGCCAATTCCGTAATGTTTGACCATTAACCCTACATTAAGAAAATATAGATACGAGTCAGAAAGTTATTTAGAAAATATTTTTTAGATGTGACGGGTGTTACATATATTGTGACGGGTGTTACGAGAAAAAAAATATCTATGTTAAAGTAGTCGAGCTGCACTACCTTGGGGGCCTCGGCAGTCGAGTGGTTAGCGTACTTGACTACCAACTCAGAGGTTCCGGGTTCGAATCCCGGTCTAGCCATGGTCCTACGCTTCTACCTTTCTTTAATTCTTTCCTCATTTCTAATCAACTAAAATTAAAACTTCATCAATATTTACGACTTTGGAAGTTGTAGTTGGTGGTAGAGATGTTTGTGGAATGAGATTGCTTGATACCTCGGATTGACTGAGGTAAAGGCATAGCACTTGCCTCAGATTCAAATGCGAATGCTGATATAGCACTCCACCATACTAGAACATTCTACACTTGTTTCTCTTGATTTCCCTTTCTCTCCATCTTATCTATCTCCCCATTTCCGAACCAAGGCAGACTTGACTGAATAGGTTTGACACCTGAATTCCTTGGTTCAAAGCTAAAAAAAAAATCGTGCTTTCAATGAAAGTACAATTTTAGTACAACTACAGTACATTATATTTAAAAAAAAAATAACACTGCGTTTTTGTTATGTTCGAAAATGCAATACAATAGAATTTAAAGATAATGGTGGAATGTTCCAAACATAAAATTCTATAATTCCACTTATCCGGGTTAGAAAGAGCTTTAATTTTATGCGTTTATACACTCATCATGTTTTTATTCTTAAATCACAATACCGGTAAATTTAAAAATTAAAAAAAAAAATTTAGTATTAAAATTCAATTCTTATAAATAAAATAACGTAAATGCTTATGCCATAAAGTTATACCACTTTAGTAAGTACACGGTTAAAAATCTTGGATTAAATTTAAGTCCATCCTGTACTGCATATATGAGGACACTGAAATTATATTATAATTTAAACCATGCCAAATATTAAAACTTAGTTTAAGTCCAGCATGGGCTTAAAATTTAAACCACGTCAAAAACTGAAACTTAGTTTTAGTCTCGCATTAGTTTAAAATTTAAGCTTTAAGCTCCTATGGGGTTAATTTTTAAATTTCGTAAACATTAAACTACACAATTAGAACTCGCAAAAAATTGTATTCCGTGGCTCAGTTGGTAAAGCATTTGATTTTATGAATCGTGTTACCCTGTTTCGAACCTCAGCCAGACCTTTTTTATTTATTTTTTATTTTTATATTTTTATTAGTCTAGAAGCCCGTCATACGACGGGTCGTATTCAAAATAATTAAGTAGCAGACGATATGACAATATTTTAACATTCACCTCAAATATTGTTTTGTTCAAGTCGTCGTCAATATGAAATAAAATTTGTGTGCATACTTTTAGGCTGACAGTTAACAGTTTAAGCGATATTTGGTTGTATGAGCGAAACAGGATCTGGTACAGTCTGAACATGTTTAAAAAAGCATAGTAAAAACAACAACCATAAACAGTTTGAGTGATATAGAGCACGGAGCAGGACTCTTGTCTTTAGGTACTTAAATTCAAATTTTATTCGCAATTTATTAAATTGAAGTACAGCCTTGAATTAAAAAATTTCTAGTAATTTGAAAGATACAAATTCTAATAAAAAAGGATTAAAAAATAAATAAAGGATACAAAATCTTTTTTACCATGTAGGGAATAATTTTTAAACCAATTATTGAACTAATTAATTTTTTAATTCTTTTTTCAATAATTCTTTTTTGAACTTAAAATTCTGTGTAAATAAAACGTTTGTTAAAAAGCAGTTAAAGATTGTTAACTATATTACGGCATAACTCTTATCTAAAAAAATTTCACTAAACCTTGCGTAACTACGTTCTCGAAACCCGGTAAAAAAACCTTGAATGCATATTTACACTCTTTCTGCACTCTCAGCGCTTAGCTTCAACATGCTTTGGGTCAAAGTCAATGCAAATACATACAAGTTCATGGAGCTTGTGTGTGTTTTATTGTATATGTGCAGTTGCAGTTGGTGAAAAGCTTTTTCGGTTCATGGAAAACTTTCGTTACTTGGTTGGCCAAAGTTATAAAAGCGTCTAGTTTTTCATTGTCAAGGTATAAAAGGCAACACATAGATACATACAAACAATAAATGCAGAAATATACAAACAAACATGTGCACACTGCTGTTACGTAAGCACTCATATATATAAGCAAATAACAATTAAATTCAGCTTTTTCGAAAAACATAAAAACCAAATTAAGTGAAAATCTGCTCATAGTTAATTTTGCAAAAACTTTAAAGAATTTTTTGAAGGATGAAAATCAAAACATAAAAAAAACAAACAAATGCTTGTAACCGCCTTATTCTGGTGATGAACTGTTGTGAATTTATTGGCAGGGATATCTTCAATATGCTTTTCCTTAAACATGGCACTGAACTATCGATTTTATTTCAGGATAAGGAATTCAAACGCTTGTCATTACATTTACAATTTTCAATCACCAGAATAAGACTCAGAATTTTTAAAAATTAATAAATTATTCTGTATTGAAAATATACAGTAATATTGATAATGTTTTTTTTTTATAAATCATAATTTAATTTTATTGGTTTCTAAATAGATACTTTTTGTTATTGTTAAAGATATAATTTTATATTTATTGCGCAATTGTGAAGCTTATTTTAAATTTTAAATGAAAAGCAATTGCTATCGACATCTGTTATACATATTCATCGATTACCCATAAACATGTCTTCGAAATGAATGTTTATGATGTCAATAAAACATGAAATCCATTAAGCTGTTTAGAGTACAAATGAATACAAGTAAGCAGCTTTATTCGTTCTAATTTGAGATGTACAGCAGTGAAAACTGCTTCATGCCTGTCTGACCTTTAGTTTTCTCTTTTACTGGGCATTCGTTCTCATAAGAATCATACCGCATAAATATCTTAACAATAAATTGCCATTTGACGAAGAGAGTAGAACATACCACCATACCACCTTCATAACAGAAATATCTGTCGCACTTTTCCTGTGTTGCTATTTTTAGCACAACGCTTTATTTCTATTTTTACAGAAAAGTGCTATATTTAGCCGCTCATTGTTTGCTGCTACGCATTGTCGCACTTTATATAAATTATTGCTGCGATTTTTTAGAATGGCGATTGTTATTTCCTTTGTTTTTGTTTTGAGCATAAAATATTTGAAAAGTGTTAAAGATTAATTGGTTTTATTTGCGAATACAGGACCTTTGACTTTTCACTTTTATTTTGATGAAGGTGCTTTAGTGTATTTTAGTTTTTGACTCCAGCGTAGTAAAATTTTCAGAAGTGGAAGAATTTAAATGAAATCAAATCAATCAAAAGTAAAACCCAAAATTATATAGAAAGGGTAATGAAATGGATAAAAGACATTATGAAAAGGTAAACAACATTTTTTTTTGGATAACAAATATAAGCAAATGTAAATTTAATTGAGAAATATAAGAAAATAATAAATTTTTCAAATTATCTTATAACATGAACGGCAAGCGCCATGATGCGCACCTAATATCTATCAAACCGTAATTAATTCTTACTATTACAGTGCATTTCAAGCTTTTTAACTTATACTATCCGAAAAAATGTTTAGCCTCAAAGTATGCATAGAAAATTTATTTGATGTAATCAATTATTTTATTCCATAAAAGAAGTGATGAAGAAAAATGGAAAAAATTATTTTAAATTAATAAGTATAATATTATTAAAATTTTGGAAATAGTTGATAAAGTTGAAAGTGCTCTATCACCTTAAAAATTGTTTTCCTAGGACCCCGTTAAAAACCGGTTTTGGCTTTGGAATTATTCAGATTAACTAAAAAAAAAGAAGTTAGAATTATGATGAACAAAGTTATGTTAAAACAAGTAAAGAAAGTCTAAAGTCGGTCTAGGCCGACTATGAAATACCCTAAACCTACTTTTCATAAACAAAAAATTTTATTGTAAATGGGCGTGGCCGTGGGCGGATGAAGCCTATATTTTATATGCATTTAAATGTTGATGAAAAATTTACACATACCAAGTTTTATTCCTGTAGCTCACAGTTAATGCCTTTATTGTGCTTTCGCTATGGGAAGTGGGCGTGTTCATGAACGGATTACTTCCAATTTTTAAACACACCTTAGTTTTGGTATAAAATACATGCATACCAAGTTTAATTTCTCTATGACAAACATAACCTTATTTATTGAGTTTTAAACTTTTCGCGTTGTATGGGAGGTAGGCGTGTCCGTAGGCGGATGATGTCATTTTTTCAAAAACATTTTTTTTTTTTTTGTTATAAAAACATATATGCCCAATTTCAGCTCTGTAGGTTAAACAGAGGCTTATTTATTGCGTTTTCAATTTTTGGGTTGTATGGGAGGTGGGCGTGTCCGTAGGCGGACGATGTCCATTTTTCACAACCATATTTTTTTTGTTAAAGAAAACATACTTGCCAAATTTTAGCTCTTTAGGGTAAACAGAGGGTTATTTATTGCGTTTTCAATTTTTGGGTTGTATGGGAGGTGGGCGTGTCCGTGATCGGATGACACCCATTTTTCTAAAACATCTTTGTGTTAATACAAAACACAAACGTACCAAATTTTATTGTTGTAGGCTTATTATGAGCTGAGTTATGCAGTTTTAAATTTTTGCGTTTTATGGGAGGTAAGCGTGTCCGTGGGCGGATTCCAAAAATATTCAATAGTGCACATTCTTGGGTTCATGTGACCATGTGTACCATGTTGCATCCAATTATCTCAACTCCTTCTTCTTATCCTGTGTATACGGACAACACACAGACGGACAGACGGACGGACGGACGGACGGACATGAACAGCTCGACTCACGTGGTGACGCTGATCAAGAATATATATACTTTTCTATACCGGACTCGCTTCGTTCTATGCGTTACAAACGTTTGCACAAAGTTAATATACCCTGACCTTTCAGGTTTAGGGTATAACAAGTAAAGAAAGTCTAAAGTCGGTCTAGCACGACTGTGCTAAACCTCCCTTAATATTAATTAAAATACTAAAACAAATAGACATAACTTCCTTTCAAATTCCATGCATTCTATCTACCTATATAATTAATACGGGATAAACTAATCTGGTTTATATGGTAGGTGGGCGTGTTTGTGGGCAGGTGACGCACATTTTTTGCGCATACGAAGTTTCATCTCTCTAGGTCAAATATAAATCTTTTAATAGTGTTTTTAATATTGTGGGTTGTATTGGAGGTGGCGTATTCATGGGCGGATGACACCCATTTTGTGAACACATCTTATTTTTAACACAATAATCTAACACACCAAGTTTTATCTTCGTAGCTCATATATAAACCTATTTATAGAGTTTTTACCACAGTGGGTTGCATGGGAGATGGGCGTGCCGATGGGCAGATGGTGCCCATTTTTGTGCACACCTCAGTTTTGATATGAAACACACCCAGACCAAGTTTTATCTCTCTAGGTCAAATATGAACCTTTTAATAGTACTTTAATATTGTGCGTTGCATGGGAGGTGAGCGTGTTAATAAGCAAAGCAGGCCCCTTTTTGTGTGTGTATCTGCGTATTTGATAGATACTATACATGTGTCAAATATAATTTTTGTAGCTTATATACAACCCTCTATACATTTTTATTTTATGGGAGATGGGCGTGTTCGTGGGCGGGTGACGCCCATTTTAAGAGCACACCTTAGTTTTGAAATAAGATCCTCCCATACCAAGTTTAATCTCTGTAGGCCATGTATAAACCTTTTTATGGTATTTTCAATATTATGGGTTGTATGGGAGGTGGGCGTATTAGTAAGCAAATCACGCCCATTTTTGGTACATGTCTTAGATTTTGTTAAAAATACATGCATATTAAATTTAATTTCTGTAGCTTAAACAAAACCTTTCTGTACAGTGATTTTAATTTTTTGGTTGTATGGGAGGTAGGCGGATTTAAAAAATATTCAATAGTGGAAATTTTTGGGTTCATGTGCATATGTGTACCAAGTTTCACGCAAATATCTGAACTCTTTCTTATCCTGTGTTTACGGACAAAAACGGACGGACGGACGGATATCAAATAAATGGATTTTTATTGTAGTATTTTATTGATTATATCACCCAGAAAAAAAATCGTGTAAAAATAACACTTTTTTAACACTAAATCATGTTATTGAAATTCAACACGATCAGTCATGTTAATAATTAACACTTTACATAATAATTCAAGTCTGTTAAATGAACGTTTGTGCAGAGCGCAAAATCACATAAAATGGCTTCTGCTGAACAGAACATTCAGAAAAGGGGCATTTTGTCACTTAACTCGCTCAACAGCAACATTATTCGCAGTCTTTTCTTTTGATGCAATGAGCAAATCAACACTTTACTCATGTTATTTTATAACACTGCATAATATAGTGTTAATCTTTAAAATTGTTGTTGTTTTGCGAGTAAAAATTATCATGTTAGATTGACAGGAGCCGTGTTGAAAAATTTTGCCTCATTTTTCCCTGGGTGATTGACAATTGATCATAAAAAGCTCAGTCAAAGTTCTTTCAAGGGCTGAAATGGCCAATTTGTTTTGTTTTTTTTTATTTTATTGATTCTTTAACGTGAATCAGAAATTTTCGATTTTTAAGCATATATTTGGAGAAGACAAAGGTTTCGGTAACAACATTTTCAACGGAACATTTAATTTCGGGTATTTGTTAAGGAACCCGAACCCGAACCACGTGGCGACCGTGGCATGCAGGTTAAGTGTGTGGCTTAGCATGCTAGGAGCCCGGGTTCAATTCCCCAGCCGTGGTGAAAAGTTTTTTCAATAAAAAAAAATTTTTCTGATCGGTCACCACCTCTCTGCAGACAATGGCAAACCTCAGAGAGTAATTAATGCCATGTAAAACTTCTTGAGAACATGAACTTTAGCCCATAGTATAACTAACGAAGTAATAGCAGGGAGGAGAGCAGCTTACCGTGATTGTCAAAACGAAGTTGAGAGCTCATACAAAATCTACGAACGAGTAGAACGCTAAGAATAGGCAAAATGTAAACAATGATCCGCTACCAACTCTCGCGTGTTTATGTTAAATAATTGTAGAAAATTGTGATTTGTCGCTTTGTATATTATTTTTATTGTTATTGTTAAAGTAATAATGAATAAAATTAAAAGTGCAAATTGAATAAACTGCAATTCATTGGATGCTGTTTGCAGTCACTGTTGCTGCTGCTTAAACTCGGACCTCTTAGAACAATTCGCTGCAAACACCTTGAAGTCACTGTTATTCCTCAGTTATTGTATTATATTTATTTTATCTAGTTTATTGTTTAATAAAACAATATCACGCCGAAAATATTAAATGTTATTTGCACTTAACACAACACGATGTTCCATTGAAATTAGATTTGTTTGCTTGCTTTGGCATGTTTGCTTTGTTTGCATTCGCCAAGATGGCCGATGTTGACATTTAGGGTACTGACAGAGAGAGTACGTTCAATCCTGCTATTACTTCGTTAGTTATACTATGCTTTAGCCGTTCGGAGTCGGCATAAAACATGTAGGTCCAGTTCTCGGTCAATTGTATGCAAACATTTAATAACACACACAACACAATTGATCATAAGAAGTTCGGTCAAAATCCTTTCAAGGGCTGAAATGGCCAATTTGTTTTTTTGTTTATTTGTTAAGGAAACATTGAAAAACAAAATTTCTTTGAAATATTTTTCAATATTCTTATTCTTTTTTAATAGTATATGTCTAAAAAAAAAAGTTTTTCAAAATTTTTTTCTAGAACATGCAACGTTTTTGGTTCACTATTAAGGGTATACCTAGAGGTTTTAGTATTCATCACACAAAGATAAAATATATGCCAAAATATCAGACACAAGGCGAATGAAACGAATATCTAACTTTGGATTTTGTCACATCTTTAATTAAGTCATAAAAGACCAAAATCTAAGAACAAAATTTCACAATTTTTTTATGAGAAAAATCTTAAAAAAAAGAGCCAGCGACCGCCAGACTAACGTCATTTTAGCAAGGCTAACATTTTGTGTGTGATTGCATACAACAGTGGATACCAACGTTTGGATGTTATGAATCCAAGGTCGAGGGAACTTTTGAAGCTAAATGCTTTGAAAATAACGAAAAAAGGGTTCTACTAACGTCATAGTATCAAAGCTGAATATTATATATGTTATTGAGGCTATCATTATTGACACAAAAACCAACTGCCAGACACTTGACAAGGGGTGTTCCTTCAGTCAGACACTTAAAAGGTTAAAAATTAGTGACGAATTTGCAAGCAGTGACCTTTCAGTTTAGATAATATTGTATCATATTGGCATAATTTGAAAGGTAATTTCAGCACGGTTATAATGTGTTCGACAAAATTTTTTGATAACCAATTAGCTTGGAATTGTAACGGCTTATATTATTTTATATAGTTTTTTGTTTATTTACAAAAATAAGGTATGAAGATATAACTAAAATATCATATTTAGAAAATTAAATATATACCCTTTTATTTGAAGGAAATAATGTTCAAATTACACTGTTCAACACAAAAAAATAACAAGCTTCCGACAACGGATTCTGTTAGAGAGGACAAAAAATTATACGTGTATCAGCGTTTTGAAAATTTGCTATGACGGCAATAATGCCAGCACATAAGAAATATAAACCTTTCATTACTTCGTTCATAAATTAGCTAAAAAGTAAAATTATGCTTTGCAACAAAGCATTTGATTTAAAAAACTTCTAAAACGAGTCAACATATCTTTAAATTATGTACAATATTACATTATTTAAAAATTATAAATAGTCGAAATAGAGTATTTTTGGCCATACATTGTTTTCAAGATGCATTTTTAACTTTTGCATTTCTATTCTTTTATCTGTTGTACCAAAAAAATTACTTTGAATGCTGCTGCTATGTGTGTGACTTGACTGCTTTACTGCTTGGAAAGCTTTCTGAGCTTTTGCTTTTTTACCCACCATAACCTTGCTCTTGACTTTCTGCTAACCTCCGTCATTTATCGATTTGTCCTGTGCCAAGGCAGCCTGTATTGCAACAGTAAACAGCCATTGAAGCGCATGCGTCTTGACCATCATTATTTTTTGTTATCTATCGATTTGCTGATTGTTGATATCTTGGCTAAGCACTGTGAAACATATGTGAAGTTAACGCTATGAGTTTATAAATAATATTTTTTTAATATTACAGAACATTATTGAGTTATGTTTTAATTAACATTTCAATAATTTTAAACATACAAAAGTGTTTAATTTTAAAAGTGTGTCTTAATAATTTGTATATATTTAAAAAATATTTTTTTCCAAATTTTTTAATACTTAACTAACAAAGAGGCCTATCATACACCAGGTCGTATTCAAAATATTTAAGTAGCAGACGATGGGACAACATTTTTACATTCACCTCAAATGTTGTTTTGTTCCAGTCGTCGGCAATTTAATCTTACTGATAAATGTCGAATATATTTGTGTGTATACTTTTAGGCTGCTAATTTTTCATATAAAAAGCACTGTTAAAGTAATGCCATGTTCACACAGAGAGTTTAGTTTGCGTTTCGTTTGAGTTTAAATGCTGCTGTTCACACAGAGATGCGTCGGCAGAATTGAGTTTACGGTGGATTGAAATGATCGCCAATTTTTGGAATTTCGCTCAAAACTCAGCTTTTTTCGGCCCATACTGACTGACTGATGAGAAACCCTCATCTTCTAAACTTTTCCAAGTTATTTTATTTGTTTTTTGGCTTATTTTTGTTAATAATAAACTAGTAAGGTATATCTTCGACTGGGCCGAAGTTAAAATACCCCCACGGCCGATTCTTAAAGGTAAAAAAATTTTAAATTGGAGAGCTTTTTTTTATGAGATTTTGAGAGATTTTATTATTTTTATGTGTCTAAAATACAAACATATCAAATTGTTTTCCTACAGCTTAAATATAAGTCATTTTATAACGTTTTCAATTTTGGGGTTGTATGGGAGGTGGGCGTGTTAGTTTGTGTATCACGCCCATTTTTCTAACACACCTCAGTTTTGTCATGGAATACAGGAATATCGAGTTTCCGTTTTGTACCTTTAATATTAGCCTCTTTATAGGGTTTTCAATTTTGGGGTTGTATGGAAGGGGGCGTGTTAGTAGGTGGATGACGCCCATTTTTCTAACACACTTTAGTTTTGATATAGAATACTTAAATACCGAGTTTCCGCCTTGTTACTTTAATATTAGCCTCTTTAAAGATTTTTCAATTTTGGGGTTGTATGGGAGGTGGGCGTGTTTGTGAGCGGATGTTGCTCATTTTTCGTACACACCTTATTTTTGACATAGAATATACAAATACCGAATTTCAGTATTGTAGCTGTAATATTAACCTCTTTACAGAGTTTTAAATACTGGGGTTATATGGGAGGTAGGCGTGGTTTTCATGCGATTTAGCCCATTCTCGAACTTGATCTTAGGTTTTTAGCAAAAAGCTCAAATACCGAATTTCAGCTCGATAGCTTCAAAATTACGGCTGTAATCGTGTCCACAGACAGACAGACGGACAGACAGACGGACAGACAGACGGACAGACAGACGGACAGACAGACGGACAGACAGACGGACATGGCTAAATCAACTCAGGTGGTCATGCTGATCAAGAATATATATACTTTTCTATACCTAACACGCCTCCTTATGGGCGTTACACACGTCGTGACAAAATTAATATACCCCTTACGCAGTACGCGTGGGGGTATAAATACAAATAGAAACATGCACAATTGAGAATCAGCTGTTGTTGGCATTTTTTATCGTTCAATCGAATCGAACACAGCTAAAATCTAACTGAACGAATGTTTTTATCAAAACACTAGCATACTTGTAGGCATGTATCAAATTGAGTTTTGGTAAACGTAGAAAACAAGTTGTGTTTAGTTGCGTTTTCTCCTACAAAATTGTACTGGAAACGCCAGCGTTTAAATTGAGTTTAAGGGCAAAACGCAACTTTGTACTGGAAACGCAAACTAAACTCTCTGTGTGAACATGGCATAAGATTGTATGAGCAAAACAGGTTTAGGTTCAGGCTGAACATGTTTTAAGAAGCATAGCAATAACAACTGTGAATAGTTTGGCAATAAAGAACACGGAGCAGGACGCTTTTTCTTTTATGTGTTTATTTGATTTAAAAAAATTATTTTTTCTTTTCTTAAAAAATTCATTTCGAAAAAAAAAACATTTTTTTTTTTTTTAAAAATGTTGACTTTTAATGTTTTTGACAATAAATCGTTTCTATACCGCTAAAAATTTTCTTAATAAAATATTTGTATATAAATTTTCTTCAATAAATAAGTTTCTAAATATAAATTAAAATTGAAATATATATGTATTAAAAAAAAAATATATGTTGTATATATATATGTATTAACTTCCTCTGTGGATTTGTTAGAACACTTATTTTTTGTAGTTCATTACATCGTAAATTGTGCAACGAAGTGAAATGACTTTTGTTGAAAAATTACAGATTTTGTTCACTGTGTGGTTTTGTGTAGCTCAACACTAACACAGCTATAAAAAAAACACGAGTATACTGTATTTATCGTACAGTGAAAGTGAGCTCTTTTATTCATGCTTAACTTTAGAATATTCACATTTTAGAATATGCTCCACACTTGGCTAGAGAGACAGAGAGAGGGGGATGTAATTTTGAAGTAAAAGTTAAGAACTGAACTGTTGCTTGCCTCTGTAAATGGGGTTTATTTTTGTTGCTCTTAAAGTTTTTGTTGTTTCCGTTTGACTTTTCATATCAAAAATACTTTTTACCGACTTTTAGTCACACACCCTTAATCTACCATTCGTCGAGCTCGAATGTCTGACGTTCGACTCTCGCTTGTTTACGTCATACAGTGAATAAGTTATCAAGCACTAAGAATATGATGCCTAAATATTTTTTTTGTTGTGTTGCTTTTGAGCTTTCCGCGGTCGTAGCGGTTATAAATATAAGTTTACTGTTGCTGACGTCACAAGTGTTTACATATCGGTAATATGATAGACGCTGCGGAAATTTATATGCTCTTGTCCATCAGTGTGTGTGTATGTTTTAATAAGCCGTATAAAATAGCCATCTTGTTGAAGTATGTTGCAACGTCTTGTCAATGGTTGTCATATGATAAGTTTTAGACATCAATTAAGTGACAGCTGTTGTTAAAGTTTGTAACTGAAATTCTTTTAACACACTTTAGCGCTCCTAACTTTCTGTTTCCTGCTGTGAAAGATTGGCTGGGGGTAAAATCACCAAAAAGCAAATTGGCTACATATAAAAAAAAAAATCATTAAAAAAATTGACCTACGCAATAACGACAAAAATAAAGTATACTATCTTAAAGTAAACCAAAAAGCCCAAAACCTCAAAGTAAATTAAGTAGTTTTGCAATCTTAACACAAGTATATTGATGAAGCAAATACAATCAAGAAAACTGTAAAACCAATAATAGAAAGACAGTACAAATGTACTGAAATGTCTTGAAATTTTAAAACAATATTAACCGTAGATTGAAAATTTTTTGCTTCTGACATTTGTTAGCTGATTTGACATAAGTACAAAACTAGCGATTTCACTAGCCCATAGGTAGCCAGTATGCACTTGTTCTTATTCCTACAACTTTCTATGTGTTCAACTGGCGAATTTTATGTGAAGATATCAAAGGACAGGGTTGACATTCCCATTCCCTTGCCACTTCACTAGTTATTAACGCTATATCTGTACTGTTCTTCGCAGTATTTTTCTGTTTTTTATACACAAAAACTGCGTCTTTTGTTTTCAAAATTAGGGTTATTTTAAAATCCTGCTATGTTTAAAGTCTACTTTTTTATAATTTTGATCTGATCTTAAGAAACTAAACGTCTTTCTGTAAAGAAATTAAAATTTTTTTTTTTTTATTAGGAAAAGAAATACATTTTGAAGTTTTATAGGTATACTTATGAATCTTTCAAAAGTATACAAATTTTTTATTAATATTTCCAATAAGCTTATACCCAGCGTTCTCCGCTTAGCTTTAATAGTTTTTTTTTTTTTTATAGTAAAATTGTGATAAAATTTTTGTCAAATCATGATTATACGTCATTCGTTGGTGTTTTTAAAACAATTTTTATAAATTACTGAAAAAACCCGGAAGAAAACAAACAAAAAAATTGATGTTGAAAAAATTTTAAAATTGAAATATACTTTCTTGAGTCCCTTTCACATGGTTTGACTATATGTAGTGTAGAGGTGCTAAAAGGGGGTGTGGTAACATTATTTTAAGCCTCATGCACTCGAAAAAATTTTCAATAGGCTCAGTATAGTTTAATGATTTTAAAAAAGTGGGCGGCAATACAGTACAACCACGCCTATTTTTTACTCACTTGCCGACAGTCACCACACAAACCTTACTACCAACTTCAAGTATAACACTATAATACTGCCGAAACTATATCAAATATTGCGTTTTTATTGATTTGTGGACGTTATGAAAGGGTGGGGCAAGCTTTTTTTCAATAAAATCAAGAAAAGTCCATCTAAAACGGTTGAGCCGTTCATGAGATACATCGGACACCAATGATCACCCTGACATTTTTATTAATATAGAAGATATAATTATATATGTACAATTCAAAAGAAAGTCGGTTTCATTCAAGTTTGCTTTAATCAGTTTTATAATTTTCACAAAATTTTCATTAATTCAAATTTGTTCTTTCCTTTTCGACAATTTTTTCCAAACTAAACTTATTCTACACATTTTTTATTCCATTTTTTCCATAAAGTCTCTGTTTTCTTTTTTCAGTTGCGTACTATGTTAATATCAACGTCCACTTCTTGTATACCGTCCATGTCCGTCCGGCTCCTTTCCCACATGTCTATAAATACATTATCAAATTTTATCAAGAAAACAATAGGAAAAGTAATTTAAAATTATTTTTAGTGATTTTGAAGTCGATTTTTGTTTTTGTTAAAAAATGTTTATTTCTTCTAGGGCTATGACTCTTATTCGAAGTTTTTGAACTTCGAAGTATTCGAAGCTTCGAAGTTCGAAGCTTCGTTTCAAAACTTCGAAGAGGAAAAAAACTTCGGATCTACGAAGCTTTGAAGCTTGACTATTCGTTAAACATAAAAAAATTTGAAGCTTCCAAGTTTTTACTCAAAATATTTCAAAATTTTTTGTGCCTGTGTGATACACTTCGATATAAGAAAAAAACATGAGATCCTGGGTGTGGAGCATTTATACTAAAAGTTCTGATGCTCAATCAACGATTTGCAATCTATGCGAGCGAGTATTGTAGAATCTAAAGATGCATTCAACTTTTCCAGAAGAACAATTAGTCGAGACCGTGGCGTAGCGAGAAAAATTGTACAAGCATGTGCAAAGTTAGAAGCCTGCCGTCGGCTGCCATTCAACTTAACGTCCAGCCGCGAATTCAAGGAATTCATGGATGTTGTCGAACCTGGATTTACATGCCCTTCGAGTGAGACAATCGTATAGCATCTGCGCGTGATCGAGGATGGAATAAAATGCAAAATAGTTGCAATATTGTAGAAATTCGAATTTATTGCATTGGATACAGACTGCTGGACCTCTCGCGCCATGGATGGTTTTCTAAATGTGAATGCACATTTAATTGACAATCAATGGCAGCCGCAGATATTCACGCTTAGTACGCAGGAAAGAGAAGAAAGACACACATCCGAAATTTTAGCCGATTATCTGCAAGCGATTGTTATTTGTTTTATCAAACTGGGTATCATTCGAATACTCGAAGAATTCGAATTCGAATTGTAATATTTGAAGCTTCGCCTCAAAAACTTCGAAGTTCCGAAGTTTGCTTCGAATATTCGATTACTTCGAAGCTTCGAAAAAACCGAACATGAACAGCCCTAATTTCTTCTATTTCAGAGAATATGATAAATTTTATAAATAATTCTACCCATTCTTGCAATGAATTTTATTACCCTGGTACCAATATTATTCGATACACAGGTTTTCTAATATTTCCACGCCCCTTTGTCGAATAACGCCCACTTTCATAGTAATTTGTTATTGTTGTGCCTACCCTTGTACTAAATTTCAGTATCCAAGTATCAATAGTATTCGAGATACAGTGTTTTTCTAATATATCCACACCCCTTTGTTGAATAATGTTTTAATTTCAGGGACCATACCGGTTATGGTTTTTATCAAAAGAGTCAAATATTAACTGTTATTTTTTAGTTTCTGCCCTATATTTTTTCGGGCAAACATAACAGTTACTTTTGACTGTTTTTTTATCGGTCAAAAATAACAATTATTTTCTGCCTTTTATTTTTTCGGTAAAAAATATCAGGCAATTTGTGTTTTTTCAAAGGCCATTTTACTGACTACATATGGTATCAATAGTTTTTTAATCGGACAAGCGTTTTTTTTCGGCCTCATATTTTTGACCGAAAAAATAAAAGTCACAAAATAACTGTTATTTTTGACCGATAAAATAAAAGTCAAAGGTAACCGTTATTATTGTCTGAAAAAATAAAAGGCAAAAAATAACAGTTAATTTTTAACTTTTATAGAATCAGTCGAAAATTTAAAAGGCTCCAAATATTCGTGAAGCTGAGGCCATTTGTATCATAATGGTATATTTGAAAATGTCCTTTGACAATTTTTTCATTTTGTCTTTTTCATTCGAAAATTGTAAAATAACAGTTATTTTCGGTCCCTGCTTAATTTCAATTGAATTAATTGATCGTAATTTTGAATAATTGTGGCTACCCTTGTATTTTGACTGCAAATTTCAGTACGCTAGTGACAATATTTACTGAGATACAGTGAAATTTTTTTATAGTCACACGATCCTATGTCGAATTTCACCCACTTGTATGCAGGGGCACCTCTGCGTTCATGACCTCTATCTGTTCACAAAAAAATTACGGCAATCGGCTATCCTTTTAGAAGGCGGTTAAAAATGACGGTAATGATGATTTCGCACATTTTGAAATTCTAAAAAGAGATAAATTTTTTGGTGTTTAATTAGGTATAAATCTCTGAAATCAGTATAAGAAGATTGTAATAAAAAAAAATAATTTCTAATATCAGCATTTTAAAAAATAATTTATGTAATTTTATCCAACTTTTGTACTACTCCGAGTTTTGAGTCAAAAATAAAAATATTTTGATTCTGCATTACATAAAGGAGAAATGTTTATAAATGTGTATTTGTCGCCGTTCCCATTAACCTTACTTACTGATGTCCTTAGAAGAATACAAAATTGGCTGATGTCACATCCCGCTTACACAATTGCATTACAATAGCATCAACAAGAACTTTTTACCACTGGGGTTAGTACGTCAGTCTCTCAGAACTGGGATGTCATTGACGTTTATGTTGAAAAATTTCATCTGTTAAAAAATATAACGAAAAAGAGAGCACTCACAGCCCGCCATTGCATAAAACTAATGGCGTTTTCGTTTCTACCAAAAAATGTTGCCCTGTCGCAGTGCAAAATGTTTTCAATGTTGCCCGCAACCCTGTAAAAGTGCATGTTTTTGCCTACTCGAAAAATGTCAACTTAAATAATCGAATATAACCATCCTTGTCTAATGCACGCATGTCATAATATTATCGTTTTAAAAACAGCTGATATGCAGGGTAATCATCTGAGAAATGTTGCAGGGCAGAAAATGCGCCTTGTTTGCCCTCTGTGAGTGTGACATTTTAAGAAACGAACACAGAATTTACTCACCCGTTTGCACTTATTTTAAAATCGAACACGAAAAAAGGCAAGGGCAATGAAAAGGCAACATTTTTTGGTAGAAACGAAAACGCCATAAATTTCATTGGTCACATTCAGCATGGTCAACAGTTGATTCACATTAAAATGCATTTAAAAGTAGAACATATTTTATTTGTCGGTAAAGTTTCCACTGGTAATTGGCACAAAGCTTTACATTTCATCAATTTGACAACTTTTCTAACTCTTCCGTAGCGATAACATCGATCCACGACGTATCGCTATCACAACAGTTGAAACAGCTGAATGTGGCCAACGCATATTCCATAATTTTGACAGCAGCAAGTTTGCTCTCAAGAGAAAATCAGCTGCTTTCAATGCTTCCTGTGTTTTTGTATCATGTTTCACCCAACAAAAAAAAAACAAACTATAAAATTAAAGGTTTTTGTCAATGTTTTGTTTTTAATATAACGTAAACTTTTTCATCAAAAAAAATATTCATAAATGTGTAATGTGCGTTGTTCAATAATTTTAGTATTTTAAAAATAAAACTGAACTGCCTCAGCATCAGGGAAGCCCAGAGGCCACCTCTTACTTTTGAAAGTTGAGCAAATTGTTCAAAACAACATTAAATAAAGCATGCTTCAAAACGTATTGAATTGCCCCGAAGGACGATTAACAATGAGGCAAATTAGTTAATACATTCTAGTCACGTTGCTGGTCTTATGTAAAACAGATTTTATTTAAAACGCAGCTAAGACTTATTAAATATTACCCAAAAACAAGCACTTTAAAGGATTTGTATTCTAAAATCATTAACTTCCTTTGTGAACGTTCAAATTTTTAATTGCCTAACTAAAATTTTATTCTAACTGCAACTCCTATTTTGTAATGCTGACTAAAACGTAGTCACATATAAATTCTTGGAATGCCACAAAAAACTTGCATTGCACACAATTTTATGTGGCCCAGAATGAGTTTCTAATAAACAATAACATTCAGCAGAACACGAGTTGGCCAGCATAATGAATCCACTACTATAAGCTGCATATTGCCAACGGACTGTTTCCAAAGGAAAGGGCAACGGAATGTTGTAAAGCGTGTGCCAGACGTTTGCATAGCGCATGCGCAGAGCACTTTGGTCGTACACTTGCTTCATTAATTAGAGAACTGCAACTCATTAATATATATGTGTGTGCTGTTGGCTTAGTTCTAGTTGCCAATGTGTCGGCTTTTAGAGACTGAGCTGCTGTTGCATCTTCTTCGGCTACAGCTACAGGTACAGCTGCTAGAGTTGGTGGCATGGACCTGTAGATAGTGCCACATGCTTGTCAATTTCTATTTTTTATGCTTTGCTCTCCCTCACATGATGGCAACCATAAAATATAAAATGAAATGTGAAAATTATTTACCACAGTAGAGTGGCTCAGATTAGTACGAGTACAACAAACACACAATAAGGAAAAACATAAAAGAATCAACATGTTTTGCCTGTTAGTAGTTTTTGCAGTAGACATTTTTATAAAGTTTTTTTAAGTTGTTGTTGTTGTTGTTGTTGTTGTTGTTGTTGTTGTTGTTGTTGTTGTTGTTATTATTGTATGTGCTTCTGCTGTCAGCAGTGTTGGTAATGGGATTTAACGATGACATTATTGAGAATTGGTTATCGTCAGTCAAACAATTACTTTATCAACAGCAACAACTAAAAAACTACTTGAACAACAACAACAGCGAAAATGAATTATTGAAGTAGTGCTGCCACCTAGAAACTCTTTAGAATTTTATCGCGCTAATCTGACGGAATAGCTTTCTGTCATAGCAGTTTAGAGATTTTATCTGAATACTATTTTCTAAGCCTGCTTTGAGAAGACAGTTTTGGAGCAACTTATAATGCTGCAGCATGCATAATTATTAAATAAGAATATAAAAAGCTTTGCTTTTAAACAAAAAAAAAGGTGGCAACCTTTTGCTTGAATGCCTACATTACTCCTCAGAGAAATGGCCTTTTAATAATTAAGCTTCCGTTCATTTGTTTGCTGCTTTGCTGCAAGTTGAAGTTGAAAAATTAAGTCGCGTGACATTTATTAATTTTGCAACAGGTCTCAACTTTAATTTACATTTAAGCAGCGATCTTCTGTAGAGGTAAAGAATCTACAGAATAGGTTTTTTTTTTGGTTTATTAACAAAGATGTCTCTTATAAAATAAGAACGTTTTTTGCAGTCACATTAAATGGGATTATTTGTTTGCTGCCCTTGAGTGTGTAAGGCCACGTTCATAGTGGAAGCTGAAGCTGAAACTTTTTACAGCTGCTGAAAACGCTTTGTGTACAATCATATGGAAAAAGCGCGAAGTGTTCATAGTGCCAGCTTAAATTCAAGGTTACGCCAGTTTTGAGGCTTTTTGATACTTTTTTCTTCTATCTCACTTTGGCACACGGTGTTGATTTTTTGTTTCATGTCGTACTTATCGCTTTGGGTTTCAGCTTATTTTAACATACATTTTGGCACTTTTTCTTCCATCTCGTTTGTGTACACAGTTTTGGTTTTTTGTTTCATTTCGAACGTACGCTTTGTGATGTAGGTTATTTTCATACTTTTTAACACTTTTCTTGGCTGTTTTTTTTATTTCTTGTTTATGTTTTGCCGCACTGATTTTGTTTTTGTACTTTTCGGCAGCAATGCCCAGCGCTTTAGTTTTATTTTCGCATTATCGGTTGATACGTGTTGTTTTTTTTGTCTATTTAACAATGTCAACATGATCGCAGGCGCTGCTAGCATTGCATGTCGTTGTTTGTATGTCCTTTTGTTGTTAGTAAATTCAACATATGCGATGCGCAATATATGAAATCGTGCGCTATTTCGACTTTGTCTCAATGCGTGTTGTTGCTTAGATTCGTTTGGTTGTTGGTAATTTTTGTGGGCATCGCTAATTTTCGACGCTTTTTCTTCTTCAGATGCTTACTTCATTCTTGTATCATTTCTTGCTATGTGTGTGAGTTGCACGTTTTCAATTTCCTTTGAATGCATGTTTTGTTGTTATGATCTTATGTAATTGATCTTTATTTTGTGCGTAAAATATAGACAAAATATTTTATTTGTTGCTTTGTGGAGGATAGGTTTCCAACTTTTTTCTGCACTTGTTGCTTTTGAGCTATTTCGCCGTTGTCTTCGTTGTTCTTTATCTATTCTTTGAATATTTTTACGATGAACTTCAAAATATGCATTAACTTTCCAAATTACAAGAAATAATTAAAAAAAAACATAAGCAAAACGCATGCAAACAGCGCGCACTATGAACAGCAACAGCAAGAAAAAGTATCTAAAAGCGCGAAAAAAAGCGCGCACTATGAACCGCAACAGCAAGAAAAAGTATCTAAAAGCGCGAAAAAAAGCGCGCACTATGAACAGCAACAGCAAGAAAAAGCGTCATGATATCGCTTGAAAAAGCTTAGCCAGCTTCAGCTTCCACTATGAACGCGGCCTAACAGTGATGAAATGAAGTTATTTGTGGAACTCATTAGATAACGACTTTAAATCTGCCCAGCTGGAAAATCGTAAGAATCTTCGAAATTATTCGAAACTATTAAAGAAAGTTTGTAAATTCAGTGCAAAGAGTTGTATTGAAAAGAATAACAGAATAACAGGTACTATAACTCCGAATAATTTTTGTTTTTTATCAACACCTTTTCTGATGTTGATGATGTTAGAATGAGGAATTTTGGAACTTGTCAATAAAATTTCAATAATCAATCACAGAATAAATCTCTCAAGTTATCGACAAATATACAAAAAAACTGCGATGCAAATTTTTAAAAATTTTTTTATTGGTTTTTGACTCTTTGAAAGTATGACAAATATTTAACAACAAAATAAAATAGTTATATTTTGCGTCATATTCAAATAATTGTTGTATGATAAGCATAAAAAATTTAAGATGTTTTTTTAATTTTCATGTATTGGACAGAAGCTTGAGTAATCAAGAAAAAACTTTAAACTCCAGGATAATATTAAAAATAAAAAATCTTTAAAAACGCACATATTTTAAAAATTTGGCTCAGTAAAAATGAAAAAAATTTGAAAGTCTTATCCCCTTAAATATCCTATAGAAAGGTATTGGTTCCTTTGTGGGATATCTTATACTTTTATACTTTTAAAAAAATAATTTTGCTCCATTGCAATGTCTGCATTAAATTTTTTTTGCAGTCTAGGTTTTGGTTTTCTTCTCTGTCACGATTCTTCTGTGGCAAAATGTAAAGGATGTCCTCGAAGTAACCCATAAGCTTAAGTAACAATTTTGAAATAACTATGTCAGAAGGATGTTGCGACTTGCAACAAATGAGAATGATTTTTATATTCAGACCCGAAGATTTCTTTGTCAGAAGACATGCCAAAAAAGAAAATAAAACATTTACGTCAAGGTGATGTACAATTATTAGAAGAATAGTTTATAATATAAATATTAAAAATAAACCAAAAATACGAATGCTTCTTGTATTTTGTTTTTACATTGTAGAACTCAGACTAATTGTTTCAATAGTTATAAAAACCAAAATTTAAGAAAAGTTAGCTCCAAACTAAATTTATGTGTGCCAAATTTTTAATTTCAGTTTCGTAGTCAGCGATACCAAAAAAAAATTTCGAGCACCGTATTTGAAATACATAATACAGATATAAAAAAAATTATTATATAATGACCACCATTTTAAAGACATCATTTTGAATTTAGAACTTTAGACTTCAGATTTGTGATAAGCCCCCCAAAACCTCAATTCTACACGGAGAAAAAAAAAAAAAAAAAAAAAAATGGGCTATAATCAAGCTCTTCGTAACTGAAAGTAGCTCAATTGAGCTCAAAACTATCTCAAAACAAAAGCTATCTAATTTGGAAAATGAAAATATAATTTTTATTATGTTTGTTGTCATCGCTACAAAATGTCAAAAATTGTTTTTATTTTAAAGTATTTTTGACATTTCACATATTTTGATACATAATTCTAAAATTTCTTGGATTGGGCATATTCATTTTTTTTATTAACAATCCATAAATGGCATGAATTGGATACAAATGAGCATGTTTTTGTTTATAAGTGAGCATATTAATGTTTTGATAAACAAGCCAAAAATTTCGTATATTGGACGCATGTGGTCATATTAATTTTTTGACAAATGATCCAAAAATCACTTACATTATGCACGAATGGGCATGATAAATAATCACATAATCACAGGCTTGATAAACAATCACATTAGGGCTTGATATCAAGCTTATTATGTCTTAGCTCAGAATCACCCCCAAAATTAATTGGTTTGGGATTGTTTCCAGCTCAAATTTCTCTCCGTGTATGCGGATAAGACAACTTCTTGAGGTAATGGACGTCTTTTGGTACCAATGAGCATCGTGAATGTAGTGGACGATTAAGGTTATTTCAAGGTCATTCCAAGGTCGTAATGAAAATAAACAGAGATACGATTTCCAGCTTCCTGAGCTTTACGGATTTTTGGTATGTGATTCTGTGATCAAGGTGATTGCAAAGTCCAAATGAAAAAAAAAACCATAGATATGATGTCTAATTTCCTGAAATGAATATGTTTGGGTCTCTGATTCTGTATCCGAGCTAAGTTTATCTATATTATGGTCATTTAGGAGTTATTCCAAGGTCAAAATGAATAAAAATGGAATTGTATATCACAAAGTTGGACAACTTATCTCTGTTAATATTCATTGATCTTTCATTACCTTGATCCGAGGTAATATTCAAATTGACCTCTGATTCGGAATAAGAGACCAAAACAGCTATATGTTTAATAGATATAAAGTAGACATATTTAATAGAAGTCCCTTAACAAGCCTACATATTCCGAAAATGCGAGTTATTTAAACAGAATTTGTCATAAATTGACCTTGAAATGATTCTTAGGGGTAGGGGGGGGGGAGGGGGGTAATGGTTGGTTCCGTTTGTGGTCGAATTGACTCTAAATTTACCCTTCACTGTTAAAACTAAGCGTACATTTTTACTGTTTAAAAAATTTTAAAAATTGAGGGGTGCCATAAGTGGGCCTTATTGATGATCGCACTTTCATTTTGAATAAATATTTTATAGTTAAATACCAATCCAACTCTTTAAATGGTGGAGTTGCTTTAATGAAAGAAAATAATTTTTTGAATATTACCTTTAGAATATTATCTTAGAACATGATCTTTATATAATAATTTTAAAAAGCATTTAAATTATGCTTGTATTTTCCGTAGTCAATATTTTAACTATTTATTTAGTGATGTAATAAAATTTAATGAGCCAAATTCTTAATAACTTTTCCGTTAGTTTTATTGCATTAACCATTAATGCAAAATCTAATATAAAAGCTCACAGCTCTACCAAAGTACAGAAATACATAAGATTTTGCAAGCACATGGCAAAAACTGTCGGTACACCCCTGCCACCAAACGTTGTAATAATAACACAGCTCGTGCCTCGCATCGCGATCCAAATATCTGTTATTGAACGCTAATGGCTAATGTTGTTGCATTAATAAAAATTATGTTAGCCGCAGTCAGCTCAGGTGTCATTTGTAAGCCCTGCAGACAGCTGGTCCACTATGCACCAGAGTGCAGCAACGTGTTGATTATTTTGTTTTCACCTGTGGCTGTGAATAGTGCTAAGAAAAAAAAAAATAATCCTTACAAATATGGCGGGTAGTGTGGTTGGCAATTTAAGATGTTTATCCAGATGTATGAACAGTATAAAAAAAACATATAACTAATTGTTACCAGGAGTGTTACAGACTAACTTGTGCTATGCAAGTTAATTAAAGAGGGCCCCAATAAGACACACAAAAAAAATAGAAAATGGAAAGAGAATGACATTAAAAAAGGCAACAGTTCTGGAAATAATAAAAAATAAAATGCTCAAGGCGCATGCAATGCATTTTTACGACTTTTTATTAATATAATAAAAAATTGAATTTGAAAAAAAACTTTCAACCAAAATCATTTATAAGATGATATATGCAACTAGATTCCGTGTCAATTGTACATGTTATATACCAGTATTAAGTGCAGAAAACTGGTTTTACTGTTAAAAAGTTAAGGGTCTTTGAAAGTGGCTTAGTTGGGGCCCCTTTTAGTGCAAGTCTTCTTAGTATGTTTAAACTAACCGCCACCGATTGCAGTTCAGTGGTGAAGAACTTGTTGCAGGCAACACTAACAACAACACCTCCCGATAATCAAGATTAGGAATGTTCCATATTTTATATAAGTATATTTTAAAGATTTTATTTACTTTATTTAATTTAGGCGTAGAAATATTATCTCAGATTGTTAATACAACATAATGATATACAAGATTTTGAAATTTTCGAACTAAAAATTTGCTGTTTTAACTAGAAAATATAGTTTCAGGCAGTATTACGTAAAATACTGCGAAAATAAATAATTTTATTTATACAAAAGCCATTTTTTCCTTACACCAATTTCTACAAAAATTACGCGAAGAATAGTTTACAAATATATGTTTATTTTCAAACATGACTTTGGGAAATTTTAGGAAATTTTATAAAAATAGGCGTAGGAAAAACAGTTGAGAACCAATTTCTCCCATGTTTTTCAACCAATTTTGATGATTATTTTTGTATGAATCAGAGTGCGGAAAGGAGCGCACTGACTATTTTTAAAAGTTTTTTTTTGTCAATTTGTATGAACAATTTTTTTTTGACATTAACTTTGTATTGAATCAACAGAGAATGTATGTGATAAGGTCGAAATTCGGACAAAGGCGAACTCTAGTACTTCAACAAGCACATTATGAACAAGCATTACGTTTTTCAATTTTGAAAATTTTTCATTCAATCCGTATAAAAAATATCTATGACCAAATTATGAAAATTTGTCTGTGCAAACACTAGCCTTACCCTTTTTTATAACTGTAATATTTTTGATACTGCACTTTTTTTACAAAATGTTACTTCAGAATGCTTGTTGTTTTTATTAAGGATAATAATTTTATTTTAGCATTTACAGACAGAGTTACTAGTTCCGTCATAAATTATTTTTATGCCAAGTGTTAATATTTTTATTGTTAATCCATGACCTAATATTTACTACTCTTAACTTTCGACTCTTTATACTCTGTTGTTTTGACATAACTCTGGCCCAAGGCAGGAACTCGTATTTTGCATTTAGTTCACTTTGGAATTCGTTTTTATTACTACAGCAGATCTACAGCACTTGATAAGCCAAACTGTACAACCAACTGACCGAACGACCAAACTGACTGTCCAAGTTGCAGCCACATCTTGCAATAAGTGCTGCCAGTAGCCAGAGTCCAGTAGCTATGTAGCGCCCTACTTGCCTGTTTGTATTGCAGACAAATATTTTATTTCAATTTCAATTTTGCATATCTAGCATATATATCAGCTTTGGCTGTCCCATGCGACTGTTCGTAACTACTGTCTATTTGCAGTTATGGTTGTTGATGTTGGCGAAACATTTGTGATCGTTTGCTAATTGAGTGACGAATTGAAATTAAAAAAATCGTGTGAATGTAGATATTTTATGGTACAATTAAATAAAAAAAAATATAATAAAATTACTATAACATAATTCCGTAAAATGTGAGTGCGGAACGCTTGATTTTTTTTTGAAAAATTTCATAGCATATTTTTAGGCATTTTTTGTTTTGTGATTTATTGAAACTTCAAAAACTTTATTTTTTTTTTCATTTTGAAAGTTTCAGTTTTACAAAAAATTTTTAAACATAAGTCGTCGCACCTACTATGGTGTCCGTTCTTACTTTGAGGTATTTTATAAGTATGTATTTGGAACTAAAAATTATTTCAATAATTTAAAATCGAATAAATGGAAACGGACCCGTCATTTTTGACGGGAAAGAACTAGTAATAAATAATTATAATGTGAAATCAAAACAAAATTTGTAACTAACGCATTAAATAAGCACGAAATTTCTACTTAAGTTTGTAATTCATAATAGGGGTATTCTCGCAGTATAGCAAAGATGCAAAATTTGTAAAAATGCAACCTTGCAATAGTGAAATATGCAACACTGCGGGAGCGCACAAAATCACAAATATTGTGAACTTACTCTAACACACACGAAGTAAAATTAACAAATTTGTCTCAATCAGAGTGCACGGTTGCACGTCCTTTCAAAACATGGGTATAACTGTTGCACAAATTGCACGAATTGCAAAACTTTTATCGCTTGTATTTTGTTGTTGTGTCGTTGCACGGGTTGCAAGATTCTGCAACTTTTGCAATTCTTACACCTTGCAAGACAGCGAGAATACCCCTAATGTGTTAAGAGCATGTTTTGAGTCTTTTCACAAGAGCTTTAAAAGTTTTTAGTCATAAAGCATAGTATTATGTTCGTTTGCGTGAAAATTCGCTGTCAACAAAGGGTTAAAATATTCTTAAAAAATATTCTTTGTAAAATTTCACTATAATTAATTTTGAATAATATTTTATTCAACTTACTTGTATGAAGAAAAATGTAGTCATACCTAATCTATCTCAAAATGTTCATTGTCGCCGTTACAGTGCTTTTATTATACGAAGAAACGTTTAGAAGGTATCTACACAAAATATTTTTTCACATCCACATCTTGTGTCACTCAAACTTCCACTAGCCTATTACCGTGCTTTTCAAACTTTACAGAAGAAATTTTCAGCCTGAAACTATGCACATAAAATTTATTTGATACTTTTTAGTGATGAAATTGGTTCTATACTAGCGATTTAATAACTTCCCAATCGGCCAAATAAGCTTGGAATAAGCTTTAAACAAGCTTAAAAAAGTAAGCCTCAAGCTTGGATAACGTTATCATTTACTATTGTAAAACGCTTACTTCAGTGGCGTACCGAGAGGCTAAGCCGCCCGGTGCGGATTCCAAATTTGCCGCCCCTCTCATATGCAATAAAAAAAAAATCTATGATATTAATATAGGGTTTTGTATGCATAGTTTTCACTTTAGAATTTGGTCTTTCATTGTTCTCAATTATATAAAAAATTCTAATATACATATCATCAACCTATTTCTAATGCGACGCAAGTTTGGAAAAAATGGAGCAAAACGCGCGCATGAGTCTATTTTTGCTCTCATTTCTTCCGTGGTTTTGTTGTTCTATCATGTTTAAAAATCTAGAGCAAAAAGTCTACGAGAAACTTCAATCCATTTTTGCCTATCTCATTTATAAACACTAATATTAAAAAAAAATAAAACAAGTAACTTGAAATGCCTTGATTAGATTAAAATGGGTTACAACAAAACCAAGTTACTTCAGTACTTTTCAGCACTTTACTTAAACGAAGTTAAATTTTATGCGAAAAAATTCACTTCAAAATACCGCAATCAAAAAATGATTTCCAAAATTTATTGAAAATTTTTTCTTAGTCACATCTTCTTCTTCAAACGTATCGAATATAATTAAAAACAGCGTACAATGTCGTCACTTGAAAAAAATTTCGATTTAATTGAAAATTTGAAAGTAATAATCTATCAAAAATTATATGATAAGTTCCTTGAATTTTTTTTTGGAAATTATTACAAAAATATAAGTATACTCTCCAGTGATTTTTGCGATAATAACGGAGAAAGTAAAATTGATTTTAGTCCTGCATCGTCGTACTATGACCCTGATTTTGATCCACAAATGAAAAAGGTGACGAAGAAGAGCTCATGGACAATCATTTCATGGATACTCGATCTGAAGATTCTCAAACAATCTTTTCCAATCGTACTACAAAGGATTCTCAAACATTCGTTTTCAATCGTGCTACAAAGAAAAGATTATTGCATCCAGCATACAGCAATTGCCGAAAAAAATTAAATGCAAAATTTTCAGAAAAACTCGAAAAGGATTATTGTAATTTTTTATAAAACTTCCATCGAAACCGATGCAAAATTTTTTGAATGCACATTAGTTCATCAAAAAGATCTTCTGAAATTTTCAAATATGTACAATTAAAGGAAATCGTGAAAAACCCATCTAAAAAGAAGGATATTAAAGATAAATGAATTCCTTTAATACATGATAACACAAAAATTAATTTTTGGGAAGATTTTAAGGAATGTGCAGATTCTAAGGATCTTTCTATTGGTTTTACAGCCATGAGTAAATACCAACATTCATGAATTTATTTATATGTTCCATTAATTTTGTTAAAAATAGTATCAAAAGATTTTTTATTGAGTTTAATGAATAGATTTATATATAATTTACTTAATAAGATACTTGTGTAGATACTTAATTATTAAAATAAGATACTTAATTAAAATTGTAACAAATGTTCAACTTATTTTCTAAACAATTGTGTTTTAATTGATATTATACAACAAAACCAAGCAACTTTAAAGTTACTTGATTTTGAAAAAACAGCAAAGAATAAAGTGTTCTAAGAAACATATAAATGTTTTATTGGCTTTCAAGTAACTTCATAGTTGCCTGGTTTTGTGAAAAAACAAAAATCTTGTTTATATGAAATGAAAAAATATATGACAAAAATTTTCTCAGTATCTTAAGTTCGACTGAATTGTTAAAAAACTGCAACGCAAAATAATTTGGCTAGCACAAGTTTCAAAAATTTCGAAACTTAACTCTTAACTCTTAACTCTTCAATAATTTAACTCTTCAATAATTTGAAAAAACTTAAAAATCTTATATACGGAAAGATAATATCCTATAACACAATACCCCAATTTCTCACAATTTTCAAAAAACAAGTTACTTGGTTTTGTTATATCACGGGAGATTTCTATATTTACTAAAATATAAATATGATATATTGACACCTGAACAAGTATTTTTTAAGGAGTAACCTGGCATAATAAAATTTTGTCATTGCATACACACTATACTTTTACCCTACAGTTGAAAATAAAATTTATTTATGATATATAAAGTGGTGAACATATAAAATTAAAAGCGGCATGAATTTTTAAAAAAATTCCATCAGCAGTATATGTGATTAAAACATTAAAAAATTTTTTTTGCGTAATATTTTTCCGAAAAATATATTTGTAATTTTTCAAAATTATATCTATTTTTATTGAACTTATACACATTTTTAAACATTAAAATAAACAAAATTTTGAAGGCGTCAGGTCCCCTTAAACGTTAATAATCGCTATTATTCCAAATGTTGACTTACGCCATATTAGAATTAGGCCAACGATAAAAAAGTTTATTCCTTAATGACACCGAAAAGGAAATTTATACAAATACAATTTTTTTTATATAATATTTTATTAAATTATTATTTTTCTTGTTTTTTTATTAGCAAAATCGGTAATTACATTTAGGGTGCTCACAGTTCTGTATTATCTGCTCTGTATACTTTGCCGTTTATTAACTTTAGAACATTTTAGCACGTGTTAACTTTGATTGTTTTTGTTTTACGTACAAACTTGAGATCCCACTTGTTGCTAAAGTTATCTCATAATTCTTCCTTTCCGTTCATTCGAGGCATGTTTATGAACAAATTTCAAATTTTTGAAAACTATTTTTGCAATTTAGCTCCAAAACACAAAAAAAGGTGCTCACAGTTCGATCTAAATATCTTTCTAAAGTTGTCAGGTGTTAACTTTAGAAGCAAACTGTGAATTCCCTAATTGTCAAAGTCTATTTCATTACTTTACTTGTATTCTATAGATAATATGGCAAGATTTTGTAGGCGGGAAGTACTCATTTTAGTTCTAATGTAGGTTTTTATGAATAAAAGCTTAGAATAAAGCTTAAAAGTATACCAATGTTTGGAACTGCGTTTTCTAGACTTAATTTAAAAATAAATTTTAAAAGTTCAAGTGGACCTTTCATACAAGAATCAGTTTCTTTGTGAGCTATAGAAACAATATGCTGAGGTTTTTTTCTCTCAACGAGAAACTCTTCATTGTCAATTTCTTCGTGACAGAATTCATTCAGTTTACATTCCAACTTATCATTCAGGAGAATCAAAGGAGTAAGAATTGCGAATTTTTCAGCAAGAGCATGAAGCTGCTGAAACCTTGTGGTCATTTCTCAAAATCAGTTCTTGAAAATTAATAATTAAATTATTAAATAAGAAAATGACCTAAATCAGTTTAGACCACGCCTAACTCCTCTCCAAAGTGATTTTATTAAAACAGTGAAATCCCTTAAAAAATCAAAAAACATTATAAAAGATACGACTTAAAATTATACGCATAAGTCTTATTTCTTAATATGCACTCTGAACTTACAATTCGCCATAATCAAACGAAAATTCCGCCTTTCTCCCACACTCAACACATCAAAGCACAAAACAGCTATTTTTACCAAATATGCCTAAGTTGAAAAACGTTATTCTGTTAAACCACTTTTCTACTGGGCATTTCCACTGACAAGTTAAAGCACTTAAAAACTCAAAAAACTTTGAGTTACTCGAAAACACCAGTTATTCAATGCTTGTTTCAAGTCGCAGCCGAGTTATTCGAAAATTCAACTACTCGCACATGCCTAAATATTATGTCTTTTTTTATTTCTTTGGCAACTGATTTTGAGACTCGAAAAACGATTTTACATTTTGGTTGTGCTCAATACGAAGCTCATAAATATAGTTACATTTACTGTGGTGGCCAAATTTATTCATTAAGTTTAGTTCTTTCTTTTGTTTGTACACCTTAAAATGATAATGTACACATATTTATTTTGTAAAAGGCTTTATTTAGCTTCAGTGCCGCCCCTAAACTATTGCCGCCCGGGGCGGACCGCCCCCCCCACGGTACGCGGCTGGCTTACTTGTAATTTTAGGATAAGCGAAAGTAAACCCTTAGAATAATATTCCTTACTTCAAGCTTAATACAAGTGTTGTTTTAAAATTGGATATAAGTGTTTTTTTATAAGCTTTTTTCCAAGTGTGCTACAAGTAGTCAATTAGCACTCGCAAAAAATTTTTATTCAGTGGCTCAGTTGGTAAGCCACTTGTTTATTTGATTTGTTGTGATTTAGACATCCATGGTTGAATTCTCAATTAGAACATTTTTATTTTTATTTATTTTTTATTTTTGTTTGTTAAAATTTAAGCATGCCATCAAAAATGTTTGTGTTTGCCATCATCAGGAATCGAACCATCGCATACGAGTCGGACACTCTGCCGTACGTCTTATGACTGCTGAGGGAACCAAATGAAAATAAGATACATTTATATATATATATGACAGCATCATATATATGAAAATAAGCAGCATCATATAACTACATATGTATATGAATTATATATATATATAACAGCATCACAATTTTGAACAGTTGCAAAACTTTTTGTATTGCATCTATATAATTAATAGGCTAAGGTTTTTTTGTGACTTCAACTCCTCCCAGACCAATAGACCGATTTTATCGATTCAGATGTCATTTAATCAGGTTTAGACTGTAGATGTGCAAACCACTTTTAAAAATTGTGATTTCACTTCAGGGGGTTCCCAACCTTTTAAAACAGAAACAAAATTTTTGTGCAAAAGTCCGCTATTTAATCGATTTGAAATTTAGTTTAAGAAGAGCTAATAAATTGATCGAATTTTAATTTTTTTCAAAACTAAAAATTTTTAACCAAAATTATCTTTTATGCATTCCTCAAATGTCAATTGTCCGAAAAATGCAGTTCCAAAATCAAAAATTCCACTTTCCGAGCAAACAACTCGCTCAAATTTTAACGGTTTTCAAAAAAAAATTTGGGGTTTTTTTGCGGTTTTTCATCGGTATATGCTATAAATTGATGTTGTAGGTGTTCTGTAAGTATTTTTAATTAAATTTCAATTATATCTTAGTAGTAATTTTTTTTCTAAAATCTATTTTATAATTCGTTTTTATTTAAATTAGTTATGTTGTATAGCTTTAAAAGTTAAGCAGCGATGTTGTTGAATAGTAATTATATTTATCTCGGTAGTTATATTAGTGTAAGTCCGTCTTCGTATTTTGACAGTTACATTTAAAATTTTAGTGTCAGATCATAATTTTTAAGCATTCAGATGATGATCTTTTATATCATTATTGAGACTGGATATATCGTTATTGAGGAAAAAGCTGCTTGAATAGAATATCATAAATTAAGCGTCTATAATGTTGCTAACATTTAATTTTTATTGAATTGCTCGAATTCGGGCAACAGGTTTACTAGTATAAGCTTAATCCAAGAACTGTTTCTAAATGGCTTGATGTGAAAAGTTCCTTAAAGTATGCAATATAAATTTCTTCAGAAGTAAGCTTTAAAAGAGTCTGGTCCTAAGGGGCCGTCCATAAATTACGTGAGGTGTTTTTTAAAATTTTCTGAACCTCCCTCCCCCCCTGGTGAGATGTCGTGAGATTTTATTCAACCCCCTCCCCCATACCCCTATCTCACGTGAGATTTTTCAAAATGTGGGTTTCTTACCTAAACGCGTTGGATTGTTATTGTAAAAAGAAAAACAAAATTTGCTTCGTACTTTTATTTACGACTAGTTAAGACTAGTAATCGATATTGCTGAGAGTTACAAGTGTAATAAAAATTTAACAATAGAATACTTAAATCGTAACTACTGTGATTAAAAAAAAAATATCTACTCCAATTCAGTCCATGGAGAATCATGCGCGGTCTCAAGAGAGACTATTGGGACCAACATGTCCATATGATTTTCAGTAAAATCATCTGCTCCTTCAACTTCGTTCTGATCTAGCCACTCTAAGCCTCGAACGAATTAGTGAGTGATCTTAATATATTACGATTACGCTTAAGATTAAATCTTAAGCATGTACAATCTGAATTAAATGAACCAAAAAAGTATAATTTTTTTTTGTTTCAACCAGAAAAAAAATTGCGTGATATTTCTCTCCAACGTAAGATTAGATAAGATTTGACTCGACCCCCTCCCCCCCTTAAACATCGCACGTAATTTATGGACGCCCCCTAAGTGGCTTAAAATCAAATTTCACAACGAACATTTTCATAGAATATTTTAACCGACTACCATCACTTTTCAAAAGCTTCAAAAAGACCCATAAAGGTCGTAATCTAAGACATACATTTTTGAAACTAAGTGGCATGTGGCATACATTTTATTTGTCTCTGAAAATGAAATGAAAGTTTGCAATTTTTCTGTCTCATTAGTGAATGCTTCTGGTCGTACCTGCCTTATTATTACAGTTTTTTTTCTTGAATAGGTAGGCTGCCACATTTTCGAAAACTCCCAAATTAGAATGAGAGTAACTGGAAATGCCTTTATTGCAGTGCTAATGAAGCCATTAAAATTTTTTCCAAATTTCCAAACAAAAACATAATTTTTTTATCGTCCTAGCTTGCCTAAAATGAAACAAAAGCTATTACTCATGCTCCTATTTTATTCGAAAGTATGTATGTTAGAGCAGGTGCATTTAATGGCATCCACAATTTATATTCACTCATTTTAATGATGACTGTGGCTTTTCTTTGGAAACCCAAAGATTTCAACGCACAATTGCGAAAAACAACTCATTTGCCTTCATGAAGAGAATTACGATGAGATTTTCTTATAAAAAGAATGTTTTTTTAAAGCCAACAAAATCTGCCATAAAACTGTTGTACTAAAAAAAAAATAAAGGAAACACACACAACTAAGCAGAAAAAGAAGAAAAAAATAATGGCAAAACCAAGGTAACAAAAATTTGTAAAGAAATTTTAATTTTATTGCTAGCTTCTATCTGCGTTAGGAACAGCTAGATGCGGATAAGCAGAAGTTGAGATATTTTTAACAAGTTAACATTTTAAATCATTTAAATTGCGATCAAGCGGACTGATGCAGATAAAGTGGTAGACAGATGGTCGGACAGCAATGCGTTTACTTTGCGCTACTTACAAAATTTTGAAGAACCCTTTCGTTGTCAGTCACGGTATAGGCTTGAGTGTCGTTCGTCTTTGTATGTGTTGATTTTATATTGCTTTCACGTTAATTTGTTGTTTATATTTTTTTATTATTTCAAAGTTTTTTTTGACGAGCCTTTCTTTAAAGTGAACGTTTTTGCATGCCTTTAACGCACTTGATGCGTTGTTGTTGCCAACATCTTCAGCGATGACAACAATAACAACAACAACAACAACAATCTTTACATCAGCATTACCTTTTTACCACAACAGTAGTCACAACAGTAGCAACACAATGATGACTGTTGTTGCTGTTTTCGTTGTTTTTGATGAACCGCAAGAAACTTTTTTTTTTCGAGTAGTAAAAATGCTTTAAAGAACGTGCGCATGCGTGCCATGTCAGTCAGAGAGAGAGACTCAGAAGCCGCTAAAAATGATTAAAGCTTAACTTAACCATGGCGAATACTTAAGTCATACATATTTAAAAGGTTGAAGTCATTTCACATTAAAATTATGGTCGAAAGATTTTTTGGAAATGGAATCTCAAGTTGATAGAGTGAGAGTTTTAATAGAGAGCAGTTTAAATTTAACAAATTTTTGTGTATCGAAACAAAAATATCTTAAACTCATATATTAGAAAAAGCATCCTAAGATTGATTTGATCCAGTTATTTCAACTATATCTCAGCGCTCTGCTTTATAATGATAAAGAATAAAAAAATTTTTATTTCGGAATTTATATCAAAAGGAGGCATATTTTTACACCATTTCCAATTGTAATTAAAAAAAAATATATAATTGAAATTCAGTAATTCTATTTGAAATTCATAAAAGATCAATTGAATTTCAGAAAGGATCAATTGAAATTCAGAATTTCCATTTGAAAATATGGTATGATATGGCCTGACAGTTGTGAAGTAATGGTGAGGTGATGGTATGTATGATGATTGTATGGTGATGGTTTGGTGGTGGTCTGGTTATGGTATGATGATGGTATGGTGATGATATAGTGATGGTTTGGTGGAAGTGTGCTGATGGCATGGTGATAGTATGGTGATAGTATGATGATGGTTTGGTGATGGTGTGGGATTGCATGACTACGATATGGTGATGGCATAGTGATGGTATGGCGATGAAATGGTTTTGGCATGGGTAGTATGGTAATAGTTTGGTGATGGTATAGCATCATGTCTACTCTTACGTAAAACCCAGAATCCGTTAAAGCTATTGGTCCTTATATAATACATGTTAACACTCAGAAAAAACACATATCTTTTTCCGATACAAAATTTCTCTATTTTCGATAAAACCAATTTTGTCTTTTTCAAATAAAATTTTCTTTAATTAGAATATATTTTCATATTTTCGAAGAAATATTTCTTCAGTTCTTGGAAATGGAAATATTTTAATGTCTCTTATAATGATAAGTATTTTTCTTGCACAAAAACTTCTCATTTATAGAGAAAAATTTATTGAAAATGCAAAAAGTTTCTAATATTTTGATAAAAAATTCACTACGAGGAGTATTTTTTTCAATTAAAACAAATATTTTCTAAAAAATAAAAAGGTAATTTCTCTAACAACGATAAAACATATATAAACGTACTTATTGGAATTTTATCACTGTTTTGGAAGTTCAAGGTTAGCCGAGTGTACTGACGTGTGAGTCTAGTACTTGACTGCCCTGGGTTCAAATACCGGCAAGACCTACAAAGATATTTTTTTTTGTTTAAAATTAAAAAAACTTAAGTTTTCAACTTTTTTATTATTTTTATAGAATTTTTAGGATAACATTTAGAGAAAAGCATTCTCTGAAGCAAAGTCTATACTATTTTTCTCCAAATATGATGCCTTTTTTATCATATTCCGAGAAACTTTTTTCTGAGTGAAGAGATTATTCGTTATATTTTAACATACATTTGAGCTACATTTAAAAATACAGATGAAATTTTATTTGTAGCAGTTTTTCTCTCCAATTGTAGCACCAATCTTGTATTGTATGACCAACACAACTCCACTCAGTAACAAAAGAGAGTCAGTCCAATTTAAATCTTCAAGTATGTCATGTTATATCGTTACAAAAGCTTCAATGAGTGGCCCGCATACCAGTTCGCTAAGGTTTAAATAATGTTCAAGAAAAATGCTCTACCTTCCAATTGTGTTTGAAGTGTTAAGCTGGCTGCAGGCTTGCTTGATTGTTTACACCACAAAATGACATGCAATGAAAACTGCTAGCGCAACAACAACAACAACAAATCAGTTTCTTTGCAAGGATGACAACAACTTTTTATGAATCTTTGTGTGGTTGTTTTTTTTTTCCTTGCCACTAAATAGTTTTTAAGCGCATGCGCACGTTCCGCACACGGTAGACAAAATTGAGCTTCCAAATGTTGCTGATATCATCAGCAGCTGGAACCTGGACGTTACTTATAGAAGCATGCGCCTGGTCAAAGGCCAGCACTAGCAAGAAATGTTGGTAAAAGAAAATTATTTTTGCCTGGCACAAGTACTGCTCCACAGAGAGGGAGGCAAAGATGTTTGGGTAGAACAATGTGTCAACAATTTTCTTTTACTCTAATGAAGTTGTGTCATACAAAGCTTTTTCCAAGACCTTCATGAATGCCGTAATAACATCATCAGCATCAGGCCATGAATTGCAAAAACAGCTACTGCGGCCTCGATCTTAACTTTATGCTCATCTCCATAGTCACTGCCATTTGGATGATCATCATCATCTTGGCTTTTGTGTAATTCAGGTAGTTTTCCTTCGCAAGCACAGCGGTGCATCCATCGGCTTGTGCCGCATATTTTTTAATATATTTACTGTCTATGTTGTAGTAAGTAAAGAGATTTTTCTTTTAAGATTTCCACGGAATCTAATTTTATTGAAAAAATTTGTTGCACCTCATGCATTCTTTGTGGGGAGCTGATGCTATCGGTTCGGCATTTAAGTGCAACAATAACATAACATTTGATGGAATATTATTAAGGAGTTTGAAAATCTTTTAAAATAAATAATTTCAACGATTCTATTGAGTATGATAAGAATGTGAATTACCTCATGAGTTTGTGTAATTCTGTAATTTTTTTTTAAGCATGTTTGGATACTATTTAACAGCTGCAGTTGTCAGACATGAAAATATAAAAAATTTTGAATGTTTGTACGATTTAACGAAATGTCTTTCAATACTAAAAAGATGAAGTTGAAATTTAGGCTTAAAGATTTGTGAAAAGGGTTGAGCTAATGTATATGTGTATGGTCATGGATATGCATAAGGATGTGGTTATGGATATGGATATGGATATGGATATGGATATGGATATGGATATGGATATGGATATGGTTATGGATATGGATATGGATATGGATATGGATATGGATATGGATATGGATATGGATATGGATATGGATATTGATATGGATATGGATATGGATATGGATATAGATATGGATATGGATGTGAATAGGGATATGGATATGGATATGGATATGGATATGGATATGGATATGGATATGGATATGGATATTGATATGGATATGGATATGGATATGGATATGGATATGGATATGGATATGGATATGGATATGGATATGGATATGGATATGGATATGGACATGGATATGGATATGGATATGGATATGGATATGGATATGGATATGGATATGGAAATGGATATAGATATGGATATGCATAAGGATGTGGTTATGGATATGGATATGGATATGGATATGAATATGGATATGGATATGGAAATGGATATGGATATGGATATGGATATGGATATGGATATGGATATGGACATGGATATGGATATGGATATGGATATGGATATGGATATGGATATGGATATGGATATGGATATGGATATGGATTTGGATATGGATATGGATATGGATTTGGATATGGATATGGATATGGATATGGATATGCATATGGATATGGATATGGATATGGATATGGATATGGATATGGATATGGATATGGATATGGATATGGATATGGATATGGATATGGATATGGATATGGATATGGATATGGATATGGATATGGATATGGATATGGATATGGATATGGATATGGATATGGATATGGATATGGATATGGATATGGATATGGATATGGATATGGATATGGATATGGATATGGATATGGATATGGATATGGATATGGATATGGATATGGATATGGATATGGATATGGATATGGATATGGATATGGATATGGATATGGATATGGATATGGATATGGATATGGATATGGATATGGATATGGATATGGATATGGATATGGATATGGATATGGATATGGATATGGATATGGATATGGATATTGATATGGATATGGATATGGATATGGATATGGATATGGATATGGATATGGATATGGATATGGATATGGATATGGATATGGATATGGATATGGATATGGATATGGATATGGATATGGATATGGATATGGATATGGATATAGATATGGATATGGATATGGATATGGATATGGATATGGATATGGATATGGATATGGATATGGATATGGATATGGATATGGATATGGATATGGATATGGATATGGATATGGATATGAATATGGATGTGGATAGAGATATGGAAGATCAAAATATGTTATATCTATGTACTTTCAAAACTTAATGCTTCAACACTTAAATGATCTTAGCGTCATGTTAAGACCCGAAACAACTTTTCCATGAGTTTTATGTGTGAAAATGATTTTTAATATTTGTTTCCTTCCTGCTCAGTGCACAAATTCTTATATTATTTAACAAAAATTATTTACTCTTTTCTTTACTATTTTAGTTTGGCCAAAAAATTATCAATGAACACTTGTATTTATTTTTCATATATCTATCTCTTAAGCAATCTTTACATTTATTGATAACACAGTATCTTTTCCATTTTGGTGAAGCATTGAGCCTAATTTTGACACTTTTTCATATTAATTTTGTTTCAATTTTGCATGTATTGATACAACAAATTTGCATTTTTGTGTTAGAATTCGGTGAACAAATGAATTTTTCCTAGAAAAAGAAAAAGCTATGAAAACTTCCCGAAGAATTTGAAACTCTCAGGATATGTTAAGCTATTGACTGTACATTTGACATGTAAAATTTAAACTTTGCCAATAGAACAATATAAATTCGAGATATAGGGGAGTCAACCGAGTGCAGTCTTGAGGCTTTCGAGATTTTAAATGGATTACGAGTCAGAAGAGTTACTTCATACTAGCAATTTGGAGGATATTGAAGAGGTTATTGAGAATTTCGGTAACATCAGTTACTCTAATAGATCTTCTGAGTATCTTGGCAAAGACAAGGTGACAAAATGGTACACAACACCTCTAACCAATTAGTGCATTGTCCGTCCAGAGCACGTTCCGAAAATATTACTCAAGGAAGTTTTGTAGAATTTCAGAATTGAATGACTCTTTCAGCGTTTTAATACCAGTCACCATAAGAAAAAATATAATTCGTTTTACCAATATTGAGGGGCAAAGATAGTTTGGAGTAAGCTTAAGTCACTAGTCCCACAGTCCCAGCAAACGCGGAAAAGTATCAAATTTTCAAATACAACTGGGCTTGTACTCATAGACCTGTTTCTTAAATTTTGCCAATAAAAAATGTATAAAATTTGCCCGGGTCAGTTTTTGACCCGAAGGGAAACATGTGTGATTTTTTCTAGGGATATTTGAGTGTTAAAATATGAAGGTTAGAGCATAAAAAGGCTAACGAATTAATTAAAATTATAATGTTAGCAAATAATTATGCAATTTAAATTATTTGAATAAATTTGAATAGATGAACATTTGAATAGATGAACAACCTTGTACAAAAGTAGAGTCAAACCTTCAGAGGAAATGCAAATTTTTGCCTCTTCTCATAAGATTTATCCATTTCAAAAATGATTTAATGGGTATTAAAGAATTCTCACTGAATTTTTTACACAGTGGTTGTTAATGTTAACAAGCTCTTTCTTCGTAACAGCCAATGGATACCACCTAGTGATAAATAAGCATGATCGATCGATGAACATGACGTTGTTGGAGCCAAGTAGAAGAAGCGTCAAACATTAACATACAGTAGTGGTGGTGGTGGTACGTTGAAAATGTTGCTGGATAAAAAACATTAAAATTTTAACATTCGTTTAAGACAAGATCCAGAAAAATGGCTTCTTAATGTTGATTTCATGACTTTGTATTTTAAAAGAATAAACAAATAGGAAGCACTCAACAGAATAACGATAAGACAATAAATAAGGTTAACAAGATTTAGGCCAATTTGCATTTAAGATGTTTTGCATCGAAAGCTATGCGAGGTATTCATTGCTAAGCACAGTGAATGTGATTTATGACGTTTAGGCAGAAGCTGTATAGGCTGTACTATTTAGAGCTCTGGTAAGCAAATTAATTGAGTATTTATTGCATTGAATCAATTTCTCAGTAAAATGGCTGCCATTTGACGGTAATTGTCAATAGAAACAGATGGTAAGAGACAAAACTATTTATTATTGAATTAACAAAAGTTTTTAAAACTTTTAATTATAGCAATAACTATACTGGAAGTGAAAATGAATGCTGGTGTATTCTTTAGATAAACAAGCGTGTTATGTTCAGATTAATTTTTTTTAAAATATTTTATAACCAGCACGGCAGCATTGAAAGTTTTCAAAAATATAATAATTTTCAGAATTATTGCGCGGTTTTTGGTCATATAGGATCATTCAAATTTTGTGTGCATTAAAGCCTATGCATTTATTTTAAACTTAACCTATAGAATAAACAATCCATTCAAATATTATCAATATTTTTTGTTTTGTTAATAAATAACCAAAGATTTTTTATAAAATAATATTTAAATTGAATATGAACTTTACCGACATGTTACTAATTTGCTTAAGATCACCACCACCAGATTTAAAACTACACGTTTTGTCACCAAACATTGGCATTTACATAATAATTTGTTAATGTCAAAAACTTAAGTTTAAAACTCGTCTATGAAGTCTTATAAACCAATTTCTCTAATCAATATAAGGCTAATTTGCCTCATTTTGTCATTTATTTTTGGTTGATCGTGTTCACGATCGTGTCTGTCGATATGAAGTTTGTTCGATGATAGAAACATAAATACTGCTGGCTGGCCACACAGCGTCAACATGTCGTGGAATTTAAAAAAAAAAAAAAAATTAACAAATAAAATAACAAATTCGGTTGACTTAAGTTTTTGGGAATACAGTTCTCGATATGCAATAAATAGAAAAAGAAAAAAAAATAAAAACGCAGTTACAGCGCGCTGCCAGCCATTATTACAATAATTGATCACACGGTGGTAACTAATTCTGTTGACCACCACAGCGGTTCAATTAATTGTCGCACAACATGTGTTTGAGACTCCGGGTTCGGCTCGGCTACGATTTGTTCAGCATTCTGCGCGCTACGATGTTAACATATTTAATTTATATAAATTGTTTTCAAAATTTATTTGAAACTTTTTTTTTGTTTGTTAAATTGAATGTTATAAATTTATATACGATTTCGATTCGATCTGCAGCTGTTGGAATTTTGTTAATTTGGTGTGTGCGTGCGGACGCACAATCAAAATACCGATTAATTTCTGTCCAAAAATCAATTAACCACGAGACAATTTTTAACAAGAAAATAATGATCTAATAAAAGCTTCATTGGTCACCTTAATCTAATATATTAAGCTGCTGAATATAAGTATCTAAGCATTGTCTAGTTTGGAGATTAAATGGATTAATATGATAATACGATAAAATATGATAAAAATCTGTTAAAAATGGGTGCGTTTAAACCAACCCACTTTGGTTGTGTCTAATAATTACGTTGATAATTTGTCATGCATTTACAGGGACAATAGGTTAAATCGTATTTTATTGAAAAATGCTGACAAATTGTTTTGCTCTATGCCCCTTAAAGATCCATTTATTTTTTGTTTGTTCAAATTTGCCTTATAAAGAGAAAACGTGTGCGTTATCAGAGGTGATACTAATTTGCTAACGGTTTTAATACAATTATATTTTTATTGTTGAAATCAAAAGTTTTTGTTGCATTTTCAAGTTTTATTAAAAGTTTTATTTTTGTTTTAGAGTCAAAATAAACTATCTGATACCCAGCAGAAAGAAATTACTACAAATTTGAGAACGATATGATGCAAAATCGAACTTTGAGTGTGATTTTGGGTATTTATTTTATATAGGTTTGGCTTTAAAATGTTGGGTATTTCTTTTATATACACTGAGAAAAAAACACATACCTATCTCCGGCAGAAAATTTCTCTATTTTCGATAATAGCAATTTTCTCTTTTTCACATTTTCGAAGAAATATTTCTTCACTTGAGGGAAATGGAAATATTTCAATGTCTCTAATAATGATTAGTATTTTTCTCGCACAAAAAAATTCTCACATATAGAGAAAATTTATTCAAAATGAGAAATGTTTCCTATATTATGATAAAAACTTCACTATGAGAAGTATTTTCTTCAATAAAAACAAGTTTTTTTCAAAAATAAAAAGTCTTTTCTTTAAAAACGATTTTATTTTACATATTTTCTTTTTCATACAAACTTTTTATCATTTTTAGTGAATGTTTAGGATCACATTTAGAGAAAAGCATTCTTTGGAGCAAAGTCTATGCCAATTTTCTCTAAATATGATGCCTTTTTATCATATTCCCAGAAACTTTTTTCTGAGTGTAGGTTTGGCTTTTTCTTAAAAATTTTTATGGAAAAGTTTTCGTTAAAGCTGCATCGCCCCAACAATAAGTTTTGATTATTTGAGCCTTCTTTCTATCTTTTGAATGGATAGTTTATGATTTTCTTTAAAAACCATTAAAAAAGCCATTCAAGGTAGTAACAAGAGATATAAACTAAAATTTCTTCCTTGGATTCTTTGTTTTTTTTCTATATACGATTTAGAAAATTTCTCTATATAAGAAAATACTTAAGCATGTTGGTCGATGGAATTATTTTTCTCGAAAATTATCTCGAAATAATTCAAAGTAATGATTTATATGAACGTGAAAAACTTGCAAAAGCAAATAAAAAATGAGAGGCATCACTTGGTTCATAAATTGTTTTATTTGACCAGTTTGAGAGGAAACTATGCCTCAATTTAATTACAGTTTCTTTGCTTTTAATTAACTACTAATATTATTAGTAAGTTTGGCTTAGGTTGAGGTTGCAGTAATCCATTCGGTGCACCCACTTAAACCAAAGGATTGTGTCCATCGTGATAACAAATCTTGATCTGCCCTATCAGTCCCAAGCGTCCATGTTCTTGAGAATCATCTCAGAACTTGCTACCAAACCCTGCAGACCCTAAACGTCTGCTTTTTCAAGATCCCTAGGATCATTGAAAAAGGAGGGCTACCTAGATGCTTTAGTCTTCTAAGAAGATGTCATACCGACTGCTCCTTTTCATCATTCCTGCAGCTCCTACTCAAATTATTCGTATGACTTATTTATGTCCGAGACTTTTTGACTGAAACATAGGTTTTTTTTTGGGTGTAAATCTGGAGAATAGGGAGAATGAGTGAGCAATTCGTTCCGATCGTCATTGAATAGGCCCAATTCACCATTGTTGATTGTTCTTTCCTTTTGAAGGTGATCAATACGTGCATCCTTACGTTGGGATACGGCGTGCACTCCAAAAAAAGGTCACCATGACTTTATTGGCCGAAAAATCCCCCATGGTTACGAATCGGCACAAAAATTCGTCTATATTGCGGTTGAACAACGCCAAACTCTCTTTCGAAGTTGTCACACGATTGCGTTTGTGGTCGATTGTGATCTAGAGCCTAGCTTTTTCATACCCAAGTGATCATTCAAAATCGAAACCCCTTAGCCATGTGATGTGCCTATATATCTGATTTATTGACCCGCCCTACAAGCAAAATTATTTCTCGCTAAAACTATACCCTTTTTTTGAGCTTTTTACTAAACCCGCGCCACAACTGCCTAATAATATTACAGGTATTAATATGATTCCATCCATTCCATTCCTAATGTTTCCATATCCAGCATGATCGCTTTCGCAGTGCCTTCTCTTGTGAGTTCATCAGCTCTACAGTTCCCAGTGATGTTCCTATGCCCTGGTACCCAGACTAGATGAAAGTCAAACTTCTCAGCCATCTTTTTTAGAGACGAGAGACATTTCAGATCAAGCAGATGATGGGATTTTAAAGCAGCTTGGCTGCCCGTAAAAATGTAGTTATCCCGATTAAGCTTCTTTTGCTTTAAAAATATCCATTATTTCTGCCTGAAAAACGCTGCAGTGATCTGGCAGTCTAAAAGAGGTTATAATATTAAGATCCATACAACCTGCCCCGACCTTCTCGTCGAGTTTTGAGCCTTCAGTTATACTATTTATAAGTGTCAATATAGCTTGTGGTAATAATCTGTTTCATTCCTTTCTGGATAGGATCCTTAGAATAGGCCGAGAATATAAAAGTGACTTGGGGGAATAAAACCCAGTACGAGGTAGCTTTAAAAGGGATAGCCGTTTCCTTCGCCACCTTTTTCTAATATTTTTCGGAATTTTAAACTTCCTCGTGAAAATAAAAGTGCAGCAATAGCAAAGTCGACCGCTAAGCATTCACCCTGCATCGCCCGTTTTCTACGATCTTCAGTACTTCATTCACCATCAAGTTCGATAGCAAAGAAGATAGAACACTGCCCAGAGGAGCACTCCTTCTTCTTACAAATCTTCTGCTTTTTTCTTGTTTTCTTCTAGTTTTTTAAGTTTTTGAAGATAGAAGATAATACATTATATTAATAATCTACCACAAGAAGTTTAAAATTAGATTCCATTTTATCCCAAAATATATAACTGACTTAATGTTATGTTTATTAATTATTTTCAGAGCAAAAACACTTGGTTATCCTGGACATATTGAACTTAAATACATACCATACACATTGTTAAAACCCAATTGCAGTTCAAAACTAACATATTTTATATAATAATATATAGATAGAACGATGACCTTTTAACCGATTCTATTCAGAAACCATTAGTTAATTCTTTGTCAGATCTTAAAACGAGCTCTTAACAAAAAATTTTTAAGGATCGTCCAAATGAAGTGCACATTCTTGTTGTTGCTGTTATTGTTGCCTGTTGCAGCTTGTAAAGCTATATTTGTGCCATTGACTTGACAGTTACTACAACAACAATCACGGCAAATGTATTTTTTTGACATGCTTCTTAGGCCTTTGAGCCAACTCACACTTGAAGACAAAGTCAGCATCACCAACGCCATCTAGATTTTGAAAGACATAAAATCGCTGAGCCAAGTGCTCAAAGCGCACAAAGATGATGATAATGTTTGTTGTGGTGACTCGCTTGACTCTTTTGGTGACACTGCACCTTCATCAATGTTCGCTGCACGGTCAATTGTTGCGTCTGTTAAAAATTCTGAAAGGCTGGCTGGCAGGCTGGTTGACTGGCTGGCTGACTGTCTGGTTGGCTGTTTGGCTAGCTTACTTAGACTTTGGCAGGCTGCATTAAGGTATAACAAATGATTAGGTTTTGTTCATTTCATGTCAGACAAAATGTCATTTTTACAAGCATTTTAATTCAATTTGTGTTCATTTTTCCGTTTGGCTTTTTGATTTTATTTGCGTTGTGCAATAGAATAAAACCGTGGATGCTGTGGTAAAGGTGAGTAAAGCCTGAAGCGTGAAGTCTCGACGTCAACGAAGGATTAACGTATGTAAGTGATGCAAAAAAAAAACAAAAAAACAAAACAAAAAAAAGGAAAGGCAGTTTTGCAAGGTTAAAAAGAAATGTTTGGAAATATGGTTAAATAATAATTTTGAAATTAATAAATGTCAGTTTATGTCTGGAATAAATTCGTTAGTTGTTAATCAATTTAAAAAAGTTCAGTGCATTTGGAACAAGAAGAACGTTTAACAAATTATGTATTTGAAACAAATATTATGAAATATTACTTATATTTGGCTTTTCCAAGTCAAACTGCTGACGAAATATTATAAGGATCTTATAAGAAATTATATGATCTTCTAGCAGATCCCCGGCTATTAACTACAATAGTCAAATTTGAACCATCAAATCAACCACACATCATCTTTATAAAGATAAAGTTTCTACAATTTTTTGTACGTTTTAAAAATTTCATCAATTAATACTGATTTATGTATGAATAAAAAATATTTGAACATGCTCCAAGTAATTTCCTTTAGCTTTGACCAATAAGCTATTTAGTATATTTCCGTTTTATACCAAAGCAAACAATTGACCTCCTAGGTTAGAGACACAACAAATCATTACGATAACCAATTCTACAAAGAAATATTCTATGACCTGCAAAGAAGTAAAAGAGGAAATCATTCATTAATCTTTCAAGATGCAACACACCAAATTTAAGTAGAAAATTTGTCAACCAAAAGAAAATGTTATAAGAAAAAACAACAAAAAAAAAAAACAATTCAAATTCATGTCTGTTCAAGTAAGCCGAAATTAATAGAAATCTTCTAGCCTTAATAATGACATGAACATAATTGACAAACCCTTCCTGCCAGCGCTACACCATTCAAAGAACTTAGATCTAAGAAATAAAAAAAAACAATGATTACAAGGCACCCATACCGAAAAATGAAAAAAACCAGAAATTAATAAGATAAGTACAAAATCCAATCAATCAAATCGAGCCATACAAAACATACATGAGTTCAGCAAAGATAAAAACAGCGCTGAGCACAAGTTGCGCTTCAAAATCCAGCGACAACAATAACATCTACTGCTCTGACAGAGTATAAAAAATTATGATGAAAATGAAAAAAAAAAAAAAACAAAATCGGATATGCCCATCCCAAATTTATTAATACGAAAAGAAGGTTTTCGCTGTTGCTGAAAAAAAAGGCAACAACAACAACAACAACAACAACAACGACAACAATCACAGCAATGTTAAAAGTCCAAACAAACCCATAAAGTCACAAACAAATCACCATCGATGACTTAAAAATGTTACCGAACGGAACTGTTTTTGCTAGACTACGAAGAACAAGCAGAATATTCCGTTTTTATATTGAACTAAAGTTATCTCGATGGCAACGTCAGAGTTTAGTCCAGCGAAAATTGTTAGTATTGTTTAACTAAATATAGTCCTAAATGTCGTCGTGAAGCGTGATAAAAAGATTCGACTGTCAGAAATTGTTTTTATTACTTTCGAAGGCAAACAAAACTTGACATGGAGTGCTCGTATAAAAATAAAATTTTGTATGTTGGATTAATTTGAGCTACCTAAGAAAAATTTTAAAAGCATTTTCAAAATCAGTCAGACCTCAGGGGTACTTCCCTCGGACCTCTAAAAATTTAAAAACATTCACAAAATGTTTGTTGTATGTGTATATTAAACACTGTACAGTAGAGCACCCATATGATATTGCTCCCCGCCCACTTTTCATTAAATTTAGGCTAAAAAATAAGATCTGCAAAAAAAAAATAGATGTCTAAGGTCCCAAAACAGGCTAAAAAAGATACTTGGCTTAATTACTCTATAGATCTCTATAGATCTTAAGGTGAGCAAACATTTTTATGCACAATAAGCAGATAAATATTTTTTTATAACCAACTTTGACCTTGAAATGACCTTAAATGGTGCTTTAAGAAGTCAAAGTAAAAATTATTGAGAAATGTTTTTTTTTAATGACACTCGTAAATTATCAGAGGGAGATATTTCTGAATATCTGAATAATGTATAACATGTCGCGGGAGTTAAATGAAGTTTTAACCAAAGTTTGTTTTTTTTTTTCAAATATATTGATATTTGGGGACATGTTCAAGTACCTTTTTTAGCTTGTATTGTAGCCTTAAGTCCCAGAGGCCTTTGTTTTTCCACAACTCACATGTATTATTTTTTGCAGATCTTATTTTTTCAGCCTCAATCTAACGGAAAATGGATGGGGAGCGAACAAAAAGGCACATTACATACTTTTCGTGGGTGCTCTACTGTACATGTAATGTTAAAACTAAGATTAACTAACTAAGAACCTATTTTTCTTTTCTTTTTCAGATCACCAGAAGGTTTGAAATCATGTCAACAAGGAGACACCCTTATTTTTCAAATTTTTATTTTACCAGCCTGTAATTTTCAATTGTCAATTTTTTGTTTATTATTTTTTTTTTTATATTGTCTGATTCCACACAAATGAGGAACGGAAACATGAATTCTAAAATGCTTTTAATTGAAATAATTTTTGGTTCTCGCATTAAAATGGAGTCTTAAGTTACTCTCGCTGCAAAATTATTTTTAGTTTTAATGCTTTTTTTATGTTTTTTTGACAATTTAACAAAACAAACTCCGAGTTGAGAAAAACTTAAAATATTTTGTTTAGATTTAAAACGTTGAAAACAGCCATCTCTTGATGCACATTTAAAAAAAAATTAGGTTAGCAATGTTAAAAAAGATAACAATTATTTGTATAGGTATTAATTTGATAAAAAATTCATGCAAAAAAATTTTTTGCAAAAAAATATTTTTTTTTTTTAAATAAATACGTTAATTAAAAACATATTTTTTTGATTTTAGTGTCAAAAATAAGTGATGGTTATTATACCCATTAAGATCTTATATATAATTCCCACATCATTCGCACTCGTCACACCCGGGAAAATCTTATGTCACACCCGTCCCATTTAAAAGTTTAAAAAAGGAATGGTTATCGGTTATTTTTTCAAAATATTTTTCACTGGTAGTTAACAGAAATATATTAAATTTGAATATATGCAAGTCAAAAATGGTCTTATTGTGGCAGATGGACTGAATTTCAATGTTAAACTCAGAATTTTTAGTTTTTAAACTTGTGCTCGTCACACCAGTCCCAGGTGTTTAAGCGAATGCAACTATTAAACTTGTATAAATAATTGCATTATGTTTTAGCATTTTGAAACCTTGGGGCATCTTCTAAAATACCCTATACTAAATTGCTAAAATTTTAATCGGTTAGTACCATTTCCAGCACGATAAAGTAGTCAAAACGGCACACTCGTCCGTATGGAATGAGCCTATTGTTTAAATATCAATATTTATTTTATAAAAAAATGGCTGGTAAAAATATTCATTGTTTGTCTTTTATCGAATTTTAAAAAACACCCCCAATTTGCACCTCTAGACTAGAATACTGCCTAAAGTTTATTGTTCGCCATGGCATTGAACAAACTTCAATAAGGTCCTTAACATACTGAGACCCTCCCTGGCATTATAGTGTCTCTTTTTTTGATTTTGAAATCGTTACAATATTTTCCATTGAGTGTATTTTGATGTGCTGTAGTTAAAAAGGCTCCCCAACAACATCGTCATCTTGGCTGATCGTTCACTCAGGTGGTGGTTCTCCCGTTGTTTTTTTTTTTTTTGTCTTTGTTGTTGTAGTGCCTTATTTTTGTTGTAGTGCATAGGTTGTGTTGTGCGTCTGAAGTGTGTTTATTGTGAATGAATGGTTAGCACGCGCCTTCAAACCACCAGCTGAGATTGAATTGGTCGAAGTCTTTTTTTGTTTTTGCTTTCAATTTTAACCGATATTATAATAACTTTTTTTTTCTTTGTTCCAACATATGGAGAACCAGCGCAATTGTTGATCTACTCCATGCACAGATGACGATGCTAACATGAGTGACTAAAGAACTTCTTATAGTGAAAACAGTGGCGGAACATAAAATTTAAATATTTTAAAATGAAATAAAGAGTTTATTATATAACAACAAACCGTTCAGAACAGATATGGTAATAAATCAAAAATTGTTTTAAAAAAGTTCCTTTCAACCTTTTGAATCAGTAGTTTTAGACCAAATTATTATACTGGCCGACGAAATTAACACAAAAGTTTTTGGATTAAATTTATTCAATTATTCTTAAATTCATTAGTTGTTATCTTTCGAACTTTCAGTTATTTCCTGACTTAGTTTCTTGACTCAAACTTATAATTAATCACTGAAACTTTTTTCTTATATTAAGTCGAGAAAAAATACTACAAAACCATTAATTAATTTGTTCCACACAGTTACTATAGTAAAAGACACATACATATGTTAATGATTTACTCAAACGCAAATGTAAGTCAAAACTATCTGTTAGGTATCTTAATTATTGCTCAAAATAAAATATTAATTTATTTTTCTAGACATCGTTTTGATTAAAAAATTGTTCTATGTTTTCATCCTTCCAATCAGCTTTCAACACCGTCACTGTCGCCCAGTTTTAATATGCCAGAACTGTATTAAAGTTAGCTGAATTGTGTGGCCATATGAGCCACAATCCTCCTCTGAAACACTATAGTTTGATATACATTCTAGGGATTAAGTATTGAGCGAACAAACACAAAACAAAAAGCATGAAGATCAGAAAAAAATTTACATAAATTCAAATCACTGAAAGACGCTCTGTATGCAATAGCAAATCCCAGAAGATTTGATAAAAATGATCGTTCATTTTTATTATAATGGATCTTCTGATCAGTAGTTGAGAAATCAGAAGTCAATTGCAGCAAAACGACTGGCTATTTCAAATGTTACCATATTACTTATGGTACAGTGAGTAGAGAAATAAATAAATAGTTTTGTGTGAGGCAACAGAGAGAGCATTGCATTAGGGCGAAATCTTTAATCCTTGATCTGATCTGTTGAACTAATCTTGTCATATCCAAATCATTTTTGCAGCATTTAAAGTTCAACTGTACCGACCTAATATGCTGAATTTATTTTTAGCCGAGTTTAAGAGTTGTAATATTTTTCATGAGCGACCGGAAATAGAATAAGGTTTGGTCCATGTTAACTTTTTTTTTTTTTTTTAATGATGTTGATGATGATGATATTGTTGAATTTCCTTTTGTTACCGTAACCAACCACAACAAACAACATTTAGTATGGTTCATTCAGGCTGTCTCAAAATAAAAATAAAATAAAACAATAACAAAAATAATAAAACGCGGTTCACAGTTGTATGAAAGAATATGTACTACGACTGACTTCTTATGGATAAGCGACAAGCAGTTAAGTTTGGGGCTATTTTATGAGAGCGACACAATTTCAGTTAGTTAAAGAAATAAGTTTTTGTTGTTGAAAAGAGGCTTGACTACAGGGTTTGATTTTTGTGAGCTAAGAGGAGGGTTGTGTTGCATAGATATTTATTGGTTCCAAATTCCCTTAAATTTAAATAAGACAACTTTGACAAATTTTAAGATTCTATCGCTTTAATAATTCTTGATCTCTAGATTTCGGTGTTTACTTAGTACTGTTGTTCTTAGTATTCTCCTATGTTTAGGTACGGTATACGGTTTTTTCTACAAAAAAGGCGAAGTCGATCCAGCCAGTCATCGATCGCAGCACGCACGACATCTATGGAAAATTTGTACGTTGTTCGAACAAGTGCGCTTAAAAGGTTCGATATTTGGGTGTTGAGTAGAGCAACCGATACCCTCTAACACGGACCACAATTTGCAAACAAATAGATTTAGGTCTGAGCTACCCAAAGGCCTTGAAACGTGAAAATTAACTCCGGTATATTACTTTTGAGCCACTCTTGAGTCAATTTAGCCTTTTGGGTCGGAGCAGAATGTTTTTGAAAGGTCTACGGCTTGCTTTGAAATAATGTTGTCTTGAGAGGTTTCACAGCCAATTCCAAATTATCAGAGTCATACATTTTCATCGAAGTTTTGACTCTTTTTCACAAAAATGCAGCTTAGTGACTCCATCGGGCGACTCCCGACCAAACTAACACAGAAACCGGGTGTCACCTCTCGGAATAGGTTCTGCTGAATTATTCATATACTTTATAAATCTATTTATTGAAGGATTACGGTCAAAATTTGTACGTCAGTAAGCAGAATTCGTCGGAGGGTATTATCCGTGGGCATTATCCGTGGGCATGTTCCTGTAATACAACCATAAGAAGGTGCTCGGTGCCTTGTTTTTTGTATGTTCTGAGCCCCAAGTCATTTTTAAGAGTGCCAGAGATCGATTGCGTCGAGATATTCATCTTCCGCGACAAGATTTTTTCGTTTTGGCAGCGGTTTTCGATTCAGTCGTGTACCATAACATATGAGATAACCAAGTATTTGTTGAACAGGCATTATTTCTTAGCCACGAAAGTAATTCTATTTGTGTTTGGTTATTACTTGTTCTTAGACCTTTCAGAAACCCCCACAAAAATGTTAGTAAATTTATCAGAATTATACGAACTCGCAGTCTACACTCCATACATTTTAATTTATGCTAGAAATAAGTACCTTGTAACTAAGACCAAGGACTTCACAAAGTACATACAGAATACGAAATTGTGAATTTTAATGTTAAGAAGTGGATATTTTAATACTATACAACCATATTCTGGTAACCGTGGCATACAGGTTAAGTGTGCATCTTAGCATGCTCGAAGCCCGGGTTCGATCCCCAGCCACGGGTGTGGCCTACCAGCTACATCAATTTGAATACGTATGAATTTTTGTCAATGTCACCAGAAACCAGAGTATTGAATTTTCAAAAATTTGTGCCGCGATTATAAAATATACCACTGCTATGCCTGCAAAATTAAGGCAGCGATTTCGAATTTGGAATATTTAACCCTTAAATTTAAATGTTTTTTCACTAAACCTCTTGGTAAACGTTCTCAGAAACTGCTGTGTACAAGACTAGAAGATATTCAAACTGTATTTATTAAGCTTATTGAATTCTCGGTGAACTCTTGAGACCAAATAGTGCGGAGTAAGCTAAAATTATCCTTGAGTATTCTTTTATGAACCTTTTTGGGTATAAAACAAATTCATTTTGTGATTGAAAAAAAATTTACTTTTTTACGAATGTCCATCATTTTATAAACAAAAATCTGTTAAGGAAAAAATATCAATACAAAAACGAACCCAAAATTCTCACTTTTCTCCAAACATTCCCATGTGGTTCAGTTCAAAATTCTAACAAAAAAACTCGCGTGTAGCAACGCACACGTGGCAAAAGTGAAAGTGAAACTTCTTAAACAGTAAGAAATAAGAGAGATTTTAGTGTGAAAGAGAGATAGAAAGTATCGAAAAAGAAATTCAATCAATACGAAATCTTAATATATAAAAGACAAGAGTCCTGCTCCGTGCTCTATATCGCTCAAGCTGTTATAGTTGTTATTGCTATGTACAGGCTGAACAAATTAGCCTGGACCAGAACCTTTTTCGCTATTACATTGCTTTTTATATGAACACATTGACGTCGAATGAAACAAAGCAACATTTGAGATGAATTAGAAATATCATATCGTCTGCTACTTAATTATTTTGAATACGATCCGTTGTATGACGGGTTTCTATACTAGTGGAATAATAATCTATTGATTCAATATTTACATCCAGGGACCGTACCGGCTATGGTTTTTATCGAAAGTGTCACATATTAACTGCGATCTTTTAGGTTTTATTTTTATACCCTAAACCTGAAAGGTCAGGGTATATTAACTTTGTGCAAACGTTTGTAACGCATAGAACGAATCGAGTCCGGTATAGAAAAGTATATATATTCTTGATCAGCGTCACCACGTGAGTCGAGCTATCCATGTCCGTCCGTCCGTCCGTCCGTCCGTCCGTCTGTCCGTCTGTGTGTTGTCCGTATACACAGGATAAGAAGAAGGAGTTGAGAGAATTGGATGAAACTTGGTACACATGGCCACATGAACCCAAGGATCTGCACTATTGAATATTTTTGGAATCCGCCCACGGACACGCCTACCTCCCATACAATGCAAAAATTGAAAACTGCATAACTCAGCTCATAATTAGCCTATAACAATTAAATTTGGTATGTATGTGTTTTATATCAACACAAAGATGTTTTTGAAAAATGGACGTCATCCACTTACGGACACGCCCACCTCCCATATAACCCAAAAATTGAAAACGCAATAAATAAGCCTCTGTTTAACGTACAGAGCTAAAATTTGGCACATATGTTTTTTGTAACAAAACAAAGATGGTTTTGAAAAGTGGACATCATCCGCCCACGGACACGCCTACCTCTCATACAACGCGAAAATTGAAAACTGCATAACTCAGCTCATAATTAGCCTACAACAATAAAATTTGATATGTATGTGTTTTATACAAACACAAAGATTTTTTCGAAAAATGGACGTCATCCACTCACGGACACGCCCACCTCCCATACAACCCAAAAAGTTTAAAACTCAATAAATAAGGTTATGTTTGTCATAGAGAAATTATATTTGGTATGCATGTATTTTATACCAAAACTAAGGTGTGTTCAAAAATTGGAAGTAATCCGTCCATGAACACGCCCACCTCCCATAGCGAAAGCACAATAAAGGCATTAACTGTGAGCTACAGGAATAAAACTTGGTATGTGTAAATTTTTCATCAACATTTAAATGCATATAAAATATAGGCTTAATCCGCCCATGGACACGCCCATTTACAATAAAAATTATTTTTTTAAAAGTGGGTTTAGGGTATTTCATAGTCGGCCTAGACCGACTTTAGACTTTGTTTACTTGTTTCCTATAAAAATGAAAGTTATTTTGTGCCTTATAGTTTTTTGGGCAAAAATAACAATTACTTATGACTTTTATTTTATCGCTCAAAAAAAGAAAAATAGGTTTTTTCTGCCGTTTATTTATTCGGTCAAAAATATCAGGCAATTTGGCATGGCAAAAACTATTCTCGGCAGTCTTAAATATTGCACTTTTAACACTTTTGTGCTTTTAATATTATATTGAATTACCTGTTTTGCATGTTGTCAATCATTTGTCAAGTTTTTGATAACAACCAACGAACCAAATTAAGCTTTAAGCTAATTATGTAGCGAACAGGCAGTACATTTTTCCCCGCTAGATGTACCTAAATATTTTTGTTTAAAACGTAAAGAAATAAATTTTCCGTGCATACTTTTTGGATGAAAATTAATGTTACGGCCGGAATGTTACGCATTCAATATTAATTACATTTTGTTTGCCTGCTTATCATAAGCGTATGTGGCGTAGTTGTAGAGCATCCGATTATCAACATCGACGGTCTGGGTTCAATTCTCGCTAGCGGCTATTATTTTTTGAAAATTGTCAGATGCATTGAAAACGTAAGCCTAGCTTTAGCGAATAAGAGACCTTAAAATTTCACTCGCCGTCAAAGAAGTTTCGCTTCAAAAATTGTTTGCTTTCGTAAAATAGGGCCACTCAAAAAGTTGTCCACATCCTCTGAACTGGCAGGGTGTCCTCTGTAGAAAGTGACTAACACGATGCGCAATGAAATGAAAATCATTTTCAAGCTAAAATCTTCTCAACGCATCTTGCCTCGTCGCACTTCTTAAGCGTAGCACACTACCTTCAGCCGTACGACTTGTGTGAGCTGAGCCATAAAAATAGGTGCTGCGCATGCGCCAAGTCGCATAATGCATACCATGCGTATGTATGTATGTCTGCCTTTTAGGCAGAAAATAAAGTTGAGGGTGCTGTTAAAACTTTGCACGGAAATTCAAAGCAAAGATAAACGTTAAAGCAAACTAAAAACTTATGTGTAAACATAAGTGAAAATAAAAGCTGATGTGGCCAAGTTGTTATTTTTTTTTTCTTCTTCGGTTTTGGTTATAATCGAATTACTTTTAAGCTGGCAATAATATTTTTTTAGTATACATACATAAATATATTATTAATATGCCATGTCTCTGAAATGAAAGCCTCTGCCATAACATTGTTTAAACACTTAACGATCACTTGATTTAGATCTCGTTCTCTAACCCAGCTATAATTTGTAGAAATAAATTTTCGATTATTTATATTACCAACAAAAATTATGAAAAGTTATTATTATAATTTAGGAAATTAATAAAACGTTATTTACTAACGAGCCGTTAGCTATTTTGGCCCAGTCTGTGCAAGCTCAGTCGCAGTTGCAGTCGCAGCATGCGGCGCCATATTATGTCTGCTTTTGTCGATCTTGTGCATAGATTAATTTTTATTTACACCTGCACTTTGCTCTAAACTCCCGAACTCAAAATCGATCTCAAAATTCAAACTCGAACTCGAACTCCCGCTCTAATCAGCGTGTCCGTAAAAATGTTGCCAACACTGCAGGTGATAAGAAATTCACTTTGACTACAATATCGTTATCGCCGTCGATCAATAGCCAAGTCGATGCACCAGTGCACAGATTTTCGATTTCTTGTCCCTGATTGTGCGCTGTCGCAGAAGTTTTAATTGAGCTACGCTCACTTAGGACCACCAACTGTGTTTGTTTTTTTTTTTTTAAATTGCAAACAAGTCCACTCCATGGCAGAGTGTAGTTGTTGGCATCCGTGGAAATGTCGGCTAGTTCCAAATTAATTATCGTTAATTAATAACAAACGATTCCGAAGCGCTTTTATCTAATCTAATTTTTTTTTTTTTTTATTGGCTAAATATTTATATTCTTTTGTATGAGACATCGTGTTGTCTGTTTTTTGGAATGCAAGAGCAATTAATAAAAATCTCACCACAACACGACAAGATTGTATCTGGCAACAATTAATGAAATCGAGTTAATGTCAAACGTAGAGTAAAGATTGTTTTCTTTTTTGTTTGTAGTGAAATTTCGAACTGGGTGGCCAGTAATTTCGGCTGGTCTACATTGCTTTATGGCCCATTATTAAAGAATTAATTGATACTTGGCTATAAATGAAATGATTAGTATTTCTGGTAGCAGGTTCTTGGCATCATTTTGGCGCTGTTCGTCGGTATGGTTCTTTCCAGTATAGTCAGTCAATAGTGAATAGTGTGCCTACATTATCTTTTATGGCTTATAACTTGTCTTAAATAGATTTCTAATTATGTTTATATGTGCAGTTACTATAAGTTTAATATGGAAAAATGTTAAACTATTGATTGAGGAGATAAAACAGAGAAAGCTATCTTTGTTGCTTCATGATAATGGGGATAATATAAAAATGGATGCGCAGTAGGTAGATTGTTAAACGAAGCTACTAGAATTTATGAAGACAATATATTGCCAAAATTATAACGCTAGAGACACAAAAGTTAATAACATGTTTAAGTTTAATGGTTAAAGTTTAAAGGTAAGTTATCGTTTTGAACATACAAATGATTTGCAATCTTAACGAAGATCATTTTATCAAACATAACTAAAAATCCTCCTCCTTGTTCAAATATACAGATGAGAGAATGATAATATTCAAATCATTTAAGGATCTTGATTCAAATGAAGAACCAGGCCCAGTTCTTATACTTCCAAGCATACTAGTCTAATATTTAGATACTCTAGACATGTCTTTACTTATCGATCTATAAATCTATGTTCCACATCATATAAATATATAAAAATGGCGACAAAATATCGGGTAAAAATTATAGAGGAATTGCCGTATTATCGGATATTCCAAAACTATTCGAAAAAATTGTGTATAAAAGACTAACATGTATTATAAATCCTCTACTCGCAAATCCTCGCAAAAATAGATCAACCATTACAAATGACTAAGCTAAAGGGGAAGAAGTTTTAAAAGTTTTAACTAAAGGGGTAGAAGGATATTGGATATGCCAACATGTGATTAGTGAACAGCCTCTAGATATAAAGTTTAGCCGAATTCAATCGGTGCCGAATAAGAAGTGGGTGACCAGCTAGTGCATCGGCGCTACGTCTTGAACGAAAAAGCGACATACACCACAACTAGCTCTGTAAAAGTGAGACAGAGCCGCTTTAAAAGGGTCTTTGTTTAATACTCACTGTCTCCTGTAGTTTCCAAACTTGAGGGGTCTCTATAAGACCTTAAAAATGAGCCACCACATTATAACCGCCCAATGAAAACCAAACCAGTCACGTTGACGACCACCACGAGTAAACTAACGGACAATGATTTACGGATATGCTTCTAAAATTCCCGCACTCTTTACAGTGAAGGTGCATTTCTCTGTTCAATTGGAAGTCCTAGTAAAAATAAAGGCTGTCATTTCCACCATCCAGGAGATGCGATGGAAAGGGCAAGGCTATCCTAGAGATCAGACTGCGATATCTACTATAGTTGCCATGCGGAGAAGCGCGAATTTGGATGCACATTTGTCGTTAGTGAGAATCCCACCTTCTTTCCCGGTTCACACCTGTGAATGAAAGACCAGCCACAATCCGCATCAAGTCGAAAGTCTTTAAGCCTTATTTCTTTCCCGGTTCACACCTGTGAATGAAATACCAGCCACAACCCGCATCAAGTCGAAATTCTTTAAGCCTAATTTGTGCGAAAGCCCCATTGAGAGAAAAGAATGATGCTGTCAAGGATGCTATCTACGACAGTCTAGATCACGTTTATGATTATTGTTCCGCCAACGACATGAAATTAGTCCTCGGTCGGAAGAGATGGCATCTTTGGCTCCACTCAGTTGGTAAGTTTAGTCTTCATGAGACCACTTCGAACGAAGGTCAAAGAATGCTTGACTTCGCCGTAGCACAAAGCATAGTAGTTAACAGCTGGGCTACAGCTGAGCTAAGTTCGAAGGCTAACATTTGTAAAGCACATTTTTTTTGGTAACATTCGATTATATTTCTCAACATAGTTGCTTAGGTTGGCAACAAAACGATTATAGCGGCCATGCAATTTTTCGATACCATTTTTATAGTACGATATGTGTTTTATCTCAAAATAGTCTGAATTTAATTTTATGAAATAGTGCTGAATTTTTTTTCCAGCGAACATTCTTATCAGGTCTGCAAACCAGAAGAAGAGCCAGATCTGGATAATATGATGGATGGGAAAGCAATTTGTTGCCTAAGTCTTGCAATTTTGCTATAGTTTTTATTGAGTTGTGTGCATCGCATTTTCTTAGTGCAACAGCACTGTTTTCTTCTTCAAATGGGCCCGTTTTTTCGTAATTTCAATCTTCAAACGCTCCAGAAGCGTTATGTAATAATCACTTTTGATGGTCTGACCTTATTCAAGCTAATCAATGCATATTACACCATGTGCAGACCAGAATGCGGATGCCATAACTTTGCAAGCCCACTGTTGCGTCTATTCACGCTTCGGATTTGATTCATCGCATGCAATCCACTCGGCTGACTGTCGATTTGACTTTGGGATATAGTGATGGAGTTTGATGTTTCATCCGTTATCACATATTGGCGGAAATATTCTTATTATTATTACGGTTGAATATATCTAAAAACTACTCCCAGACAACGACACGTGAATTGGCCCCCACTTTGCACACAGCTTTCGCATTTTCAAATATTCATGCACGATATGTTCAAATCTCTCTTTTGATGTCTTCAGAGTCTTAGTTTTCATGATCAACTTCATTTTACTACACTCAGAAAAAAGTGTCTCGGAATATGATAAAAAAGCAGGAACCGAAAATAACTGTTATTACACAATTTCTAAATGAAAAAGACACAATGAAAAAATTGTCGCAGGAATTTTTAAAATATACCATTATGATACAAATGGTCTCAGCTTCATGAACATTAAGTGCCTTTTAAATTTTCGACTGATTCTATAAAAGTTTAAAATTAACTGTTATTTTTTGCCTTTTATTTTTTCGGACAAAAATAACGGTTACTTTTGACTTTTATTTTATCGGTCAAAAATAACAGTTATATTGTGACTTTTATTTTTTCGGTCAAAAATATCAGGCTCGTTGTATTTTTTTAAAGGCCGCTTGGCCAATTAAAAAATGATTGATACCATATGTAAATTGTGCACACCGATGAGACCCAAATAAAGGTACCATTAGTTTTTTAGTCAGTAAAACAGCCTTTGAAAAAACACAAATTGCCTGATATTATTGACCGAAAAAATAAAAGGCAGAAAATAACTGTTATTTCTAACCGATAAAATAAAAGTCAAAAGTAACTGTTATATTTGCCCGAAAAAATATAAGGCACAAAATAACTTTTATTTTTGTCGGAAAAATTAAAAGTTAAAAAATAACAGTTAATATGTGACTTTTTCGATAAAAACCATAACCGGTACGGTCCCTGTAAAAAAGGCATGATATTTAGAGAAAAGTGGTATAGTCTTTGCTCCAGAGAATGTTTTTTCCTAATTGCGATTCTAAAAGTTCTCTAAAAATGATAAAAAGCTTCCATGAAATAAAAAAATATATCGTTTTTAGAGAAAAATACTTTTTTTTTTGAGAAAATATTTGTTTTTATTGAAGAAAATACTTCTCATAGTGAATTTTTTATCAAAATATAAGAAAAGTTTTTCATTTTCAATAAAATTTCTCTATAAATGAGAAATTTTTTGTGCGAGAAAAATACTTATCATTATTAGAGACATTGAAATATTTCCATTTCTTAGAAGAAAAGAAATATTTCTTCGAAATTTTATTTGAAAAAGAGAAAATTGCTTTTATCAAAAATAGAGAAATTTTTTACCGGAGCAAGGTTAATTCATATTTATTTTGTTCACTTTTTTATTTTTTCATCCGTAAGAGCTTAATTCGAGCGTTCATTGTGTGCATCGTCTTCCTTGATGATTTACCTCGTTTAAATTTTGATGGCCCTTTTCCTAATGGTTGATTTTTCTGGTGCAGACTCCGAATAATATTTATCAAGCCGGTATTCAACGGTATTTTCTTCACCATAAAACAATTAGAGTTACCGCACACTACAGACTTTTCATCGGCCGATGTCTTATGGTGTCTTATGTAAGTGCGCACACCTACCGATTAAACGAAACCCAACTAAAAAATCAAGTGGAAATCTGACCTCCCATCTGATGTTTTAGTTGGGCTTCGTTTAATCGGTAGGTGTGCGCACTTACATAAGACACCATAAGACACCAGCCGATTAAAAGTCTGTAGTGTGCGGTACGGTTTTTTACAATAACAAAAGTTGCTTCACTCACAATGCTATATAACAGGAACCAATCGTCCGACATGCGTCAAATTTTTTCACGAGTCGTTTGAAATTTGGTACTAACTGTAAATCATGTTTGATTGCTTTCTAGTAACGCCATCTATGTGCCAAGCAACGAACTTATCAGCCCAACTATTAGTAGCACCAAATTCGAACACCTCGATATCCATAAGGCTTTCTAGCATCAAAAAATGCGAAACCAAATTGGTCATGTTGAGATTGACGGAAGGCATGCTTCAAGACTACTGGAAATGCGCTCGTTTCGGAGGTCAACGTTGACTCCTTCTCACGTTGATCTAGATCTTTTTGGATTCTAGATCGACATCCGATTGTGCAATGCGAAGAATCTACTAACAGGTATACAACAAATGCTTGATGTTGCTAAGCTGCAATCACAACAAACGCCGAGGTCTACTCCGTTTAACTATCAGTTATGCTCAACTTACCTTATTCTGATCTCGATGACTTTGGGGCCACATTGATTGGTTTTCAGCACCCGCAAACTCGAAACCATTGGTACGATCACCACAACGCGACGGCAGCAAAAAGACGCTGCAGCTACAACGCTGCAAAAAGAGAAATGCATCAGCTTGCGGAGATAGAGGTGAGTGCGGGCAAGAAGGTTGCACAAAATTCTATCGACAGGTTACGCGTCTCATCCAAGGCTTCAAATTTTCGATGTATTATCATATTACATCATTAAACAAATTGGTTATCTTGAAGAAAATGACGAGATCTTCTCAGTCGTGATATCGAATTTGAGATTTGAATTAAAGATTGTTCCCAGAAATATCTGCCCTTTTGTTTTTAGGTTATTTATAAAAAAGTATTGCCTCTATAGCAACATATTTGATACCTAAATAAAGTATTAATATTGCAGATTAAACAAAAATACTCATTAGTAAAATAAAAGAGCTACTGAAAAGATGTCGTCTCAACAAGAAGAAAAGCGGAAAGCAATTATTTGTAAATACCTGGAAAATCCAAACACCACGTACAAAAAGATCGCTAAGAAAGTTGGAGGGACCATAAAACGATACAAATAGCTTACCCCTTTATAAAAAACGCCAGGCTCAGGGAGAAAAAGTGGTCCAGCGAACCAAGCGGTGCCCAGAAAGCTTAGCGGCTGTTTACTCAGAATTCAGGCACTTCGGTTCGTGATATGGCAGCAAAACTGGGAACATCAAAGTCAAGTGCTCAATGGATTAAAAAATTTTACAACCTCAGGAGCTATAAAGTACAACAAGTACCTGATAGGTCAGAAGAAAAGGACGCCGAAGCCAACAGGAAGACTCGAAAACTGTTTCGCGATTACCTGCCCAAATTTAATTGGCCATTTGCAAATGTGGCCTTCGAAGTAAGGAATTTGTGAATTTTTGAATTTGACAGATCGCACAATCAACACCGAAATTTACATCAGAGAGTGTCTGGAGCAGCGTTTGCCAAGGTTCAGTACTATTTTGGCCTGACCTAGCAACATGTTATACGCCCAGAGAACGATGTTCTTATAAACCAATAATAAAAGCTTGATTTTTATAAACATAAGCATTTTCTTTCAATCTCAACATCATCCATCATACTTTCTTAGCTAAAATATGTCTGCGAAACACAAGTTTTCTGATCACAACATATGAAGCACTGATGCACAACTTTGTCGGTATTATTCATATCTTTCGGAAGAGTTAATATATTTGCTTAAAGCACTGAACTTTTGCTAATTAAGGGGACGTCAATTGATTGTTTTTCAATCATATCATACTTAGGCTTTTATGACATAATATCGTGTCATTAAACTTTAACTTGAATGAAATTATACTTTTATGTTAGCTTATAACAGGGCTTAAAAGAAACACAAGCTCCTGCTTCTGCCCCTACTGAGCGTGATGAAGTTGTAAACTTGAATGTACGACCAGCCATGCTGATATCATCAACATGGTATCAACTACTAATGTTATTTTTGCGTGTCGATAATTATGTACCCTCTAAACTTTAAAAATTAAGAGCTTGGCTACCGAATTGAGAAAAGAGTGTATTTAGCAGGGCGTTAAAAAGCCACTAATAAGCCGCTAATCATAAAGCGGACACACGTCGCTCTGGAACTGACGGAAGCTCTATATTAAATCAACTAATGACAAGTAATTGATACAAAGTAAGTGACGTCTGTAGCCGGCTTGTTAACTTAGGGGAAGGCAGCTTGTTATTATGAAGTTGGTAGTTTTGTTAGACAGCGAGAAACGTAGTAGGGAGCAAATTGTTGGAAACAATAATTAGTTTTTTTTTCCTCTTCCCTATCCATTTAAGCAGTCAGTTTTTAGTGCATACCGCTTGCTATAGGGAGCAGCACCCTTAGGGAACACTTGATTAAAGAGCTAAAATGAAGTGTAGTTAATTGGTTTGGGTTGCTGGAAAAAGCTTGGTGGTCAAGTGCAAGATCAGGTGGCATTGGCAGCTGGGTGTGAGTCTAAGTGTCAAAAAACAAATCGATCACTTATGATCGAGTGCAATAAAGAAAACAGAGTTGCTCACAAGAAAAATGAAAAAAAATCTTACACTGATGCTGCCTGAGAATGACAAATATTATAAAGCAATTTATTTTCACAACTTTAGCTGCTTCATCATCGTCATCGTCATCGTAATTATCATTATGTTTTATGTTTATGTTTGCCTTATTTTTCTATATCGATGTTTTTGCCTCTGTAGATGACTGTTGATAACATTTTGCTTGAATTGCAGATCGTTTTCTGCGTCAAAGATTACCGATGCGTTGTTGCATGCAGATGCAGATGAGAGCCATTGATAATTTATAACAACAAAAAAACCAAAAAAACAACAACAACTGCTATTACCCAGTAGCAAACTTAAACTGAAATATAAGTCAATAATTTCACGACTAATGGACGGACGCACAATGTGACTGAGTGACTGATCGAGCGCAGAGTAGTCAAGTAGATGGCTAGAAACAGAGTGAAACGCTATAGCATCCACCGATGAAGCCTGCCGCGATCACTTGTGCTTTGTTGTTGTTGTTTTTGTTGTTGCTTTTTTTGTTGATTTTATAATGTGTTATTGACGTTACCATCTTTTATGGCATGCATTGCAATGTATGAAAAATGCAGCAAGATCGCTGCTATAATAATTCATCGTCTAAAACTGATCATTAAGCTTTAGCTGGTGTTTTGTTTTTATTGTTGTTTTTTATTTATTTGTTTTTTTTTTTACTATGCTCACTTGAGTAACGATCCATCAGATATATTCAACGATGCATCTGTTGAGCGTCGTCTCGTCATCAGCAAATGACGCCGCCAAGAGTTTCGCGTGAAAATTTAAATTTTCTTACTTAGACTTACTTATTTCACAAGGACTCCTGCAGAACAATCAGAGCTTCTCAAACAAAATTGGGGAATGCCAACTTTACATATGAAAGTTTTATCTGGAAAAATATTAAAAAAATTCAAAACCAAATAAAAACTTTACTGGAAAATACATTTTTCCATATACTTCCATATCTGGCATATTGAGCATCAACTGTATTTCTTTGGCAGAGTACCATTTAAGTTTTTTTTGAAGTGTGACATCGCAAAAAAAAAAAATATATTTTCTTAATGATAATATCTATTGATGAAAATTTCTCAACAAACAAACAGTCCCAGCGTCTTGGAAACCACGTCACTGTTGACAACACCTTCCTTGAGGTAGTGAAGGACTTTGTTTATCTGGGATTCAGCATTAACTCCTCCAACGATATCAGTATTAGGATTAAACAAAGCATAACTATCACCAACAGGTGTTACTTTGGGCTCAGTGGGCAATTGAGAAGCAGAGCTCTCTCTCGACGAACAAAACTGACGCTCCATAAGTCAATTATCATGCCAATCCTACTATACGCATAGAAAACCTGAACGTTGAGCAGCTCTGATGAAAGGACTTTGGAAGCGTTCGAGAGAAAAATCCTTCGCAAGATATACGGTCCAATCTGCGTGAATGGCGAGTACCGATTACGATGGAACCACGAGCTGTATGAGATATATGCCGACATCGACCAAAAAGTAGATTAAAATTGCACCAACCTAGGAAAAGTGATTAATTTTACGGAAAAAAATTGTTAATTTCTTTGACTGTAAAAAAAGTAAAACTAACCCCGAAAATAGTAATTTGCCAATGAAAAAAGTTTTATTGGTAAATCTAATAAAACGTATTTATTGAAATTTTATCACTTTTTTTAAAGTTCATGTTTAGTCGAGTGTGCTGACGTGTGCGTCTAGAACTTGACTGTCCTAGGTTCAAATACCAGCAAGACCATGATTTTTTTTTTTTTATTTAATAATTAATTTTATTTTTTCAAGATTGTAAACAAACTTATTTTGAAGATTATTTTTGACCAAACTGCTAATTAAACATAATTACAATTTAAATTATTTCAATTATTAAATTAAACTTTTTGATACTTACACAGCTGGGGTTCGAACCCACGTCCTCCGCATGACAGTCTAGCACACTTTCACTGAGATATTTATAACGATAAAATAAATATAGCAACACACATTTAAAAACTATTGCTAAGAAAAGACAGACATTTCAATGGAAAAAAAGTAACAATTTTGAATTGTTTAAATTACCTTGCAAAATTGTTAATAAAAACCAACAAATTCTATGCATATAAAGTAAAAATTTATTGTTAGTATCCTTAACTATTTAAAAAGTTGGAAAAATAACAACAAAAAGCAAGTGTAAAAAAAACTACTCTTCGTTTGGTTGAGCTAACTGCAATGATAGTTACAAACCAACAACAATTAACATTGATAGTAAAACTAACAATTTAACTCTGTAAATTTAACTGTAAAGAGAGGGCAAACTGAAAATTTTACAACAACAATTTGCATTGGTGGTCAATTAACTGCAAAGATTGTTAAAAATACCTATAGTTTTTTCTTTCTGTGTATTAAAATAGAGCGGCTTCGCTGGCTAGGTCATGTCGAGAGAATGAACAATGAAGCCCCAACGAAAAAATTATTGGATTCGGTACCCAACGGTGGCCAACGCAGACGAGGAAGACCGCATTTCCGTTGGAAAGACCAGGCATTGGATAAATTGACAACGTTTGGAGTTTCAAACTGGCGCCAGCAAGAGCACAACAAAAGAGGCTGGCACAAATTCTTAGACGAGTCCAAAACCGACCAACGGTTGTAAGCGCCATCTAAGTAAGATGTAAATTTTTAAACTAATTATTATCCCTAATCAAAATTTACCTTGACATTTTTCACACGATAAATGCCATTTTTAGCCCCAAAGAGGGAAAAGCTCAAATCCGTCACATCTAGCATCTTAAGTAAGAATGATCGTCGAATAAGGCGATTATCAGGCAAGCATGATGGTCTATCGATTTTTTTGCTTCTTGATGATTGGTTCATTGTATTAATAAATTTTTAATTTATGTTTTTTCCAGGAATGACTTCAGCATGTCCATGTTTTTCTTTTGCATGTAAAATAAAATGGATAAAATGTCCTTGTATATATTTCGTCTGTTTCTTGTAGTATCTTTTACTGACTGTAGAGGTTCTTGGCACACAAAAAGCGACAACAACATAACTGGTTTGTTATCGCGCAACATTACTGCCACTTTATTCGTTTCATCAACATTACAGCCCCCCAATCCTCAGAAAATGCTCTACCTTGCCCGTTTTTAAATTTTTTATGAAGGTATTTGAAGATCTTTCCCTAAACGAGCCTTATTTAGACTTCCCAGCAATTTTAGTCCTTTTCTTCCCCAGCAATCTTCAAGTTAATTTTGAAGATAGGTGTCAAAGTATTGGGGCCTCGGTAGTCGAGTGGTTAGCGTACTTGACTACCAACCCAGAGGTTCCGGGTTCGAATCCCGGTCTAGCCATGTTCCTACGCTTCTGCCTTTCTTTTATTCTTTCCTCATTTCTAATCAACTGAAATTAAAACTTCATCAATATATACGACTTTGGAAGTTGTAGTTGGTGGTAGAGATGTTTGTGGAATGAGATTGCTTGATACCTCGGATTGACTGAGGTAAAGGCATAACACTTGCCTCAGATTCAAATGTGAATGTTGATATAGCACTCCACCACACTAGAACATTCTACACTTGTTTCTCTTGATTTCCCTTTCTCTCCTACTTATCTATCTGCCTATTTCCGAACCAAGGCAGACTTGACTGAATAGGTTTGACATCTGAAATCCTTGGTTCAAAGCTTAAAAAAAAAAAAAAAAAAAAAAACATTATTGACACTTGCTTCCAAGTCTGGCTCACTTGAATACCTCGGTCCTAAATCATTCTACCTTTCTGAAAAAATTTCAAAATCGTAAGCAAAGCAAGGATCGTCACATATAACCAGCACTCAAGACCTTAGACCAACCTTAACACTACTTTGATTCCAGGTGATCGCGCAACACTATTAGATGCTTCAATAATTACTACCACAGATGGACGGATCAGACCAATATAAATACCAATATTTTTGTGGTTTGTTTAAAAGGAGGATATAGTTCCCATATTACCCATTTCACATGCACCTGCTTCGGATATAGCAATGAATACCAAAAATAGGTTTTTCGAAAATGTCTTATTACTATTTCCGCTTAAAACTTGTTGTCCTTGAAGAGCATCCCATTGGAAGATAACGCAAAAGTTTCACGATCACTGATTATTCACTGTTTATAACGGCATGAAACTGCGTTAACGTCACATTTTGTACTCACGTGAAGCACTTCATCATATCAAGGCGACACGAAATCATGCCAGTAGCTCAAGGATCCAATGGGGAGGAAAAATTGTATGGCTAGGTGTTCGCTCATGGCAAATGATCTTCGCGAAACGTAACTAAAAAAAAAAAACAAAAATTCAAAAAACGTGAAAGAAGCAACGAATGCTTCTCGGAAGCACTCAAGACCTTAGACCAACCTTAACACTACTTTGATTCCAGGTGATCGCGCAACACTATTAGATGCTTCAATAATTACTACCACAGATGGACGGATCAGACCGTCTTTTGAGTAAGATACAAAAACAAATAAACGCAAACATACACACACATCACACGATGTGCAAAAACAAAAACGCATCCGAAACATGTTGGGTGGTTGACATGGACGCAACATGGTAGCAGCGATGCTGCAGCAAAACAACAAAAACTCTGATGCACCGAAGATGATCTTCAATTTGGTAGCAAGTAGCAAGTAGCTGAGGATCCCCATGGTAGACTTCATGGTGTTTGAGCTGTTGCTGTTGTTATTGTTTTGTTGTAATTGCATGTTGCCAGTGGTTGTTGTTGTTGTTGTTTTTGCGTTAATACCAGAAGCACTAAAAGTTTAAACGTAAATGACTTTGAAATTCATTTATAATTTTCAACGATCGATGGATTTCCTAGCTATGCAAGATGGCGCACAGTGATCACCATATGAGTATGTGTGTGTGTTTGGCTTTATTTAGTTTTCATGTTATTATTCTTATATATGCGGTGTAAATCGTTGGGTTAATTTGGGGCGTATCAGCTGGAAAATTCTTGATGCCTCTGCTTGCACTGTGTCCAGTGAGTATCACAGCGCATGGCATACGTACAGATCATTAATTTAAAATAAATAATTGAACACTTTACAATGCGTTGCTGAAATCATAGAATTAGTGGTTTCAGCTGTATTAAATTTAATTTAATTTAATACATATATAAAAAAAAAATACTTAATGCTGTTTAAGATTGGCTGTAACTTTTGCTTATAACACAAATAGCTCACATATTTATTTAACAGTTTAAACGGACAGACATGTGCCCAGTTCAGTTAACTGCATATTTTAACTACCGATCTTTTAAACGATCTATTGATCGTACGATCGAACGATGGATTCGTGGTGTCTCTTTTGCAATGAAATCTGTTTGCTTCTAGCAATTTATAACAATTTTATGGATTTTCATTAATTGGTTTTTAATTTTCCAGCACTAAAACCAATTTCACAGACGTTTAACTCAATCACTTCCATTCGACTTTATATAATATTGCGTTACAATTCCTATTAATGATTGCCGTAAAAAATTTAATACTTATCAGCAGCTTCCAAGTCCACTGCATGCATGTAGCGTGTTATTAGCTCAAAAGAAGAAGAAGAAGAAAAAAAATTAACATATCTATGCGCCGAATTCATTTTAACCATAATATTTTCAAGACAAAATTGACGATCATATTTCAATCTACCTTTAATGTTCGCATCGTTGAAAACGTTTTGAAGCAATACTAATTATTTCTATGCCTCTTAAGTTCGATAGTGATCGATAAAACCCTTTTGAAATTTAACTCTGATATAAATCTTGGCTTGTTAATAAAAAAAGTTACCATTTCTATATGAATTCGTATCTAAGTTAATCAAAGCACAAACGTTTGCTTCATTTAAATCTGTCTCATGTATTCGAATATTTTCCAAGGTTACTTATCTGCATCACCATCACCATCATCATCATCATCATCATTAACATCATCCTGTCTATCATTTATTGATCTGATTGTTTTTGAGTCATAAAAAACATTAATTAATTGCATCTGGCATTTCTTGGATTTTTTTACAGTTTTGAGATCATTCCATGTATAGGTTTGTATCAATTACAGTGATGAAAGCTTTTTTTATTTCACATTTAAAAATTATAATAATTTTCTAACTAACTGTTTGTTGACTGACTGAGCTGTCAAATAATATCATCTGGTTGATGCACCAAATAAGATCAAGGAATTCAAAGAATTGAACAAATTTATTTTTTATTTTGCTGTTGGAGAAGCTGTTAAAAGCTGACACATGACTTTAAGCAAGTCATAAATAAAATTTGAAACCATCATAATAGATTCTTTTGACTGATAGTAATGCTTAGTAGTGGCTTTTGTGGCGACATTTAATGAAATCGAGAAGCCGTCTAGTTATGCTGATATCTAAGTTAAATGCGATGAATTATACGCTAAGAGACATGTTCTTATTGAAGTGACCTACATATATAACGCAAGATGTTTATCATTGTCCTAAGTATTAAGGAAAGTATGATAATTACATTATATATGACATAGTTCTGATTATGACTGATTATGTCAAGGACTGGGTTATTTTTTTATAATACTTTAATGAATGAAAGAGTTGTTCAATCTAATGAAAGAGTTGTTCCAAATAGAATCATAAGTTATGATAGTAATTTTAAAATCACCAAATTGAGTAACATTCATGATCATAGTACTTTAGTAGAATTCATAACCATAGTTTTAAACATACATTTCACATAGCGTCCATTTTTCAATCAATTTTTAGTTACTCTTTGGTTGTGGAGAGTTGTGGAGAGAGATAGAGCTCAGAACCTAAAAAATTTTAAATAAAACAAATTCAAAAGACGCTGAAGATGGTATGAAATCCCCACAAACAATATATGCCAAACGAAATTAAGAAGTTTCTTCCTTTTTTTTTCGAGCACAGGTCTGTATCGCTAATTAAGCACAAAAAGAGATAGTACAGAGCAACATATAGCTTCCAAGCAATGTTTGGAATCGGGAATAATTTCAAACAAAACTCAACACTTATATACAAATATTTTTTATTAAATTTTCTTAAAGTAAATAGCTCTGTACTGAAGTGTAGCACAAATATGACGTTTTAAAATTTATTTCATAAAACTCGACATTTCTTATTTCATAAAATTAGAAAATTCTTAATAACGAATGCAATATGTTGACAATTTTGGGCCGATATACCGTGCTTTTTTATCATTACCAAATAAAATTTATCATTTGACTCAAACGTTATCCTTGGCTTCGAATAGGATAACGTTGGGAAAGTGGGAAAGAATAGAAGCATAACTCTTTTGTTGCATCATTCCAGCAAAATTTTTGATACAAACTTGACATGCAATGCTTCCAGAAGACATTCAAAAAATCTAATTGTGCTTCTCCTGAGCCTGATCGAAAAGTGCTTTCAGTACACTGAGAAAAAAAACATACTTTAAAATTAAACAAAAATATTTAAAATATAAATTTAACGCCTTTGCGTTTCTACAAAACAAAATTTAAAACAATTGTGTTTAAATTTCAACTATACACTCCTTTCAATTTTTTTTCATTAATTATTTCTTTGAAACTTTCTTTGCCATTTTTTGAATTTTGAATTTTCATTGGTTTGAAAAATATCGCACATAAAATAAAATAAAAACTAATTCAGTTTTTCAATATTGAAATATTTTAAATGCAAACTTCATTGAAAGGAGTTAAGATTTGGTATTCGGAGGGTCCCAAGGGTGGCTGATTACAAATCTGTCATCAAAAACTCGGAAAAAATTAAAAAATGGCATCGAAAAAATTATGCTTTAAAACATTTGTTTTAAATTTAAAAATTTTTGTTTTAAATTTGTTTTCTTATTTAAAAACATTGTTTTAAAAACAAAAACCCTTATTTTAAATTTAATTTTAAAAACAGTTGTGTTTAATCTAAATGAATTTGTTTCAAGCTCTATTTCAAAAACAAATTCGTTTAAAATGAACACAATTTCATTTAATTTTAACACATATTTCCCTCAGTGTAGGCGTTCTCATAACCTTCTAAAAGGCTGTTTGAGTAGCTTCTAAGCATGCTTCCATGACTTGGCTTGTGCAAGGCAAGGGTTAAATAGTAAAATATTTTATAAGAAGTATTTTGTCTTATGTCTTCTGAATCATGGAATGCTCTCTTAAAGTTTTTCTTGATAACATCTACTAGGATCCTTTCATTGAGGGCCTCAAAGAAATCTTCCATTAAAAAATTCTAGAAGAAAATATGGTGTGGTCCCTTAAAAATCATAATTAATTCTCAATGTCAATTATAACCTTTATTCAAAACTTAAATTTATAAATAAAGAAAATTCAAATTGAAAATATACGGGAAATTAAATTGTTATTTAATTATTATTGGTTCTTTTCATAATGCAGAAAAAATCAGCTAGAATTTAAAATACTTTGGCTAGAATGTCAATTTTGATATCCCAGAATGGATTTTAAAAGATTTTGACTGGAATATTCATTTTGACATCCCAGGAAATTTCGGCTTGGCTTAAAAAGATTTCGGCTAGAATGTTAATTTTGATATTCTAGAAAATATCGGCTGAATTTTAGAAGATTTGGCTTAAAAATTCAATTTTGATATCCCAGAAAATATCGGCTGAATTTAAGAAGATTTCAGCTGGAATATTGATTTTGATATATCAGAAAATATTGGCTTAATTTGAACCAGTTTTGTTTGGAGTTTGAATTTTTATAGCTCAGAAAATATTCACTTGATTTTAGTTGCTTTTGACTGCAATATTTATTTTCATATGTCTGAAAATAAGTTACTTAATTTTAGCTTTTATTCGCTGAGGCCTAACTGTGGCTGCGATTTTCTTAATCCTCACTGAATATGAGTATATTTTTCTATCCGTGAAGAGAAGAACAAGAAAATCATTCCTTCCAATGACATGCATATGCCAAAAGAATGACTTCTGGTTATGAAAGTAGAAGAGATGGAGATCACGACTTTGCCTTCTTTTGGAAGCACTTTTTTGCTGGCATATTATTTTTTGTAGCCGGGGGCTTTGATTATGAGTCTGGAGACAGAATAACAAAAAACTTAATATGGGCGATCAGTCTTAGTGAATCTTTTTCTCATTTTATGCTTACTTTTTTGACAAATTTTATGTTTTCATTATCTTTTTTTAAAATTATTGTTTTTTTTTTTTACCTTTCAACTTTCCAAAAAGTGTTCACGATCATAATAGCTCTGCAGGGCAGGTCTACTTATAAGTACAACCACCCAGCCTCTGAAGTGATTAATACGATAAGTCCGCGACTTTTTGAATGAAACACGGGTGTTTTGACAAAAAAAGAATTTTATTTTTCAAAAAGTCTGTTTTGACCTCTATGCACTTCGTCCAACGTTTCTCCAATTTTTATATGCCTTCCAAAAAACAAGTTTTGTCGACGTCCTCAAAAAAAGGTAATTGTTTGTGAGATGATTTCACCATTACAGTTAAATCTCATTCCGCCGAGCCATTTCTTTAAGTTTGGAAACAAGAAATAGCTACTCGGGGTCAAATCCACCCAGATGAGAAAGCAATTTCTAGCCCAATTCATGAAATTTTCTTCAATCTTCGAAGTTGTCATACGATTGAGTTTGTGGTGGATTGTGTTCATTCAAAATCGAAACTACTGAGCCATGTGATGTGTGTATGGCTTCTACAGTCTCCCGCACTTTCAATCTCCGGTCAGCCAACACCATATCGTGAATTTTTTCAATTGTTTCGGGCATCCATCTGGGCCTCACCTGAGCCTACCTCAAGTGGGCGTCCACGTTGAGATGAGAACGGTCTTATTCCATATATTGCATTGTATTTTATTTTCGTTTTCCACATAATTCTCAAACTAAAATTGCTCCACTAACTTCTTGGCTGACTCGTCTGGGTCAGAGTTGTAGAGCCTGAAAGACCCAATGGATGACAATAATTCTTGCACGCAATTACAAGAAAAAAGTTACTCCTACGTATGTGATGCCTTAAATAAAAAATTACACGAGGAACACTTTTGCTGAATACTGCAAACTTCTGTCTCCTCTTATAAAAGGGTGCTTTTGAAGTCTAAACTTGTGTCCATTTAAATTAACATCTTTTCTTAACGTCTTATAAGAGGCAAAAGCCTGTGAAAATAGTTTTGCATGTAATGTTCAACTCCAAAAAAAAACAACGTGATAACAAAAACCTCTAAGTGGTTGGAGGTATGGATTTAAAATTATGGGGCTTGAAAGACCAATTCTTTTTTTGCAAGGAATTACAAGAAAACGGTTTGTCCTATGCATAATTCTATGCATCTGAGCCTTTACTCAAGTTGATTCTCAGACATTATATGCGTTGTATATGATCATCATACTATAATCATCTAGTCAGTCTTTCAGGGCTCATAACTCTTAACCCAGACCAGACAGGCAATAAGTTTGTAGAGCAAGTTTGCTTTGGAAACCATGTTAAAAACAATATCAATATCAAATCTCCGCAATTAAGTTTTGGATTATGGATACTGCATAATGAAAAATTATAAAACCCATAAAATATATGGAAATAAAAAAGTTTCTAAGTTCTTTGCTTCTGTTTTTGAAAATTTTTCTTTATTTTGGCTTGCCCATTTTTTAAAAAAATTGGGTCCATTTTGCACTCAGGTTTGGATAATATTTTATGTGGGCTATTTTTGATTATCTTTTTGTGCGATTTTTCTTTGGGTGTTATTGTCTAGCGCCAAAGTGACTGAGGTGCCTGAAATGAAAATTCACACATCATAGCTGTGTTTAGAATAACCATTTAGAATATCGTAATCAGGCTTAACTTGAATAACTTGCCTGACGCATTTCTCTCTCTACAATCCAAGTTAGCCTTGATAAGTAAAGTATTAAAAACTTGCTTCAAAATAAAAAGAAGAATATCCATGTCATGTTTTTCAAAGGTCGTAAGTGATGAAAGGTGAAGGCCTAAATAGCCGACACTGTAACTCGTGTATCTGCACTCTAGTACTCTCGTCAATTTTTGTGTTTCTCAGTAATTAAAGTGTAATTTAATTTTTTCCTGCAGTTATGGTCAAAAGGCTGCTCATCCGAGTTCATATTAAAACACCTTAAATTAAACAAATAAAAGTAAATAACGTAACAAAAAGAGAGAGTAACTTAAAAAAAAAAATTAAACTAAATAACGTGATAAAAAGAGAACGACATACATTTTGAAACACATAAAATCTTAAAGTGTTCGAAATTGACATTTTTGGTAAATTTGTTGTTATTGGTTTTTTGTTGTCATTTTTGGGTTATTTATGTCACACTTTAAGTGTAAAAGATGCGGGATCGTGTCAGGTGAGCATCCTTTTCATGCTCATTCGGATTTGTGCGTTTTGTCTGTGTTCTTGTTGTTGGTGGTTGTTCATGTTTGTAGGTATAGGTGTATGTATGAAACACGTTTATGAATCGCTTGGAATGCATATAAAAATTTTTAACGACTCCAAGTAAGTCGCTGTTAAAGTCCAGGCTAGTCCAACACAAAGGTGTCAATTTTATTAAGACTTTAAGCCAAATACGTATACAAGCATAGCAGGAGGCATAACTTTGCTCTGCAACTGTATTGCATTCTTGACATACAATTTGAATTTTATCCAAAAAAGAAAAGCAAAATTATTTTCTAAATTAACCTTACAACTATTTGGGCAATAAAATAAAAAATAAAAAACAAATTGAATATCATCAAATTTTGTTGGACCTCACACTGTGACATCAACATTAAATTGACTTAATTTAAAATTAACTCAATTAAAATGAAAACTTCTTCGATTAAACACACAAAAATTATCACAAATGCACCGCAAACTTAAAAGAAAACCACCAGCAAAGTTAACAAAATTTGTAGAGAGAGTCTCACAAAATTAACATATTAAAAAGATCAAGTTCAAGAAAGAAAAAAAAAAAAAAACGAAATCTAAAATTTACGATAAAACTTTGATGAAATTGGAGCACTTATTGACAACACAAACCAGTCAAAACAAAACATTCCGTTATCATGTTCGAACTGGGAGGTCTCAAATGGTACCTTTTTTTTTATGTAAGCGAAGCGTCTGCGCAGTGACAAAACGTTCAACAAAATTAGGTTTTCTCACTGACAAGTTCTTGTTAATATGTAGAGAATGTTAATGTTGACAATGTAATAGAAATTAGAATTTACTCTTCACTCTAAAGCTGAGATTTTTAAGGAACTGCCTCCCGTCTGTGCATTGATTTTATTTTACCCTCGTCTCTTTACAACCTTACACATCAAATTTTATGAACACTTTGGTTAAATATCATTAAATGTTTGAGTCTGCTCTACTAATGGCGCCTCAATGCTGCGCATGTGCAGCCTCCAATCTTCTAATGAAGTGAACCACAAGTCAAATGATATCGAAAACAAAAACAAACATTCCAGTTTTAGAGCAAGATCAACATGTGGCTTTGATGTTTTGGTTATATGTATGAGGTATACATAAATTAAAGGTGCACCATGTTCCTTTTTTTTTCTGTTTTTGTTTTTGTTTTGTCGAACTGTGTACCCACCAAATGATTTGAACAAAGGAATCTTTTAATCAACCTGCTATAAAATAATAACCAACACAGGTAAATACGATAAAAAAAGTGTTATTGTTTTTCTTCTAAACATTGATTTTCTGCACCTTTCAATTCACGTCCAGATTCCACTCGTAAAGTGGTTAAATCAATGACTGTTTACAGATTTATTGACATCTCTTTGGTACAGACCAAATCAATGTCGTTACATTTTTATTCATACATTAATGTCAGAATTTGTCACATCCAATAAATTTATTTCTTTGATGTTTTGTTCGATTTTATAAATATGACAAAAAAATATATATATGAATAGCATTTCAGTGATGATTCTGATTGAATATTGATTAATGTGTGAGCATTTTTATGATGTTTATGAGTTTAACGAAAACTGAGTTTGAATAGAGTTAAATAAACATATTTAACGATTTTAAATAGAAATTGTTACAAACTTACAAAGTAAAAAAATTACCTTTCTAATGTATAGCTTTGCTTGAACAGTTATTTCTAAAGCTCAACAAATTATGTTAAAATATTAAGCTTTTATGGCATGATTTTAAACAGATGATATTAACTCAGTTAGGTGTAATGCAACAAAAGCACCTCACTGTCTTTTAAAAAAGGTTCTGAATCAGTGACTGTGGTTTCTGACGATTTTTATTATAAAGAAAATGTCGAGAAAATAAAATAGTTTGTATAGTGCTGAAACACTTTCGATAAAAGCTTTTATTTTAGTTGGTGTCTTTTTATATTCATTTTTGGTGATCCGCCTTAACATATACATTCGGAGGATGAAACTTGGAATGAAAACTTACTAGAATCTAACCAAGTTGTGTTTAATATTTTTAGTTCTAGTTCTAGTTTTTAGAAGGAGCGTAATATATGACAATGACGTATGCACAGTAAATTTTTTGTGGAAGACCTTTTACCCTTCACCTTTCTTCAAGTTCGAACTGTGTGAAGTTATTTTAAAATTGGCCCAAGATGACCCATATGGGTGAAAGCTAGTGGTTTAATATGTTCCGAGAAAATATTCCCCGGAAAATTGTTTTATATGTTCCCAAAGACAAGAATCATGATTTTCCATATTTTTTAATTTGATTTTTGAGCACAATTTTCCAATTAAAGCCCACTGAAAAAAAAATGTGTGACGTTTTGTAGCAAAAAGGGATATGGGCTTTTGTTACTGGTGTCAAATACAATCGTTTACGATTGGGTGTGGTTTACTCCCGAAAATTTATGTTGTACTGTGTTATTTAAAGTGATTTTACTTAAAAGTTTGGAACTAAAAATAAGAAGAAAGTGACCTTTAGTAAGAATTATCTTCAGATAATGATATTCAGATGATAAAAACAGTAGTTGGCTTCAAAATGGTTTATGGGCGTCAAATAACTGTTTATAAGAAATCGCTTGTCAAGCATTCTATAAAAGTGGGCGTTTTCATTAGTAAATAGATTATTTTTTTAAAAATTTGAAATAATTGATTAAGTACGATTCATTTCTGTTTGGCTCAGTAATCAAACGATTACAATTACAAATGATCAAATTATAATCACGATTACTTGAAATTATGAAAATAATCAAAAAGAATCAAAAGTAATCCATAAAAATAGTCCGATTATTTTTAAAGACTACTTTTGATTCTTTTTCAATTTTTTTGATTATTGTAAGAATTTTTGCTTCTTAGGCTCATATTTTTAAAATAATCAAAAAGAATCAAAAGAAGCAAAAGGTTGACAAGTGGTGTAACCAAATTACAGTTTTTATACCAATTTATTTTATTAAAAAAAAAATCATTATTTTGAATGTTTAATGTTTAAAATTTTTTCAAGTTCAATGTTTTAAGTTTAAAAATTCTACATTCACGATATAACCTGAAGATGTTGACAAACAATCAACGAAACTATGAATTGAATTTTTGATTTAATTGCATGAAAAAAGTATTGATCAGAAAAGCCTATTCAAGGAATTGAAATAAAGAAATCATAAGATTACTTCTTAAAAGATTACTTCTTTTGAAGTAATCGAATAATTTCTGTTGATTATCTTTGATTACTTTCGTAATTTCAAGCAATCATGATTATAGTTTGATTATTTTTAATCGTAATCAATTACTTATCAGAAACTAGTCACCTAAGGATTATATAATGACTATAATTCTTTTTCAAGAATAATCTTATTGATTACTAATCGTGATCGAAGTTTAACAGCTATGTATTAAATTTCGATTTTGGTTCTGTTTAGCCCAGTTAGAGAATATTATGTTGGTTAAAATTGAATGTAACACTTATGGCGTTTTCGTTTCTACCAAAAAATGTTGCCTTTTCATTGCCCTTGCCTTTTTTCGTGTTCGATTCTAAAATAAGTGCAAACGGGTCAGTAAATTCTGTGTTCGTTTCTTAAAATGTCACACTCACAGAGGGCAAAAAAGGCGCATTTTCTGCCTTGCAAACTTTCTCAGGGTAGATGATTGCCCTGCATATCAGCTGTTTTTAAAACGATAATATTATGACATGCGTGCGTTAGACAAGGATGGTTATATTCGTTTATTTAAGTTGACATTTTTCAAGTAGGCAAAAACATGCACTTTTACAGGGTTGCGGGCAACATTGAAAACATTTTGCACTGCGACAGGGCAACATTTTTTGGTAGAAACGAAAACGCCATTAGTGTGGTGTTATGATTATGGTGAGATGACTGTGATATGATAATGGATATTGTATGATGGGTATGATTGGATGGATGGGTATGAATGGATTATTTTATAATGGTTATTATATGGGTTTATATAGTACCCATGATGGTGAGGTGGCACGATGGATTTGGTATGTGTTATGATAGGTAGTTATGGTAGTTTTGCTATGTTTGGATGGTATGATATACAATATTTCATGATTATTATGTAATCTTGAGTATGATATGAAGGGCGTAAAGTGATGGGTTCGGTATGTTGGGTAGGAAACGTGTTTGATAACTATGGTATGATGAGTTTGGTATGATATATATGGCATTATGATTATAATATGATATGTGTGGTCTGATGGACAAGGTATGATGAGTTTGATATGGATGCCGATATATTTATGGTTATGATCAGTGGCGTAGCTAGGGTTGCTGGCACCCGTGCGGAAACTAAATTGTCCACCCCTTTAAAAGGTTTTTTGTTTTAAACAAAATAAGTCGATGAATCTTACTACATATTTTCGAATCTACCTCTGCAAAATGACATATTTTAGAAAAGATTTAAAAAAAAAACAAAACTATGCTATCCATAGATATTTGATACAATATGTAAGAATCTAAAATTTTCAGAAACTTCAATGTTTGTTCCAATATTTTTGTCTAACGGGCTTATAAGTTGTGAAAGAACAATTTACTATCAGTAAACCACACAATATCATTTTTAAATAATTGAAAAATTGACATTATGAAGTTATAAAAACTGAAGTTACTTTAATATAGAAAACTTTGAAAAATTTACAAAAAATTTGCATTATTGAAGAAAAAATAGTACATTGAAGTAAAACGCTGAGAAATTTGCCCTCATTGACCCTGAATAACTATTAATATAAATATTTTTCGAAATTAATTCACGTCTTTTACATAAAATTTAAATCAAAAATTACAATAAAATATTTAAATTCATTTCTAAACATTTTTCATAATTTTAATCAATTTCTTTTTAGTATCTATATTTATATCCACTAACATATGAATGCCTTATTCTCGACCATAAATATAACAGCATCACAATATCACAGTGATATCAAATTGATAACATAATTGATACATAATTCGAAGAGCAAACTTGCCCAGGCTGGACAAGGTCAAGAGTCATGAATGGCTCAAAAAGAACTGGCAGTTCCAAGAAATCTGTTGATTCTTCACTTTCGGTGATTGAGAATAAAATTTAATTTTAATATTTAGAATAACTTTTAAGGAATTATGTTTCTTAAAAACTGTATTTTTGATAGTTTTTGTTGGTTGATTTGAACAGAATAATAATTATTTTAGTAAAATAAAGGAGTCAGATGGATAAAAGATGGTTTATCTTTGAGTTTTTAATAGACATCTTCAAAATAAAATAAAAAAACGTCAGAACTCCATATAATTGTCACAAAACGCTATTTATTTAATTAAAAAAAAAATGTGATGAATTCAAATAAATTTAATTTTTTAAAAAATTTCTTAAGCAAGTAAAAAGTTGATTAATGATTTTTAAATAAGTAGTTTTATGTAGCAGGATATCCAAAACATATAACTATTTCAAATTTTGTTCTAGCAGGTTAAAAGTTGAAAATAAGGTTTGTTTCATGATGTATAGTCTCAGAAGTTAGTAATCCACAAAATGTATATATTTAAAAAGTATATTTTTATTCTTGACATTTATGACATGAACACGTTTTTCTGAAAAGTTCTGAAGAAATGTATTGCTTACTAAACAACTGACGCCTCTATTCATTTTACTCTGAAAATCATGCAGGCTTACGAAACAAAATGGCTATAGAAATGTCTTCTATGCTAGCAAGTTTGAACATTTCTTAACCTTAGAAGAAGTAAAAATATGCTTTTTTATGGAATATAAAAAAAATGGTTCTAAATTTTTCCTTTTGCACTCCATATTAATATCATGAAAATTTTAATATATAATTTTTTTGGCAATTGCACCCCTAACCAATGAAAAATTACATATGGAATTGACTTGGGTTTTAGTATGAGCGTTTATATTGAACAAAATTTAATATAAAGTTAAAGTTTGTTTCAATAAAAACGAAGTCCTGGTGATGGTTAAAAAATATTTTCATTCACTTTTGCACCCTCCTGATATTCAAATATCACACCGAAGTCATTGAGGTGTGTTCTTTTTATTGATAAAATCAAAAATTATGTGGTAAAAAGTTCTTTTGTCAAATTTTGCACCCCATTTTGGCGTGCACTCGGGGTGGACCGCCCCCCTTGCTACGCTACTGGTTATGATTATGCTTTAATAGAAATGGTTCATAGACGAGAAGATAGAAAATGTGTTTTAAGTTGTAGGCATCAAAAGAAACTAACCGGGAAAGCTGACCTATATTGAAATATTCGAGTTATAACATATTCCTTCCGAGCATAAAGTTTATAATTTGCTTATATTTGTAAATAAGTAAGTAAGTTTTAAGATATAAAAGCGGTCTAAATCGAGTTTTTACAACTCTTATATCTTCGACTTGCATATTTTTGAAAATTTCTTCTGTTTGCATTTATATTTTATTATTTTAAGTATAAGATATTGTTAATTCGCATCGATTCAATTTGAATTTGATAATATTTATATATTTACTACGATATCAATTCACTATCAAATGCTATGGTTTCCATCATATAAGAATAAACAAAGTTGCAAAATATTCGTAGAAAAAAATAAAAATAAATCTTCGATACTAGCACAAATTGCTGAGCAGCTACTTTAAGCAGAAAATAAGGCAAGCAGCAAGGCAAGTACAAATTGACAGCACAGAAGGACATGCATGAGAGGAGCATGCAACCAGCTACATATATGAATGCATGCAACACCAACTGACCAACAAAGCGACACATATAGGTGGTGACCAAAGAAAAACGAATACCACCGCGAAGCGTGGTCAAATGTCCAGTGGTGATTTAACCGAAGCGCATAGCGCTGAAAACTGCTAAATCAGCACATTCAATAGCTTTCAGTGCAATGCTAGAAACAAATAAAAATTGATTTGAATTCTTCCAGCGCCGACTGAATGGTGCAACGTTTAGCTGGAGGATATAGCAGATGCAATGAAGCATATGTGTTGTATGAAGCTGGTAGTGTAGATGTTGCTCATCAGGCTGCGACAAGGCATTGGAACTTGTCGAACAACAAAATCAGCAACAACAACCAGAACAGCATAAACACTAGCGCTATGAGTACGACTGTAAATCGGCATCGGAATTTTTTCGGGGTGAATAAAAATTGTGTTCAACTACATGTTGCAATTTTAATTGAACGTGCCATTAATTAATTTTTAACATTCACAAAGTTAAGATCTGCTCTGGTGGCACTAGAGCGTGTGTGCATAGAGATGCAACCAAAAACGATACCCTGGAGCGGGATATCTACGCAGGATATCTGCAAAGCTTGTAGATTAACAGCGATACGTGAATTAGAGTTGTAGTGAGTGTGATTGTAGTGGTTGTTGTAGCACTTTAGGTATCTGCAACTTAAGATACTTAAAGTGGTAAGTTTAAAGGTACACATTTTAAGTTAGAGATGATTAGCAGGTGAATCTATTCAAGAAAGATGATTTAATGTTAGTATGGCTTATGTTCTAAAAGTTTAAAAATTTGAAACAAGGCATGATGTTTCTGAATCGAACCGAAAACTTTCGAAGTTTATTTTGGTTAATAAGAAAACATTTTGAAGTTTCTAATAAAATCACTATCCAAAATTATCTATCTATTCAAATCTAAGATTCTAATGTCTAAATTCAATGCATTATTGGGATAATGGAAGGACGTTCGTTAGACAGAATATATGACTTTGAGTTCAATATAAAAATAAAGTTGTCAAAAATGCGCCACATATTTTTCCAAAACTGGTTTCTTTTGACAAAGTTATTTTATTTATGAGTTAATTTTTTGCACAGTTATAAAATAAGCGTTCAGAGCAACGATCATGATGACAGGCAGATCAGCACATTTTCTTGTCTTACATTCGAAAAGTGTTAATTTAAGCAGAAGTTCGGCTACTTTTATGCATACTTAGTGAAGTGTTTCCTTTTATGAATATCTGTGGATACTGTTAAGAACGAAAATAAAAGAAAAAAAACAAGCACATAAAGGAACCCTGCCGCCAAGCGTCATCATGTTTGACACGCTATTTTATCAATCACGTCGAATCGCTTCAAATTCGCATGATCAACAGAACAAACATCGAAGCAGTACTATAGAAGAACGGGGTTTGACTTTAACCATTCCACCCCACCCCAACCTCTCTTTACCACTTTATACAAAATCATATTTTTTTGCTCTCTCATGCCCGGCAATTTGAAGCGTGTCCTCCTTGCTGGACATGCGTTTGTTGTTTTTGTTTACCTGCTACACAAATAACATGTCCGTCTATGATGTCCGTCCATTGCTCGGTTACAGCATCGTGTGCTCGTTAATTTTGATTTATGGTCTCAATTTATGAAATATTGTAGAGCGAATTCAAGAGTTGACTGTGAGAGTGAGTGAACAAGAATTCGAAATGCTTTGGAGAACACGATCCTGCTTTCTGAGCAAGTACAGAATGAACAAAAACAACAACAACTACAACCACAACAACAACAACATTCACAGGAATTATAATAATATATGGAAAACATCACAGTTGGACAAATATGAAGGAATCATCGGCACCGCATGCAGCGGCATAATAATTTCCATAAATTTAGTCCATCTGGAGGGAGTACCTACCGACCACGTTTCAAGCCAAACGAAGTAAGTTGCAAACACATCACTTGTTCGAAAATGAAAGCTGTTCATAAGTCTTGGACTAGCGCAGTGTTCAATAGACCAGCCTTTATTTTCTAATCTCTTCAAGTTGACGACCAACCTACCTGCCAACAACAACAACAACAACAACTACAACAACATCATCAGGTTGTCCCAGTCCATTTACTTATCTAGTCTATAGTTTAGCATGGCATACCGCGAGTTCTGTTAGATTTGAATTTATTATAATTACACTTTTTCACATATTGATGGCGCTAGTAGCGCGCATAGCTAATTGGTATTCTCTGTTTGCACATCCCCTCTGTATCATACCACAACCGTCTAAACAGCAATCTATGCTATGGCTACCGGCATCATCATCACCATCATCATTGAAAGTTTTCTTAGTTTAAAAAAAATAAAATGTGTATTTTTTATGTTGTTGTTTTTGCAGTTGTTGTTGTTGTTTCTCTTATCATTTGCAACGTTTTATTTCAAATATATTTAACTACATAGTTTGCACTGCAATTGTAGCAATTATTGACTCCGATAAGCGTTGCTGTTGTTAATTATTACTTTTACATTTTATATGATGTCATAACTTTTAATTTTTAAATTATTAATAATTTATATCAAAACGGTTTTTCTGTAACTGACTGTGATTGTCGAAGGGTGAATGGGGTTGAGCTAAGTTAGTGACGAGCCGGCGAAAAATATACATAAAATATACCTTGTTTTTGAACAAAATATAAAGGAAATTTTAGTTGTTGCCTAACTGTAGCTGTGCCCTAATAATAATCCTCAACCTTGCCCTAAATCCTGTTCTATTCTTAATCAATCCTTATCCAAAACCCTGTTTTATTGTTTTTTCTAATCTTGTCTAAATATTTGTCATAATCCTTGCTCTTATCATAACCGTAGCAATGCCCTTATCATATTCCTCAACCTCGTCCTAAATCCTGATATAATATTAATCAATCTTTAACCAAAACCTTGTCTTATCCTTTTTCCAAATCTTGTCTAAATATTTGTCTTAATCCTTGTCCTTGTACTAACCGTAGAAATGTCCTAATCATAGTCCTCAACCTAAAAAACTTGTTATAAAATGGTCCTAAAGTCTTGATGTAATCTTAGTCAATTCTTATCCAAAACCTTATTTCATTCTTTTCCTAGTCCTTGTCTAAATTTTTGTCTATATCCTTGTCTTGCTAGTCCTTGTCTTGCCTTTCTAGCCGCAGAAATTTCCTTATCATATTCTTCAATCTTTCCTATATGGTATTTTAATTTTAATTTTGATTTTGATTTTGATTTTGATTTTGATTTTGATTTTGATTTTGATTTTGATTTTGATTTTGATTTTGATTTTGATTTTGATTTTGATTTTGATTTTTATTTTGATTTTGATTTTGATTTTGATTTTGATTTTGATTTTGATTTTGATTTTGATTTTGATTTTGATTTTGATTTTGATTTTGATTTTGATTTTGATTTTGATTTTGATTTTGATTTTGATTTTGATTTTGATTTTGATTTTGATTTTGATTTTGATTTTGATTTTGATTTTGATTTTGATTTTGATTTTGATTTTGATTTTGATTTTGATTTTGATTTTGATTTTGATTTTGATTTTGATTTTGATTTTGATTTTGATTTTGATTTTGATTTTGATTTTGATTTTGATTTTGATTTTGATTTTGATTTTGATTTTGATTTTGATTTTGATTTTGATTTTGATTTTGATTTTGATTTTGATTTTGATTTTGATTTTGATTTTGATTTTGATTTTGATTTTGATTTTGATTTTGATTTTGATTTTGATTTTGATTTTGATTTTGATTTTGATTTTGATTTTGATTTTGATTTTGATTTTGATTTTGATTTTGATTTTGATTTTGATTTTGATTTTGATTTTGATTTTGATTTTGATTTTGATTTTGATTTTGATTTTGATTTTGATTTTGATTTTGATTTTGATTTTGATTTTGATTTTGATTTTGATTTTGATTTTGATTTTGATTTTGATTTTCATTTTGATTTTGATTTTGATTTTGATTTTGATTTTGATTTTGATTTTGATTTTGATTTTGATTTTGATTTTGATTTTGATTTTGATTTTGATTTTGATTTTGATTTTGATTTTGATTTTGATTTTGATTTTGATTTTGATTTTGATTTTGATTTTGATTTTGATTTTGATTTTGATTTTGATTTTGATTTTGATTTTGATTTTGATTTTGATTTTGATTTTGATTTTGATTTTGATTTTGATTTTGATTTTGATTTTGATTTTGATTTTGATTTTGATTTTGATTTTGATTTTGATTTTGATTTTGATTTTGATTTTGATTTTGATTTTGATTTTGATTTTGATTTTGATTTTGATTTTGATTTTGATTTTGATTTTGATTTTGATTTTGATTTTGATTTTGATTTTGATTTTGATTTTGATTTTGATTTTGATTTTGATTTTGATTTTGATTTTGATTTTGATTTTGATTTTGATTTTGATTTTGATTTTGATTTTGATTTTGATTTTGATTTTGATTTTGATTTTGATTTTGATTTTGATTTTGATTTTGATTTTGATTTTGATTTTGATTTTGATTTTGATTTTGATTTTGATTTCTATTTAATTAGAATCACTCAAATCAAATCAAGTTATGCAATAATTTTAAAAAATTTGTTAGGCTTTAACTAAAAAAAAATGTTTTCAACCGATCTACCTTAATTGTTTGTGCCAATGGATAATTTCAAAAGACATGTCTTCTCTTCGGTTCACAGATATTACGCGGTATATGGGATGATTTCAAGAAATTTGGTCAGAATCAATTTTTCTCAGAGCCTTGATTTTTAACCTTTTTGAACACGTTGCTATAACATGTTTTGCGTGGGGATGGTTATAAACGCTACTGAGGAGGTAAATCGCTTAGAGGATCCTGAGTAATGAAAACAAAGAATACCTTGATTGATTGATTTTCAACTATCGATGTGTCTAAGTTGATTAAATTCCAAATCTTGTTTACTCATTATCATCCATTTATTTCTGTATGATGCCCTTTAATGAACTGTTTCCATTAGATACACCTTTTCAAAAACAAATGTTGTACTAAGAAGGCATTCCTCAAAAGCACAAAAATTACAAGACAAGCCCTACGAGAACATGATGGAAAATTTTTAACCTAAAAAAAATTTATAAAAATGGCTAAAAAGTGAATTTACCAGAATAACATGCACTCAATGATAATATTATCTACCATTAAAGCACAATAATTTTGATATTTATAATACAAGAAGTTTAAAGAAATCATTTCGGCATTTTCTTTTTGTCATATTTGAAAACTTCACGCAGCGTCTAAGCATCCACAAGCAATTAAATATGATAAAATGTTTCTGAAGTTTCACAATTCAAAAGTCAATTTCACAATATTATAAATATAATTAAGCATTGTATTTTTGAACTGCTACAAAAGACAACATTTTCACTCCTTATAACAATATCGTAACTTAAAAGCAGAAAAATAAAACAAAATGAAAACCTGCGATGAGTTACGCTTGTTAAAATAAATAAAAGAAAAATAAATTAACTTAATGAGAAAGAGAGTCAAAACTCCGTTTTGAATTGACAGCAAACAAGGCTGGCAATTGTATGGAAAACCCTGCAACATGCTGCGTTCGACAAACGTTTGACATTCAACAAGTTAACATATCAAACGCCAATAATTGTTAATTGACCCTTTTTTAGCGATATACGAGTTGTTGTAGAAAGCGGTTAAGAAGGCGCAGGGCGGTAGGCTGTCGTGGTTGCTGTAGCTACTATGATAAACGATGAGTTAATTTGAAAAAAGAGGCGTAACAACGCACAGTGTGAAGCTACTGTGATATTTTAATATCATTAAGACAGGTCCAGAGACAGAAACAGAAACGTTACAACGGGCAACGGACAACGGACAACAAATGAAATAAATCCAAAACAATTTTGGGCTCTTCACATTTTAGCCCATTCCAGCGGCAGGTCCATCGTCTATTGATTACCTTTTGTGTCTTCAGAAAACATTCATTAAAAACACAACAACAGGTTCATAATTAGTGTCGGCAATTCTTTTGTACCGACTTTGACACAAGTGTGCCATACGGAATCGAATGGAACTGAACCTTAGTGCTGCTTAAAGAAGGTTGTCTGTTTATGTTCGAGGCTTTAAGCCTGTTTATCAAAATATTCTTTAGAGTTCTTAAGCCAATTAGGAATGATTTTCATGTTATAAACTGCTGTTGTTGTTTTTGTTGTTATACTTGTTGTTTTAAATTCTGTTAACATGGCTGGTAACCCAGTTAGTACCGTTGATGAATGAATATTTGATTGTGCTACATTTTGTTTTATTGTATGTTAGGATTCAAAGTTATCAAAATCAAGACAACTTAAAGTATTTCTTTGTGCCACCGGCGTTGCGGTTCTCTAGCACATTCAAATCGAATTTAATTCAAATATTTGAAAAAAAAAAAATTATATTAATTAAATATTTTTCCATCATTGCTGTAGTGTATTCATTCAGTGAGTTGTTAGCATGTTGTACAAGCTACATATAAATCTCCTGACAGTCTGACATGGTGTAGAAATAGCCATGGTTGAGTCGACGTTGGAGTATTTTGATTTGTTGCTTTGTTGCTGCAGGATATGGAGTAAATTTGAATATATCAAATTTTAAACTGACGGAGGAGTGGCCTGGTGTTGTAGTAATTCAACTTTTGCACTAAATGCTCTTTTGCACGGTTGAAAGTGAAGTACACATGTTTTGGCTTTAAAAAATTTTGTTTTTTTAAGTAATAATGTATTTTTGTTGAAAAATAGGAAATGTTTTCATAAAAAACATATTATTTAAAATTAATTAATTAAAATTGAACAGTTCAACAAAACTGGTCTTTCAATAAGTTCCGGATTATTTTTTTGTCAAATAAAATATAAGATTATATAAAAGAAGAATGACGAATTGGAATTTTTTAATAAGGACCAAACTATTTTATCAATGTTGATTATGTTGAATATTTGTGTTACAGTTCAGCTTATATTTTTCTATAAGTTTTAATATAAAATAAATTTTATAAACAAAATTTTTAACTGACCTATAAAATATTGCTGTCTCACTATGATACGCAAGGTTTTCTTTTTGAAATATTAATATGAAATGATGAATTCTCTGAAATATTTTAATATGATATTGATCACCTTTTATTATGATATTTACAACCTTTTTCAAATAAAACCACAATGGTTAATTATTCTTTAATATTTATTTTATCCCCTTGCAAATAATCACTATCGGAGGCGATACACAAATCAACGATTTTTTTCATGAAACAGCCTTTATCTACCTCTGAGAATCCCCTTTGATGACTTCAATCGTATCAAAATGTTTTCCATAAAGCGATCATTTGAGTTTAGGGAATAGAAAAAAAAAACACGGGGCCATATCAGGGAAATATGGTGTTTGTTGAAGGATATTGACATTGTTTTTGGTAAAATAATCGCGTACAATGTGTGATATATGAGCTAATGAATTATCTTAGTGTAGAAACCATGAATTGTCCTTCCATAAATCTGGCCTCTTTCGCTAAATATTCTCACGCAAACGCTTTAAAACATTCATATAATATTGAGCGTTAACGATTGGCCTTGCGGTAGGAACTTCCAGAGCAAGACACCCTGAGAATAGCTGAAAACAATCAACATCACCAAATATTTGAACGGCTTTGTCGTGGCTTCGCCTCATCTTCATGGCGCCCCTCTACAGATCGTTAAGCTGTTTCGACGTTATACTTGTAAACCCAAGTCTCATCATCAGTAATGATGCGCTGAAAGTTCGTATTGTCCATTCATAGCACCTCCTGAGCGACAGTTTCGTCAACATTTTTTTGATAGAAATTCAACAATTTTTCCACAAGAAGCGCTTGTCACATGCCTAAAAACTTATGTAAAATGGTGTGCACCGATTCAGTCGATGTATCAAGCTTTATCTCTCTTCCTTTACTTTTTTGACATTTTAATCATTTCTTGATATTGCTGTACAAGAAGAATGAGGCAAGTGTCAACTGATGTTCGATTCTCTTTAATAAATTTCCACCACTCAAATGCCTGCGATCGCGATAGAGCCTGTGATAGAGTAATAGCCTAGACACATTGACTGCGGCTGCAGCATTGCGTCAAACGTCAAATTTTTTTTACATGCTTTTCTTATGGAGGTGAATGTGGTGAAAATGTTGCAACGACAATGCGTCATTGCAGCAATGTTGCTGTCGTCGATTTAGAACTTTTTCTATTTCGACGTGCAACAAGTGTAAGAACATCGGCATTTGTTAATATTTTCGTTTTATTTCATGCTTCTTTTGTGTTTTTTATTGTTCATTCTCATTGTGTTTGTGTTAAATGTTTGTTTTTTAATGATAATTCTATGTTTAATAATAAAAATATATGAAAATACGGCTTATCGAGCTGCATCAAAATTAATCAAGTCTTATAGCCTAGACACATTGACTGCGGCTGCAGCATTGCGTCAAACGTCAAATTTTTTTTACATGCTTTTCTTATGTAGGTGAATGTGGTGAAAATGTTGCAACGACAATGCGTCATTGCAGCCATGTTGCTGTCGTCGATTTAGAACTTTTTCTATTTTGACGTGCGACAAGAGTAAGAACATCGGCATTTGTTAATGTTTTCGCTTAATTTCGTGCTTCTTTTGTGTTTCTTATTGTTCATTCTCATTGTGTTTGTGTTAAATGTTTGTTTTTTAATGATAATTCGATGTTTAATAATAAATATATATGAAAATACGGCTTATCGCGCTGCATCCAAATTAATCAAGTCGTAGACAACATGCCAACATTTTCGTTTTCACCTCGTGTTGTTGTGTTGCAGCCGCAATCAATGTGTCTAGGCTATTAGGCAACATGCCAACATTTTCATTTTCACCTCGTGTTGTTATGTTGCAGCCGCAGTCAATGTGTCTAGGCTATAATGATAGAGTCAGTGATAGAGCCTGTCAATGCATCCCGACAAGAAATTCCGTTGGTAAAACACAATTTAACACATATCCTTTGCTCAACTTTTTAACTTTTTGTTATGTAATGAAATTTTCAGGTCAGACTCGAAGTGAAGTTGTTTACAAAGCAATAAGAAAGAAACTACGTTATTGATTGCGCTAAAAACTAATGGCCAAGTCTATAAGAGTGTTACCAGTCTTAAAAAACATCATTAGCTTTACGACAAATGTTGATGTTTCATTCGCACAGATTGATTAAAATTTGATAAAGGCTGATCAGTTCTACAAAATTGTAAGTCTAAAAATTTTTTGAAAGTTGTACAGAAATGAAGCTATTTAATGATAAATACAAAATTAGTTTTTCTCAGGCAAGTCTGGTTTTCCCACAATCTGATCGTTAGGCTTACCAAAAGAAATTTCGGAGGACTTAGGAAAAATTACTACTTTTACTAGCCTAGAGAAATCAAAGCAAAATAAAACTTTTTGATCTCTTCTCAATTTTTGATCTTTTGTCCTAAAAAACTTTATACTTTAGAACAAAATATTAAAACAAAAAAAAAAACAAATTGGCCATTTCAGCCCTTGAAAGGACTTTGACCGAGCTTCTTATGATCAATTGTGTTGTGTGTGTTATTAAATGTTTGCACACAATTGACCGAGAACTGGACCTACATGTTTTATGCCGACTCCGAACGGCTAAAGTTCATGTTCTCAAGAAGCTTTATATGGCATTGTTTACTCTCTGAGGTTTGCCATTGTCTGCAGAGAGGTGGTGACCGATCAGAAAAATTTTTAATTGAAAAAAACTTTTCGCCGCGGCTGGAGATCGAACCCGGGATCCTAACATGCTAGGCCACACACTGTACCTGCATGCCACGGTCACCACAAAATATAATTAGAACAAAATATTCCATGAAATAAATTTTTAGGATTCAGGAACATCATAGTACTATACCAGCAATAAACCAAAGTATTTCATAATACAAAAATTATTGTTTTATTAATAGTTTTGAAACTGTTCTCCTTCAGTGGGGATATATGGAATTTCGATACCTCAAAGAAACCTTCAAAAAATTCCTCATTAATTTTTTCCTGGCATTTGTGGTGAAATACTTTAACCAAACATGTATATGGGACATGAAAGTCGGGATAGCGTTCGTTCTAAAGGGTTCAATAAACTTTTGAATGGAATATGGTTGTTTTCAAATTAAATTCCAGACAATTAACTCCATACAATTATATTCCATACAAAAACTCTTCAGCATGCGAATATTTTGAGATCTTAAAATCTTATTCCAACAGTCAAAATTTTGGTCTCTTAAGAAATATAAGATGTCATATATATAGAGTTTTTGGTTGATTACGGTTATTGTAATTTTACAGGACTCTACTTTATATATCTTAAAATACATTTTCTCTAAGAAATAGTACAGTAGAATATCGATTATCCGAACATCGATTATACGAATATCCGATTATCCGGACTCATTCTTCACGGCTCTAATTATCGATTTAGAAATGATTTGAAATTTTTCCAATCAAAATTTTAACTTAAATGACGTATGTGAAACCCTTTCCACAATAAGAAGTTATTAAAATTATTTTATTGTTTGATTTGACTTTGAAATCGATTATCCGGATTTTTGATTATACGGAATACCCCTGGTTTTATTTGATTCGGATAATCGGCATTCTACTGTACAATAGTTTTCCTAACATTTTTCTCCTAACATCTATTTTTGAAAAATTTGCAAAATCAAAATGCACAAAATCATACTTCAGCCGCTTAAAGCTTCGAAGACACAGCAAAGAAGATATAATTTAGTTGGCTTGTGTAGTCAACAACTTCGCATAATCATTTCCGCTAGATTAATTAATAGTAATGAAGTGAAAACTACTGGTGTTCCTCAATATCCACCTGCTTCCGAATAACTGCTTGTCAAAGTCTCATTAGCAGCAGCTTCCACCAGCAGCAGCTATTCCTAAATGAATAGCTTGCCAATAATCTATAAATAGAGTTGCCAGTCAAATACAGTATAATTACCACACTCAACGGGTTAAGCTGATAACTGAAGTATCGTCATATGTACGTCATACGCTGTGCATTCGAAGGTGTCGAATGTGTCGTCGTCTTTTGCGACTGATGAAAGTCAACGTGTTTGTTGTTGTTAAATGGTCTGTGGTCTGAAATGTTTTGCTTAACATTGACATTGTGCTTCAGTCATGCTATTCCGGTGTTAATGACTTGCCGCAAGGAATGTTTTTTTTTTATATAGAATTTCTTAATTTTTCATGCAAAGTAAACATGATGAAGTGTTGCATGTTCGAGATTTTAAAAGCCAACAATCAGAGCATGCAACATGCAATATTAGAGAAGAACACGTTTAAAAAAAAAAAATGCACATATAAAAGACAAAACGGTCAGAATTGGGTAGGCAGGCTGAGGAAGAATAAAAAAAAAAAAAAATGCATAAACGAATAAACAAACTTCGTATACCATTAATATCCAAAGGTATCAAGCTACCAAGACGTTTGACTAATTGAATGCAGCTGATTGCGAGAAAACTCCATTACATACAGGCTACAACAACAACAAGCGAATCAGCGAAAGTTCTTGATCAAGAGTGACAGTGAAAAAGGTTCAACTCATACCGACGACAACTAAGAAAGCAGCCAACAAACTCGACCTACCGACTGTTATACGGCCCGCAGCTATGGTATGCAACAAGTCGACCACAGCTACTACTTACCTTACAAGCTACTACTACTTGGCAGCTAACTTGGCTCATCTGCATTTTAAGCCTTTGGCATTGCACCAATTCTAATCAAAACTAATTCATCATTCCGGTACACATATAGATGCTTCCGATCCATTAGCTCGATCGTTCGACGCTTTTGCGGCTGCGGAACAAACAACATACAGAATACAGAACACAAAAATAGATGACATCGAATTTCATGTGCAGTTTCATGGATATACGGGCATCCCATTCAGCTACTATTACTGCTTGAAGATGCGGTATCAGCGGTTGCATAACTCATCGCTGTGCTTCGTTAAAGTCACGGGGTCTAAAGCAACAGCAACTTTATAATGTACGTCAGAATAGAAAAACAGAAGCTTATTTCGCTGTTATAAACTTACCAGAGCAGATTTTTCATTTTACCATTGAAAAAATACGGGCTAGTATCATTTGGCCTTAAGGCACCTTAATTTAAGCTCTAAACCTGTGGTCTACTTATGTGATCTTGCTTGGATTTTGATATATAAAACACAAAAAAAGAAAAGAAAAATGAAAAAAGTGAATGAAAAATGTTGAAAATTTCTGAACGCAGATTAATAATGTGGTTATAATTGGAATATGATTCCTACCAAAGGCTGAAAAAATCACTAGAACATACAAAATTTGTGGTTTTACGCCACAGTATTTATTAACAATAATTATATTAATAATAATATATAATAAAAATAAGTCATTAGCATCCATCAGCTATTTATTTTTGTGTCAGAAGTACATATGTGAGGTACCACTCTTATGGCTCAACACTGACCATTTGATTATTATCTGAGCTGTGAAGAGCAAAAGTGTCATAAGTCCATTTTTATTTTTATACTATGTTGCCATTTCCTTGACCATTTTTGGGTTTATCGGTACTTTTTTAATAATATGAAAATAAAACTAATTTTTCTCGATCGAGGGAAAAATCTCTGTGGAATAAATTTGTAAAGAATTAAGAATCCATAAGACCAAAGGACCCAAAAGAGTTTCTGAGACTTTAGACTTTAAGACGGTACGTAGATAGCAAAAAGGTTTATACGTGGGGCTCACAATAGATGGTGAAAAATGGTAGATTATCTACATTTTGTGTAGAGATGAACAAGTAAGGGCGTATCACAATGTTAAGGCGTGCAACTCTTATGCCGTGAAACGTGGTTGCATTCACGCTGGTGATATGTAATATTTTCTTTGAATGACAGTGTATAATTTTATGTTCAAAACTTTCAATACAAACTGTCTTTAATTCTTGCATTAAATTAGAATTTTAAACAAGTAAAGAAAGTCTAAAGTCGGTCTAGGCCGACTATGAAATACCTTTAACCTACTTTTCCAAAAAAAAAAATAGTATTATTGCAAATGGGCGTGTCCGTGAGCGAATGAAGCCTATATTTTATATGCATTTAAATGTTGATGAAAAATTTACACATACCAAGTTTTATTCCTGTGCCTCACAGTTAATGTCTTTATTGTGCTTTCGCTATGAGAGGTGGGCGTGTTCATGGACGTTTTACTTCCAATTTTTGAACACACCTTAGTTTTGGTATTAAATACATACATACATACCAAATTTGATCTCTCTATGACAAACATTATGTTATTTATTGAGTTTTAAACTTTTTGGGTTGTATGGGAGGTAGGCGTGTTCGTGGGCAGATTACGTCCACTTTTCACATAGATCATTTTTTTGTCATAAAAAACATACGTGTAAAACTTTATATCTGTAGGTTAAGCAGATGCTTATTTATTGAGTTTTCAATTTTTGGGTTGTATTGGAGGTGGGTGTGTCCATGAGCGGATGACATCCATTTTTCGAAGACATCTTTATGTTGATACAAAACACATACACACCAAATTTTATAGTTGTAGGTTTATTAAGAGCTTATTTATGCAGTTTTAAATTTTTGCATTGTATGGGAGGTAGGCGCGTCCGTTGGCGAATGATGTCCATTTTTCAAATCCATCTTTCTTTTGCTATAAAAAACATACGTGCCAAATTTTATTTCTGTAGGTTAAACATAGGATTATTAATTGTGTTTTCAATTTTTGGGTTGTATCGGATTCCAAAAATATTCAATAGTGCAGATCCCTGAATCCATGTGACCATGTGTACCAAGTTTCATATAATTATCTCATTCTCTCTTCCTGTGTTTACGGACAACACACAGACGTACGGACGGACGGACATGGATAGCTTGACTCACGAGGTGACTCTGATCAAGAAGAACCAAAAAACCAAAAAACGATGTTAATTGTGTTTTCAATTTTTGGGTTGTATCGGATTCCAAAAATATTCAATAGTGCAGATCCCTGAATCCATGTGACCATGTGTACCAAGTTTCATATAATTATCTCATTCTCTCTTCCTGTGTTTACGGACAACACACAGACGTACGGACGGACGGACATGGATAGCTTGACTCACGAGGTGACTCTGATCAAGAAGAACCAAAAAACCAAAACTGCTCCATGGGGATTCCTCCGATCCAAAAAAAAAAAAAATGATGCAGAAATAGTTTCTAAGAGTCACTCCAACTTTTGAGTCGGTGTTCGGCGATATCTAAACTTCTATGTCAAAAATCCTTCGATGTTAAGTTTTAAATTTAAAAAATCGTCTCAAATATTGTACATCAAATTTCCGTTTGGTTGTCATATGAAGACTGTACTACGGGTAATGATCTTTGCTCTAAATGTGTGTTTGTTCAAGTTATGTAACGTTGCACATGTTGGACAGGAGATTGGTTCCCGGCATACAGAATTTGTTATCATCTGGTTCCTTTTTTCCAATCGTAATTCCAAATTTGTTAGTATAGCTAGAATTACATTTTTCGATCGATTTGTATATGTATATGTACAGTATACAACGTATACTATACATATAAGTGAAGACTAACTGATCTGATTGATATTTAACTTATGGGAATAAACAAGTAATTCTGTTTTAAAAAAAAATTTACGTCTGTCTTTTGGTACCCCATTTTCCGTACTTGTGCATAAAGTATGTATTCTTTGTCAGAGAAAATATTTGCAAATGAGTCGTAAATTTATCGTGTAATAGTCACATTCTCTTCAGTGTGAATTGGCATTGCATAGAATAATAAAACGAACTTAAAGAAATAGATTCTTGTGGCTTATCATATTTTTGCAATAAGCCCTGCATTTTAAATTTTATGCCCCACAAAACTTGCTATTTCTGCTTATTGGTGGTTTAATTTTATTTCCAATTTCCACTTCACTTTTGCACATTCCATGTTAAAGCTATAAAAATAAAATTTTTAAACTATTATCATGTTATCACTTGCCATCCAGCTTATCTCTTCCTTATCCCTATAACCGATTCCAACACCTTTTAAAATATTTACAGGCAACACTTTCGCCATACAGCTGCTTCCTAGACACTCGCTGTCAATGTCAACGCAGCGAACTGCTTCAGAAGTTGATATTGAAGAGTAGAAATTATTAAGGCGAAATATAAGAACACGTTGGATGTGAAATGAATAGCTATAGAAAATAGTAGTCTGCAAATACAAAAAATAAAAAAAAAATAAACTAGAGCACTTTTGAAAATAAATGAAAAGCAGCAGTTTTCAAGGCATCCAACAACGTGGCATCACAAACATGCCATAGGGAATCACAGTTGAGTGAAAAAAAAAAAATAAAAAAACTTCGTTTGCGCATGTCATAACACCGCAATACCAACAACAACAACTACAACAGGTGAGTGGACAACTCAAATCAACATTATTGGCGCTGAGGAAATTGCAGACAGCAACGCTTGCTGGCACAGTGGCCATAGCAGACGTCTGAGCTCGGAATACAGCCTGAAGATGTTCTGCATCTACACAAATCAAATTCCTGAAAATCATGTTTATTTTTATTATTTTTCTATTCCTTTCATTTCAAATGTTGCGCTATTTTTTACGAGTGAAATGCGCTCGTACATTCTATATAGATTTGTGCGCATGCGCGCAGATGATTCTATTACCAATGCCACAACTTGTGGCACGCGGCGCTGTTGATGGCTTGTGGATGCAGCAAAGTTCGAAATTTCGAAAGCATTTCATTAATTATTGAGTTAAGCTTTTATTTTTTTGTTTATTCATTTGCTTGTGCTTATTATTGCTTATTATTATTGCTTGTTGCTTGCTCAGTCGACAGACTATCGAGTGAGGTTGAAGAAGCAACAAAGTAGTTGCGCGTGCGCACTCTATCATTTAAAATGCAATCGCTGCTGTGTTCGAGCAACAATTGATAGTTTTTATTGTTACTGTGGATTTTTCATTGAAACGTCTATGAAGTGCAGATATTTCAGATTCATAAAGAAACTAGTTCTTTCCCGTCAAAAATGACGGGACCGGTTTTAACAAAGAAAAACATGAAATATTGATTTTAAGCTGAATTAAATATCAGCGAGGGTCACATATTCGCTCTTAAATTGTGCAAATAACAATTTTTAGTTCCAAATATTTAGTTTAGTTAATATTTAGTTCCAAATAGTAGGTACGACGAAATAAGTTTAAAATTTTTTTGTAAAACTGAAAATTTCAAAAGTTTTAATAAATCACAAAACAAAAATGCCTTAAAATATGCTATGAAATTAAAAAAAAATCAAGCGTTCCGCACTCACATTTTACAGAATTATGTTATAGTATATATGATTATTTCTTTATACTAATGCTTAAAAAGCAGTATTTCTTTATATATTAAATGGTATATCTCGGGTTTCTCAAAAAAATTGTTCAAATTTAAGTTTTTTTTAATTTAAATTTTTATAAAATTTATATATTTTGGGTATCTGGTCGTATTTTTTAGCTTACTTTAAAAATAAATTTCAAAAGCTTCATATATTTTCAAGCTTCATTCGTTTCGGTGAATTTCGTTGAGTTTTTGGAAAACGGAGAAATTTTCTTCAATGTCATGAGTTCTCTTCCTGCTTGTGCTTTGTATGCAGCCAACCTACTCCGCTTTCCGCTTACTATGTAAGGTATATTTTCATGGTGCATGACCAACCAAGTGCGAATAAATGTTATTGAGAATTGACAGACCTTTTTGACCACTAGGCATATACCTACCAGGGATGATATTTGTAGTGGATATCCACTTTTTTACATCCTTTCGATTTTCGAAAAAAAAAATAAACGTCACGCATGATTAAGATTTTGTTCTCAATATTGAATCCGAAAAATTGTTCGGTTTAACAGAAGTTTAAAGAGAAGTTTAACAGTATTTATTTGGGTTATCCGATCAAAAAATTTTCAGATGTATTTTCAGACGGACTTATCGTCTGACGATGAACAGAACTAGATGATAGAAGTTATAGAGTCAGATAATGTCGTTGATGTCAACGAATAAGACGAGGAAGATGATAGCTAGGATATCGGCAGCAACGGAAATCAACTACGTGCTCGTCCAGTTAATATTTTAGGCTTAAAAGAGGTGTAAAAAAGATTCAATTGGCATCGGAAAAAGTGAATCAGGAATTACAAAAATATTTGAGCATTTACGTCATTCTTGAGATAGCAAAAATTTTCTCAGGCTTCGGATTTTCAACTGATTTGATTGCTACCCATCCAGAAACCTGGACTGAGCGTCAAGATTACCAACAAGCGCATGAAATATTGCGAAATCTACACGTTGTCAACGACTCCACAAAAAGAGGCGTCATATTAGGAAAGAATCTGTTAGCTTCAAGTAGTCGTCGAAAATCAAAAGAAATACATATCTATCCAATGAAAAAAAGAAATTAATTTGATTCAAATTGTCTTGCAATTATAATTAAAAAATTTCTTATTTCTTATTTACGACAGGTATGCTGCATGCTCGATACAAATTTGGAGAGGAAAAGTTAAACTGGGTCGGTCTCTCATTTTAGTCTTTTGGAATGCACCCTGGGAGCAATGAAAGCCAATTTTAGAAAAAAAAAGTTTTTAAAAAAAATCATGTTTGAGATTGGAAATATAGGGTAGATATGTTGCGATAAAATGTAAGAAAGCAACAAGTAAAGAAAGTCTAAAGTCGGTCTAGGCCGACTATGAAATACCTTAAGCCCACTTTTCAAAAACAAAAAAATTTGTATTGAAATTGGGCGTCTCCGTGGGCGGATGAAATCTATATTTTATATGCCAAGTTTTATTCCTGTAGCTCACAGTTAATGCCTTTATTGTGCTTTCGCTATGGGAGGTGGTCGTGTTCATGGACGGATTACTCCCAATTTTTGAACACACCTTAGCTTTGGTATAAAATACATACATACCAAATTTTTTTTCTTTATGACAAATATAACGTTATTTATTGAGTTTTAAACTTTTTGGGCTATATGGGAGGTAGGTGTGTCCGTATGCGGATGACGTCCATTTTTCAAAACCATCTTTGTCTTCTCATAAAAAACATACGTGCCAAATTTTAGCTCTGTAGGTTAAACAGAGGCTTATTTATTGCGTTTTCAATTTTTGGGTTGTATGGGATGTGGGCGTGTCCGTGAGCGGATGACGTCCATCTTTCGAAAACATCTTTGTGTTAATATAAAACACACACATATCAAATTTAATAGTTGTAGGCTAATTATGAGATGAGTTGTGCAGTTTTAAATTTTTGCATTGTATGGGAGGTGGGCGTGTCCGTGGGCAAATGATGTCCATTTTTCAAAAACGTCTTTGTTTTGTTATGAAAAACATACGCGGTAAACTTTATCTCTGTAGGTTAAACAGAGGCTTATTTATTGCGTTTTCAATTTTTGGGTTGTATGGGAGGTGGGCGTGGCCGTGGGCGGACGACACTCATTTTTCGAAGACATCTTTGTGTTGATATAAAACACATACACACCAAATTTAATTGTTGTAGGTTAATTATGAGCTTATTTATGCAGTTTTCAATTTTTGCGTTGTATGGAAGGTAGGCGTGTCCGTGAGAGGATTCCAAAAATATTCAATAGTGCAGATCCTGGGGTCCATGTGACCATGTGTACCAAGTTTCATCCAATTATCTCAACTTCTTCTTATCCTGTGTATACGGACAACACACAGACGGACAGACGGACAGACGGACGGACGGACGGACGGTCGGACATGGATAGCTCGACTCACGTGGTGACGCTGATCAAGAATATATATACTTTTCTATACCGGACTCGCTTCGTTCTATGCGTTACAAACGTTTGCACAAAGTTAATATACACTGACCTTTCAGGTTTAGGGTATAAAAACCAGGAGATTGGGGCAGGTTTGTTCTTGAAAAATTTCGGAGAAAAAAATTTCTTGGGGTCGGTCGAACATTTCACAACTCTAGGGACAACACTGGGGAAGTTATGAAGGTTTTCGGCTAATTTGTCCACTTCCCACCAACCTTTAACACCGATGTGGCACAACTTAACCCCACGCCACCCCGAATTTGTTTTTTTCAAAACCAATTTATTGTCGAACCTCACAAAATTTAAGGTTTCTGATCTCCAAGTATTACTGTCCCACCCCTTGTTCCTCAGCAACTAAACAAAAGCTTATTAAATAATACTAGTATCGCCTGGGGTCGAAATTCGACCAATTTTTTGTTTGCCTTTTTATAATTATAGATACAAAATATTTGCTGCACTTTTTCTCCGCACTCTAATTCATATAAAAAACAAACATCTCAATATCGGTTGAGAAACACGAGAGAAAATTGTTCTTAACGCCTATTTATATATAGATTAACAAAAGGTACTCTCACGTCCGAAAAAGTACGTTCAGAAGAGTAAAAAACTACCCTCCAAAATTATCAAATATCATCACTGTTACCTACCACAAAATTAGCTCTTCACCTCACTCACCATTAAATTCATCATTTGAAACAATCAAAGTACTTGCTTAAAGTTGAATCATAAATTTTTATTTTAAAAGAAATTAAAAAGGGTTGGAAAAAGTACAAGTTTAGTCAAGTATAAATAAAAAAATATAAAAAATACCACTTTAGAGTATATAACTAAAATTTTAATTATTATCATTATCATTATCATCATCATCAAGATATAAACAATACGAAAATAGTTTTTTAAACAATACATATATTCGTTAGAGTTGCCAACTTATAATGTCTGTAAGTTCTCAAAGTATTTTTAAAACATTTAAAAAACTTAGAACAGTTCATAAGGTTTTGTATAACGTGTACATTTAAGAATAACGTGTACAAATAAGAATATGAAAAATAATTTATTACACTTAGAAATAGATTATTTATATATATTTAAGATATTTATGGATAGTTTCAAGTCTTAAATTCTGCGTACATTCTTGGACACAATTAATTAATTTATTGTATGCGCAATTTTAAATAATCTTATACGATATGATAGCGTCATATTGACTGAATTGAATGATTTCCAAGCTCAAGAAAAAAAAAAAAAAAACATAATGAAAAGGATAACAAAATCAATCAGAACAGTTTGTGATAAACACAATTATTCATAAGATGATATATGATATATTTTCATTTTTTTTTACACAAATCACAAAATTTTAAAATTAGACATTTAAAACTAACCTAGTAATGGAACAACATTTAAACATTTCTATTTTTCAAACTCGATAACTTGGTAACTAACAGTTGTTTGTGTGTGTTTTTTTTTATATTAAAAATATTTTCAAAAAAGAACAATTTGATATTGAACACTTATATAGAATATGTAATGATGGAAGATCAGTTAGCACAGTAGGTATAGAAAATTCTACCCGTAGTTCTAGTCAGCTAATAATATTATTTAGAAGCTAACTAAGTTCAGCTGGTTTAAACTTACTAACTTTTCTTGTGTTGGCTGGGTAGCATCGATCGACCTACCATCTTACAAAAATAATACTCAAACTTTAGAAAATATCTTCAAGTTTGATTTATCTTAAATTTGAAATTGTAGTTATACTTCAATATTTTTGTATATATATATATATTTAAATTGTCTTAATTAAATTCAATAATTAAATTGCAATTTCACAAAAAAGAGTCTTTTTCACTCACTCTAGCTATATAATTTATATCTAAGTAAATTTAATTTTCAATAGCTACATTAAGCTAGAATTAAGTTAATATTTAATGTTACTTTCTTTCATTGTATGCGTTGTACACCTACAATTGTGTCTCTTAAATAAATAAGACTTTCAGCTTAGATCGAGTTACTTTTTTGAAAAGTTCTTTGTTGTTTTTTAGTATTTTTTTTTTTTTTTGTTTTTCTCTTAGATACAGACAATTATTTAAAATCACAACTTATCTGAAGAATTTTCTGTACATTTAAATATTATAGAACAATTCGTAAATTGAAGTTATATTTCTGTCACTGTACTCTGTACAGTATATATATGATTTGTTTTTTAATTGATTGATTTAATATTTTAATTTTTTTTTTTTTCATGTAATCTTTTTATATGTGCGCAAAGTTTTGTCTAAATATTGAGTATTTCTGCTTTTATTTATTGTAAAGTTTTTAAATATGGCACCATTTTAAGCAGATTTTCTATAAATCAAAGGCCAATTTGCACCTGTTTCATTTATACATTGTTTTTTTTTTTTTTTTTTAATTTTTACAAATAAATGTAGCTCAAGAATATGTTTTTTTTTATAACTCTCATTGCTCATGGAAAGTTTTTTTTAAGACTATACCATAGAGATTATTTTTGAACTTATTAACTAATTTGTGATTCTAGCGGCTATGCAAGATTTTCTTAATATATTTGATTTGATTTTCTATCAAGTTTTAAGAAAATTTTATATAAGTTAAATAAAAGACAAAAAAAAAAAAAACATTTTTGAAAACTGCTTGCAAAACTAATATGCATCTATTCTTATCTATTATTCGTTGATTATTCACAATCTATGACCTAAACTATTATAATAAATTGAAAATTAGGGACTGGAGGTGGATATTTTACGAAATGTATATTTGATACTGTACTTTTGTACTCTCCTGTACTCCAAATTCAACTTGTTCAATTTCAATTTTAAGTTTTAATAAGAACTAACTCTTGTGAAAAAATTCAATTAGCAGTGTTAAGGGTTGAATTTTGTTCGAAAAATATTGAATCTGAAGGGTAAAAAGTTTAGCTTGACCTATTATAAAAAGTTTTATTTGCGTAAAATATATGGTTCTTATTTATGTTGAAAAGTACTGTAGAGTTGTATTTGATGAGCTAGCGTTTTTTTTTTTTTAACTTTTAAATATTATCGACAATATTAGCGTATATAATTCATAGAAATAAATTTGTAGAAATTTCTTCTTGTCTAACAAAATGTATAGTTAAGTTTATTTTTGATTTTTGTGTTAAAATAATTTGTACATTAATGCGGTTAAATGAACTAAGGATTTACTTTTCAAACGTTTAATTAAATATATGTTTGCGGATGTTTTTTTTTGTTTTATTTAAGCTAAAATGGCGAAAAAAAAACATGTTAAAATTTATGTATTCTGTCATATTTTATAAGCTTATATCTGGGCCCAGTTGCAAACTTAAAAAACAGATTATTTTTGAAAATTTATATTGAAGTTATTTATATCTAAAGAAATAGAAAAAATAATATTTTTTATTAAACAAATATTTTTTTTATATAGAAATAATAATGTTTAATCTACAATGTTAAAAATAAACATAGAGAAGAGAAATAATACAGAGGAATGGCAAAAAAAGCTTAAGAGGTTTGATGGTCGGATATAACATAATTCAAGGAACATCAAAGAAAAAGATGGTGTACCTACTCATCGTTTTGCTATTACGTTTTTCATACTACAAGTGTTAATATTATGAAATAAAATATTTTCTAGAATAAGAGAATCCTCTTCTCAGATGGTTGTTATGTCCTCAGTGTCAAACTTATTTAAAAACATGTCTGATAAAATTGCCTTATTTTGTAAAACGAACGTAATCACCTCACTAAGTGTTTCTTTGTCTAGCACTTCCAAAGTCATACAAAGTTAAACAGACTCTCTTCACAATGAAATATTTTAACGAAGCAAATTGCTAGACAAAAAAATAATCCCAAGTAACGGCTGGCCAAAATGTACTCCAAAGAAAAAAAAAGTTTTATAAGTGCACGCCTTATTTTAAATATGACATAAACTTTTGCATTTTATGAGCTATCTTAGGTAGAATGCACTGTTAAACATTTCTTTACTTGTAGTATATTTTAGTTAATTTTCGCAAGAATTAAACAAATTTTTAAGAAATTTTATTTTATGAGAAAAAAATTAATAACTCGGGGGTAACTCGACGAAACAGAATTTACCAGTCAAATATACTTCGGAAGTTCGAAAGTTCTGAAAGGAAAATGTAGCACTAGTAACAAATTTTTAACGTTAAACCCTTTTATACACTCAGAAAAAAACACATATCTTTCTCCGATAAAAAATTTATTTTCGATAATAGCGATTTTCTCTTTTTTTTCAAATAAAGTTTTCTTCAAATAGAATAAATTTTCACAATTTCGAAGAAATATTTCTTCACTTGTGGAAAATGGAAATATTTCAATGTCTCTAATAATAATAAGTATTTTTCTTGCACAAAAAAATTCTCATATATGGAAAAAAAATTTTTGAAAATGAAAAAATTTTCCTATAATTTGATAAAAAACTCACCATGAGAAGTATTTTCTTAAAAAAAAAACAAATTTGCTCAAAACTAAAAAGTATTTTTCTCTAAAAACGATATATTTTTATGTATTTCTCTCTTTCATAGAAGCTTTTTATCATTTTTAGGCAATTTTTAGGATCACATTTAGAGGAAAGCATTCTCTGCAGCAAAGTCTATACCATTTTTCTCTAAATATGATGCTTTTTTTATCATATTCCGAGAAACTTTTTTCTGAGTATAGATCGGACATGCATAATAGAGTGGGTCGGCTGGGAGAAAAAAAAAAAAAAAATGTAAGAGGGGTTGATCGGGCTAATGGGGCTTACTAGTTGAATATGACCTTAAAAATAAAAATGTTCTCAGAAGACATTGTAGTGCTCGTAAAGCGTTTTTCAACGACATATCAATTTTAAGATCTGACATGTAATGCTTAAGTTATGCAAAAAAGTCCATTTTGGCTGTTTTTCCGGTGGTCCAAAACAAAAAATTTTTTTTGTTTTCGGAATCCTCTCGAGCTCAACTTTAAATAGGGGGTGGTTTTTTCAAACTCTAATGCAAAAGTTATTGAAAAAATTTTTTTTTTTTTTAGTTGTCTCTGGGCCATTTTTAAAACAATGGGTGTGTGTAAAAAGCTTTTCAATTGTGTTGTGAAAACTCGGTAGCTCAAGTTCAATTTTCTATTTGACAAAAATTTCAAAAATTGAATTAAAGAAGTTTAGTTCAAATAATATCAAATACTGAAATAACCAATTTGGATGGTTTTTCTAAATCAAAGTTGTTTACGAGCATGCCGTACTCATTATTTTCTATTCAGTCCAAATTGTTCGTGTTAAAGGTTTAAAACTGACAATATCAATATAGAATGTTCCGAACTTTTTGACTCTGACATGGATTTTTCGAAAAAATTTTATTAATAGCTGGTAACAAGATTTAAACCCGTTTTTATCTAGGTATTATATAGGCTAACTTAATATATTGCGCTCTTGGATCTTACTTTATGAGAAAAATTTAATATTTCAGTTCCAAGTATCCAAATCTTATACCATTAATTATACCCTAAACCTGAAAGGTCAGGGTATATAAACTTTGTGCAAACGTTTGTAACACATAGAACGAAGCGAGTCCGGTATAGAAGAGTATATATATTCTTGATCAGCGTCACCACGTGAGTCGACCTATCCATGTCCGTCCGTCCGTCCGTCTGTGTGTTGTCCGTATACACAGGATAAGAAGAAGGAGTCGAGATAATTGGATGAAACTTGGTACACATGGTCACATGCACCCAAGGATCTGCGCTATTGAATATTTTTGGAATCCGCCCACTGACACGCCTACCTCCCATACAACGCAAAAATGTAAAACTGCATAACTCAGCTCATAATAAGCCTACAACAATAAAATTTGGTATGTATGTGATTTATGTCAACACAAAGATTTTTTTGAAAAATAGACGTCATCCGATTACGGACACGCCCACCTCCCATACAAGCCAAAAATTGAAAACGCAATAAATAAGCCTCTGTTTAACCTACAGAGCTAAAATTTGGCACGTATGTTTTTTATGACAAGACAAAGATGGTTTTGAAAAATGGACGTCATCCGCCTACGGACACGCCCACCTCCCATACAACGCAAAAATTGAAAACTGCATAACTCAGCTCATAATTAGTCTACAACAATAAAATTTGATATGTATGTGTTTTATACAAACACAAAGATGTCTTCGAAAAATGGACGTCATCCGCTCATGGACACGCCCACCTCCCATACAACCCAAAAATTGAAAACGGAATAAATAAGCCTCTGTTTAACCTACAGAGCTAAAATTTGGCACGTATGTTTTTTATGACAAGACAAAGATGGTTTTGAAAAATGGACGTCATCCGCCTACGGACACGCCCACCTCCCATACAATCCAAAAAGTTTAAAACTCAATAAATAAGGTTATGTTTGTCATAGAGAAATTAAACTTGGTATGCATGTATTTTATACCAAAACTAAGGTGTGTTCAAAAATTGGAAGTAATCCGTCCATGAACACGCCCACTTCCCATAGCGAAAGCACAATAAAGGCATTAACTGTGAGCTACAGGAATAAAACTTGGTAAGTGTAAATTTTTCATCAACATTTAAATGCATATAAAATATAGGCTTCATCCGCCCACGGACACGCCCATTTACAATAAAAATTTGTTTTTTGAAAAGTGGGTTTAGGGTATTTTATAGTCGGCCTAGACCGACTTTAGACTTTCTTTACTTGTTTGTTTTTTAACTATGAAAGTTGGACGTATCTGTATAATAAATATATCCACAGACAAACTCTTTGTATCTATATTTTTGTAACGTGATTTTTTTTACTTTTTGTAAAAGTGAATTTGCATCAAGAATATAAATGTTTGTTCCATGATAAGTAATAACACATTTGTATACCCATCATGTTGAAAGTGGCGGTAACAAAAAGATCCTAAGCTCCAAAAGTTTGAAATTTTGAAGCGTGACATCAAAAGTCCCGTTATCGGTAATAGAAAAACTGACATAAAAATGGAAATTCGACAGTAATAAGTTTAAAAAGCGCTTAACAAGGTTCTTCTTGACATAAGTTGTTTTAATATTTGGCAATTTAAAAAATATTTGAATGTTAAGCATCGTTCTTTTTGTTTTTTTTTAGCCTATTCAATCAAGTCTGCCTTGGTTCGGAAATGGGGAGATAGATAAGAAGGAGAGAAAGTGAAATCAAGAGAAACAAGTGTAGAATGTTGTATGTGAGCGCTATATCAACATGCGAATTTGAATCTGAGGCAAGTGTTATGCCTTAATCTCAGTCAATTCGAGTTATCAAGCAATCTCATTCCACAAACATCTCTACCACCAACTACAACTTTTAAGGTCGTAAATATTGATGAATTTTGAATTTCAGTTGATTTGAAAAGAGGAAAGATTTAAAGAAAGGTAAAAGCGTAGGACCATGGTTAGACCGGGATTCGAACCCTGAACCTCTGGGTTGGTAGTCAAGCACGCTTACCACTCGACTACCGAGGCCCCATCACAAAAAATTTGGTTTGTTAAAATATACCCGAAGAAGACCTTTGTTGAACTTGCTTTATGAGCAGGTTCGTACAATATCGCTCCATTGCATGTAAAATAGTATGTAAAATTCGACAATATGGGCCAAGCTACATTAAATTTGTTGAATATTATAGTAATCTTAATAAAAGCAAAATAATACATATAACTTTAAGATTAACGACTTTAAGATTAAATTTCAACCTTGAGCTCGATTTTTTTCATCTTACTTTAAAAAAAAGAGAATTAGAAAAAATTCGACAAAAATACAAGAAAGAGGATTCGAAAAAATTGAAAAATAGTATTTAGAGCAAAAACGTGTACAGAAAATAATTGTAATTCTGACGAAGATTCAAGTAGTATTAATAAATGAACTTTATTTTAGCTTCAAAATGAAAACTAAATTTTATCATAAATATTTATTTTTGAACATAAGAAATTAAAAAAAAAAATTTCATCCCTTTAAGGCCTTAAAGTAATTTATACCGAACTAGTTAAGATCATTTATTTTTATTGTGTGTATTATTTTTATATTTCTAGATAGTTGATCGACACCTACATATTTTAATTATGAATCGCTAATGTTTGCGGTCTTGGTAGTCGAGTGGTAAGCATGTTTGACTGCCAACAGAGGAAATTGTACAGATTGGAGTGTTTCCATACATTACTGTTCTGTATAATATAAAACAGATAGAAACCGTAGATATAGCAAATTATAAAACCAAAAAAATATCTGTTAAGATAACTAAAATATACTTATTTTATGGTTATGAACTTTTTCCATTTTTGCTTATTATCCAAAATAACTCAATATTTGACAACGTTTTTCTATCTTTTAACTTTAGACATCGACCGTCTTGTCGATGGTATGGTATGGTATGGTATTAATACTTTCTAACTTAATGTTCCCGTATGAATTTCCAATGTTTCCGATTAAAATGTGAATTCTTTGGAAACATTGCTTACATTAGTTCCCGTTTAAGTGAATGTTCTGCCCGCCCAAGATGAATCAAATAATTCCTCATGAAATTCCTCATTAAATTGTTCTATGAAACAAAACCAAAATTATAATTTCTTTGTAATTTAACGCGCCTTTTCTATCCAGAGGCTGTTTTAAGATCTTTATGATTAAAATCGAAGTTATTAAATTTTGATTCCTGCTTTTTTGGTTGAAGTTGATCGATCTCATTACCAGTTGTTGTTTTTGTGGCTGAAATAAAACTAAGTTAGCCCAAAAGTAAACCCATACTCAGGACTAGCATCACTGCTCCATGCTTTAAATTTAGGTATGCAACAAAGCATTCCAAAATAATTAATGTTTATCATAGTTTAAAAAACTGATGGCAAGTTTAACAAAAGCAAAAATATTCCGCATGCACACTGAAAGAAAATAAAAACAACAGAAGATTTTTAATATTTTCAGCTTGTTATATTTTCTAAAAATAAGTCAATGTTGTATAAATTATTATTTTTTTTTTTTCGTATAAATTATGTGACATAAAAATTTTATAAATTTTCTTAAAGAAATATCAAAAGAAATAATATATGTATGTATATTCAAAACATAACACAAGAAAAGTTTTAATTTTTGGAAAACATGGATTTTTATTTTTTGCAATAAATTGTTTTTAACATAAACATGATTGAATCAAAAAAAATAATAACAAGAATTAAGACAAAAAAAAAAACAAAAATTCAATAAAACAAAAAAATATGGCTACGTTGTTTGTAACAATGTTGGTTGTTTTTGTAATTCTGTTTGATATGATAGAATTTTCGTTTTTTTTTTTTTTTTTTTTTAAGTAATAGCTTAAGCAACTAAGGGTTAATTTGTGTTTTTTGATTTTTTGTTCGTTTGCATTGCTTACAAAGCAGCATAAAACTTAAGCTAAATAAGTTATTATTGTGTTTAAATACTTAAGAATAGAGCTTAAATTAAAATTAGTAGGTATTGTTATAAAAGCAAAATAGAATAAGTTTTAAACTTTGACAATTATTTCAACACTGGGCTGAGTTTTATAGCTTTTTAAGTTTTGTAATTTTTTTATTACTTTTCTTTCGTTTTTTTGTTTGTTTTATAATATTTTTAGTTAAGAGAAATTATTATATAATAAATTAATAATTATTACACATGAGATCACAGTATTAGAGATATAAGTTGTAAGTTTTTTGTCAGCTAGTTTATAATTATTTTTAACATTTAATATTTAATATTAATGAATTGTAGCATGTTTTTGTGTGTTAATAAAATAAGTCTATTAGTAAAGTTCTATTTATTAAAAATAAATTAGTTGTATTAATAGTTATTTTTACATTGTGAATATATTTCAGAATAAAGAAATTTTAAATTTATTTATTTTTTTTTTTTTTATATTGTTTTTTTACAATTTTAGAAATATTTAATTTAACTAAACTTATTTAAATGTCTTCTAGTTATGTTTTATTTTTGCTGTGTATAATTTAAAGTTTTGCTCTTACTTAAAAAATAAAGCGTTGCAATTTTTATATATATTTTTGAAATATATTAATTGTTTTTCAGTTAACAACCTATAGTTTTGTTTTCAGTGTATATTTTATATTGTTTGTTTTTTTCAACATGATTTTGTTTGTTTTTTTTTTTTTTTGTCAACGCAGGACATCATCGATTGATTCTAGCTACCAAAATTTGTGTGTGTCTGTTTTTTTACAGTGTAAGAGGTTAAGGATAAAAGCAGTTCAATTTGCAAGAATGCTATATGTCTGTATGTATATTATATATAATACGCCATTTTATTTAATTTTTAAGTAAATTAGCTAGTTTTACTATTATTTGTCTTGTTTTTAAGAGTTTTTGAACTTTAAGTTTTGTCAATAAAAAATTTTGGCACATACCGTTGTCTAATTTTAAACTAAATGAGTGTCTGAGTACAGTTTGACAGGTATGTGAAGGAACCGGTTTGCAGTGCTTTTCAAATGGTCAGCTGATACATAGTGTTTACAACCGTTGCAAAATATTTGTACTACTTTCTGAACTGTTGAAGAAAATATCTAGCCCAAAACAATAGAAAAAATTAAACGGAGTTTTTTTAATCTTAAACCCGGTAAGATTTCTTAAGAAAAATTGCCATACAAAATAAGATCCTTTGATTGCTTAAAAAAGAGCAATCAAAGTTATGGTTTATAAAAAATCATGCTTCTTTTTTCGATATGATTTTCGAATTGATTTTGATTTCAGGAATTCGAGGTAATAAAGATCAAAACCAAAACTGTCTAGAAAAAGTTCTAAAATAATTCTTAATGAACTGAAAAGATGCAATTCATCAGAACTTTAAAGCTCAACTCAATTCTTGTAAGTCAGTCAGACATACCGCCATTTTAGTCAGACATACCATTATATGAACTAAATTTTTTTAATAAATGATTCAAGTCCCATTAATAAAAACTATAGCCGTGTTAACATGTAAAAAAGTGAAAAATTATCTTTAATTTAAGCTGTTAGGCAACCAGCATTGCTTATGTCTTCGTAACAAGTGTGTGTCATTCATATCAGATGAAAGGTTTATAAAGTGTACATCAGTCACAGACAACTAGCTAGACAGTCAATGACGCCGCAGTAGTCTGTTCTGACATTTAGCACGCAACAAGCGCCAGAAACTGGTTTCGTTCAGCCATAATGAAGTTAAATTAGAAAAAAAAAAAAAAATTATAAGATTGTTTGACATTTTTTACCCAGAATATATTTTCTAGCAATCACTAAGCGTTGAGGAAAGATTTCATTGAAGGTCTAACAGATCAATATACAGTTCAAAGAATAAAACAAAAAAAAAAAAAGTCGACAAAAAGCTAAGCAGGTGTGTGAGAGAGAGCAGGTCTTATAACGCGGCATATGTTTGTCGCTATTTGCAAATCCAGATTTCTACCCACACTTTTGCAAACACATAAATATTTATGATGCCTGGCGGGGCTTTCAAACTATTAATGACAACAACAACAGCCAACAAAAGGGGGCGTTAACCAATCTCATCTAACTAAATAGGTAGCTCATTTATCTCTGTGTATTTGAAAGTGCTACTCGCAACACTAACAACAACTGTCAAACTGTCACACTCTGACATCAACAGCTCTGTCTGTCAATGTCATTTACTGTGTCAAAAACAAGATCACTAGATCCTGGTTGTTTTGGTTCAAGCCCTGTGAGTTGATGCCACGCAATATAGCTATCGGTATACCGCCGGCACCACCGCTGCCGCGTATAATGCCTGCGTTACCAAGCATAAGATTGTCGCCATCAACATCATTGCGGTCATCATCGTCGTTAACTGTCAACGGTGACATGCCTGATTTTGGTGTCGTGTTTGTGGCAACATCGGCGCATGCGACAATGTCTGCTTGCTGTTGTTCGTCGTCAATGTCTTCGTCGTCGTCATCATCGCTGGGAAATACGAAAGCGGTGGTTGTTGCCGCTGACGCCTTGAGCGAAAGCTCCGCCGTCGGCATTGTGGCCAGCGGTGTGGTGGGCGACAATGCCATCGGCAGTGTGTAGGGATCAATCGACGATGACCTTGACATTTTGACCTACAAACTAGTGGCACTCGATGTGACTATGGAAATGTCGCCGGAATGAAGCATGTGATGGGCGGCAGCATGTTGCTGCTGATGTTGATGCTGGTGATGATGATGCTGCTGCTGCTGCTGTGCCGCTGCAGCTGCCGCAGCCTGTTGTTGTTGCTGCTGCTGCTGCTGTTGTTGTTGTTGCTGCTGCTGACTCAGTTTGGACTCTTTCTTGATGCGCTGCTTTAGGTGCACCTTGGCGTGCCGCTTTTTTTCGTCGGAACGTGCAAACTTGCGTCCGCAAATGTCGCAGGAGAAGGGTTTCTCGCCGGTATGCGTGCGTATGTGCGTTGTGAGGTGGTCCGAACGGCTGAAGGAACGCATGCAAATGCGGCACTGAAATGGCTTCTGACCAGTATGAATGCGTATGTGGCGGGTGAGTTCGTCGGAGCGCGAGAAACGCCGATCGCAGTTTTCAACGGGACATGCATAGGGACGCTCGTGCACAGGTGTTTTGCTGGGACGATTCGGATACTTGCGTGGTTTCACTGGCACCAGTTTAAGTGGCATGGTACTCTGCTGATACACCTGCGACAGAATCTCGTGTCCCTTGCTGGTTGAGGGCGAATATTCGGCCAGTTGAACCACCGAGTACTGCGACTGACTGCTGCCGCCGCTTTGCTGCGATTGTGATTGCATGAGGTGTGGCGTTGGTGTGGGATCGGCGTAAGCTTCCTGCTTCGGAATGATGGTGCTGGATGAGGCCGAAGAGGGGCCGGGTAGCACTAGCGTTTGCTGAGGACTGCCGTATTCCGCTGGTGAGTCAAGCCACTGGTACTTTGGCGTGGAGACGGACATTTGCTGGCGATACTGCTGCAGGTCGTGTGAGCTTTGAGCGGCTTGTTGCATTTCGGCAAGGCTGGTAAAGCTGGCGGCGCTGCTATAGCTAGGTGGCGGTGGCTGTTTGAGTATGATGGGCGAGCAATCCATGCTCAGACCCAACAGTTCGACGTGCTGTGCTGAGCGACCATCGTCATAAGCAGCGGCAGCAGCGTGTAAGTGATGTGGGACAGCAGCAGGTGAAGGTGTTGATGAGGGTGCAACTGTTTGTTGTGCTGCATAATGAGCTTGTGCGGCATTCTGAGGTCCGGGACCCAGCAGGCTGAACATAGGTGGCTGAAAGAGGGTCTTGTCGGGGCTTGGTAGACCCCAACTGCTGCCTAGACCAGCGGAGGGTGGTGACATTTGACCTGGTAAGACGCTCATTTGTGGTGAATTCAGTTGCTGTTGTTGCTGCTGCTGTTGTTGATTTTGTTGTTGTTGTTGTTGCTGTTGCTGTTGGGCAGCGGCGGCAGCAGCAGCAGCGGCTGACGCAAGTCCGCTCATGGCTGTATTACCTGTGGTGGTAAAAATGCCACGATATGATATTTTACCGCTACTACTACTATTATTAGCATGCTGTGATTGTTGTTGTTGGTGATGGTGTTGCAGTTGTTGTTGATGTTGTTGTTGTTGCTGTTGTTGATGAAGGTGTTGCTGTTGTTGTTGATGATGGTGTTGTTGTTGATATTGTGCGTGTTGGTGTTGATGTGGATGATGGTGTTGTGCATGCTGTTGTTGTTGTTGTTGTTGCAGGTGTTGTTGTTGTTGTTGTTGTTGGTGTTGTTGTAATTGACTGAGATGTTGTATTTGGCTTTGTTGCATGTTGTGTTGATGTTGTTGTTGCTGATATTGTGGTGAATGTTGTCCATGTTGTTGTTGTTGTGATGTCTGATGTTGTTGGTGTTGGTGCTGATGATGATTGTGATGATGGTGATGATGTTGTTGTTGTTGGTGTTGTTGCTGTTGGTGATGATGTTGGTGTTGTTGTGTATTGCTTTGTGTTGTTGTGTTTGTATTAATGCCTAATGCCGTTGTAGTAGTATTTTGACTGAGGTGTGTGGAATACATGGTACAACTATTATTACTTGATTCTTCCTTAACAATCGTGAGTATAGGTGGTGTGCTGCGCTCTTCCTTAAGGGGGCTGCACAACACAGGGCTGGAAATAGTTTGTGGTTCAAGTGAAAGATCCTCGGACTCAATGGAACCTGCAAGCAGAAAATAAAAATAAATAAATAAATAACAAACTTGGGTAGTTTAAAAAAAATTAAAAATAGAATAAATAAGAGGAGTCCAGTAAGTAATGTAAGTCCGTTAGAATGTAGTTATAAAACTGTTAGAATTATATGAACTGGTCAAAATATGACAAATCCATAAAATCTTATCTTTAAAGAGGCACTCCTAGCTTTATAACCAAACAACACACATGCCGATTGATCTGAAGTTGTACAATTCTCGAGAATTAAATGATCTCTTCAGTGCAGCGATTTCAAACAAAACGGTTTCATTTACCATTTCTAACCAACAGCTGACGGGCTAAAAGTTACTGACTGCAATTTCTGCAGAATTCTACACGGGAGGTCGTTCGTTAAATCGCGCTGCAGTAACTTCAAATCACAAAAACAATTCAAATACCCATAAAAACAACAAACATCGGAATAGCAC